>AYKW01000034.1:246544-582604 GCA_002760635.1 Ganoderma sinense ZZ0214-1
CCTCCACCCGCGACGTGTGTACCTCCACCCGCGCCGTGCGCACCTCCTCCACCCGCGACGTGTGTACCTCCACCCGCGCCGTGCGCACCTCCTCCACCCGCGACGTGTGTACCTCCACCCGCGCCGTGCGCACCTCCTCCACCCGCGACGTGTGTACCTCCACCCGCGCCGTGCGCACCTCCTCCACCCGCGACGTGTGTACCTCCACCCGCGCCGTGCGCACCTCCTCCACCCGCGACGTGTGTACCTCCACCCGCGCCGTGCGCACCTCCTCCACCCGCGACGTGTGTACCTCCACCCGCGCCGTGCGCACCTCCTCCACCCGCGACGTGTGTACCTCCACCCGCGCCGTGCGCACCTCCTCCACCCGCGACGTGTGTACCTCCACCCGCGCCGTGCGCACCTCCTCCACCCGCGACGTGTGTACCTCCACCCGCGCCGTGCGTACCTCCTCGCGTGCCGTGCATACCACCCGCGCCGTGCCACTGCGTGCCTCCTCGCGACCAGTGACGTCCAATGCCCCACCTCGAATCCGCCGGTTGGTAACAACGAGGATGGGCGATATGTGCCACACGGGTGGTTTTGGCCTTAGAGATTACGATCAAGAGTCCCAAGGGGCGTCGGGGATCATCATGGTGTCGTAGTAGCGCGGAGGAGGGAGGCACGGTGAAAAGCCAATGATAGGACGATTCGGCTGCAATGAAGCTGATTAGGTTGCTGAGAAGTGGAACGTGCCACGAAACGCCAGATAGGGCGCTAAACCATTGCGGTGTCGAGACCTCTTGGCGACACGACCCAAAACGTGCTCTAACTGCCTATGACAGGTGTAGACTCCAATGGCGATTCCGAATGAGCTCTGAGGCCTGTCCGTGACAACAAAACATCGGAGTCTCAACAGTATATCCGAACTCCAGTGGTAGTAGCGAGAAGCTACAAAGAACGATACGGTGTCGATAGGACACATAGACCATCAATTCTAGCGGTGGATAGGAACTGAGTACAAAATTTTCGACGGTAGACACACATAGCTAGCGAAATGCGCGATTGGAAAAGCCAGATATACAGTCTAGAGAGCTTTGGGACAGCACGAAAGGGAGGAAAGCGGGGTTAGAGGGAATGCAGGAAATCTATACGACACGCTAGTCAACATATCACAAAGGTCATGTGCATGAAACACTGTCGGGATACCAGACGCATAACACATACAAGAAGATAGCACGGCGGGGCAGCAGCGACTGGAGAATTACAAGGAGATGACTAGATGGGAGACCGAAACGGCCCCTGGGCAAGTAAGTCGACGAGCACGACAGCGGACATAAAACATCTAAAATGGCAGAATGATGCAAGAGCCATGAACAGCAAGCAACACCTTACGAGACTTCCGAGGGGAGATGCAAGAAAACGAGCCAGAAGGACGGAGACGTGACATTAACAGAAGGAAGGAGGTGGGATTACCGCTAAGCTGGCGCGCACGGAGCACAACACAGTCTCCACTGAGAGTTTGGACCAAGACATGAGATATTGCGGGCGTTCGCGTGAAACAAATAGAAAACTTACTGCACGAAGGGGGTGACCGGTTACGGGTCCTCCGTTTCGTCCATAGACTCGTCATCGGTGTCCGGAGTGGGAACGTTGCCTATGTCGGACATTATGACGTCAGAATCGTCGAGATCCATGGGGTCGTCGTGGCCGCCGATGGGCAGGACTCGCAACTGAAATGCGAGTGCGAACACGAGTGGAGGGCCGGTAACTGCGTCCCTGCCACTTGAGTGCGTCTCACCGCTATATGCCAAGGGTCCGGTCGCTTCCTGGGGACTTGCTGCAAAAGACACATGAACGACGAGGTGGACGTCGCTTGTAGTGCCACGGGTAGCAGGACCTGCCACCAGAAGGGCGTAGATTTGGATAATGAAAACCATGACAGCCGGCAACAACTGTCGTGTGAAATGAGGTGTCTGCCTGGCTTAATGTAGAGCCACATTATGACGGCGAAACGAGGGGGCAGGGGCATGTGGGGGACAGAAAGGAGGTACGACACGAAGGGGAAGAGATGGAGCGGCGCAGAGGACGACATGAATTACTCACATATGGTCAGGGCCCGAGGGAGGACAGAATAGTGGTCGAATGATGCGTGCCGCCAAGAGAGAGACGGCGCGGGACTGTGCCTAGCAACGGCCGCGGGGGTAGAGGACACAGGTACGAGGTGGCAGGTACGAGGGGTCGACGCGCCTGGGGGTTGAACATGCAGCGCTGATGAACGACGTGCACTGATGGCGGGCGATTGGGCAGGGGAATGACTGACCGAGATTGTGGGCCCAATGCTTGGCTACGGGCGTGCTGCTTGAGACGGGACGGGAACCCTGGGGTGGATGGAAGAGGACGAAGGCCGGTGTGCCAAGAGTGACGATGAACGACCGGTTTGGGCTGAGACGAGCGTGGACGGCGCGGAGGGAGACGCGGATGGGAGAGGGGAGCCTACGAGAGGAATGAGGCTAGGAATGCGATGAGGATGGAGAGCGACGTGGAAGAGGATTGCGACGGCGATGTGATGAGGCACCAGAGAGCGACAGTTATGAAAGAAGCGGAGACGAAAACGATGGGCGAAAGCGGAGGAGACGAAAGCGATGGGCGAGAGCGGCGGCGATGAGATCGATGGACGAGAGCGGCGGTGACGAGAGCGGCGGTGACGAGAGCGGCGGTGACGAGAGCGACAGCAAGGGGAGATGAAGGAAAGGTGAGCAGTGGCGAAGAGCGACAAGGTTGAAGCGAGGCGAGCAGCGACGCGGGAGACTTGGGGATTGTTCGGCGCACAGCCTGAGAACGAGGGACGAGGAAGGTGCCAGGAAGGGAGGGAGAAGGAGAGAGAGAATGCGACGGGGCAGGGTGCTGGGAGCGGGTTTGTATAGGAAGCGCGAGATTGCGAGGTTGGGCTGTCGAATTCCACGTTATGGCGCTATAAGTTGGTGATGAGTTGGGTTCCTTATGTCACGTACAGTGCGTATATAGGTACGCTTTGCGGTACAGTGTACATATGTTTTTTCGCGTTGTGCGGGGGCTACATACTTAGCCACCATGCTTTGTATTTCCGGACCATAGGGAGTTGGGTACAATACATGACCAGTACGCGCTCTTGATAATGCGCCCGTGGCTCAGCGGCCAAGCGCGTCGTATTGAGGGCTATTAGCGCTTACCTCATGTGGCGCTAGGTTCGATTCCTATCCATGCTACTTTTTTCGATTTTGACCAAGGCTGGCGAGGTTTGTTTTCTGGGCAAAGGCTAAACGCCGGTGTTCTGGGCAGATAGGCTTTGCGATACTTATGTGGTGTCGTTGTGTGTGTTGGTGCCTTGGTGGAGCTGGTGGAATCGCGGCCGCATCATGTGGGTCCCCGCATAGTCCGTGTGTGGATGTCTCTCTCCTGAACTTGTCTTCCACCGCCTCGTGGTGATACTAGCTGGTAGGCAGTGACTTTCCCTTCGCTCAAGTCATGTTCTGCGCCGCGCTAGGTTGTCGCTCCAACGCACGCCTTTGACGCACCTCCCGAAGACAGTTGCGGTCCCGCGAAGCTCACGCTGTGCTCAACAGCGCTGTCCAGCTCGCAGGCGGTGGGCTTTCGCATATATTAAATGGTGTCGGTAAGTTACGTGGCGACCACTGTTCCGCGCTGTGTTCGTGCTGACTCGCTCTGTGGCGGCAGCCCCGCCAATTACACCGTACACCCTACTCCGATGCTAAGTGCTAGGTGGTAGTGACTCGCCCTCCGCGCCATGGACGTGCTCACACGGAGATCGGGCCTCGCCCTCGGCGTCGTGTGGATACTTTGCGGCTCTTGGTGGCTCCTAGCGCACATCGTGGGGTTGCTAACGTTGTTGCACTCTCACCATGTGCCTGTCGGATAAGTCATATAGTTTGCGTGGTATGGGGGTACCGGGGTCCCGTAGCTCGGCCCCTACAGGACGACCGCAACAATTCATGAGATGTATGTTATAGTACACGGTGTTCACGGCGTTCCCTTGGCGGCATGTGTGATCTCTTTCGCACACCATGGCATCCCCTCCGCGCCATGGGCACATTGACGCGCGCGTCGTAGCTCCACTTGCGCGATGGGTGCTTGTTGTCCGCCTTCCGTAAACTGAAGGGAGCCTGGGTGCGATGACGAATGTCGTGAGGCACCTGCAGACGACGCCAGATGCCGGCGGCGACTTATGTGCTCATCCACACCAGGCGGGTCCCCGTTCCTCGCGCGCCGGGCTGTTCATCTTTGTTTCGGACAGAGGACACTGCCCCAGCACTGCCCTGGGCCACAGTAGGCCACAGTCCGCCACGTCCGGCAGATCCGGCGGATCCGGCGGATCCGGCGGACGGTACCCCACGGTTCCGACGTTCACGAATTTCCGTACTGCCCGCTGACGCCCGCACAGATGGCGCAGAAGCAGACAAAGCAGAAGCTCGACGCCCTCCTCCTTGCTGGCGTCCGCACGTTTATCGACCTCACGGAGCCCCACGAACTCTTCCCGTACTCACCACACCTAACGGAGCGCTGTGCGCTCGTTGGGATCGACCCCCGGGAGGTCGAGTACCACAACTTCCCCATCCGCGACCGCTCCCTCCCCGACTCGGTCGACCTCGTCCGCCGCATCATGGACGTCCTCCGAGACAACGAGAGCCGTGGCCGCATAACTGCTGTGCACTGTCGCGGGGGCATCGGGCGGACGGGCCTCATCGTCGGCTGCTGGCTGGTCGAGTGCGGCATTGCGAAGGACGGCGACGATGCGCTCCGGATGATTGCGGAAGAGTGGAAGACGGTCGAGAAGTGCAAACGATACCCGCTCAGCCCCGAGACCGGTCCTCAACACGAGTACGTGCGCACGTTCGAGCGTGCGGCGTGGATCGATGAGAAGCGCGGCGGGAGCTGCGTGATGGGACCGGGGTCGCGGAAGATGTGGCCCCTGGCGACAGTACCAGGCAGAGCCCGTGTGACTGGGAGCGGTGCGGAGAGGTGCTCTGTGGGCGGTTCGGAGGCGTGCTCTGTAGATAGTTCGGAGACGTGCTCTGGGGGTGGTTTGGAGGCGTGTTTTGGAGGTGTTTTAGAGACGTGTTTCGCAGACATGTACGGGGGGCGGTTTGGGGGCAATTCAAGGACGTGTTTCGAAGAGAGAGAGGCGGGATTGCGCTTTGGATCTCAGGATTGTGGACTCGGTGCGCTACGTACATGTCTATATGCTACTTATGTGGTTCTACAGCGCCCTCGCATCGTCGCCGCAACTCCCACCGGTCGCTCCGGGACCTCTGTCCAGCACCTCCGAAGATCGTCGCGCTGAAGGTCCAAGGATAAAAATGATCAGTTCATCGCCGAGGAGTACAACACCGTCTGGACGCACCAGGTATGTTTTCAGTTGCTGAATGGCCATGTTGACGACGGTACCGCGTCCGGCACTGACCTAAACTCTTTCTGAGCAGTTGTGCATTCAGAGACGCACCTGGAGGACATCCAGTTCCGAGAACGTCACGGTTCAAATTCATAAACTCAAACAGGCCTCGGGAGAAGCGGCTTTCACAGCTCTCGGGGTCAGGTAAGTTCGGACGCACCTTTGAAATCAATTCTTCCCGCCTCGAAGACCACCTCGGCCACCGATCCTAGCCCAAACCCAGACAAGGTCCGAGTCGCTGCACGATCGCGAGAGGCGTGCATCCCTGCCTCCAACGATCAGCGTACCATATATTCCGAGTTGGACAAGACCGCATTTTCGAGTACCGAGAAGCAACTCACCGCTCCGAGCCAAGTCCCGATGGAAGCTTCAGCCACATCCCGTTCGCGTGAGCACTAGTCGAGTCTACCTATCCTCCCTCCGTCAACTTGAGCGCAACGAGCAGTTCCGGTTCGGTATCAAGCGGTCGCCGCTACGTTGCGACCATCTATGTGAGCACATTGCACTCTCGCGACGAACAAACATATCTACTCACCACAGACGTTGGGCAGGCTGTAGAAATCGTCAAAGCGCGGCGGGGTCATGGGCGTCGTGTGGACCGGGCTGTTGGGAGCAGAAAAAGATGTTAGAGAGCAAGATGGGGTGGCACGAAGTTACGCTGACGTTCGGTTTCCAAGATGTAGCGACATTCGGATACATCCGGTTGGCAGGCTGACATTCTGGAATTTTCTGAACTCCTCATCATGCCTGCTCTCGGCCGCCAGCTCAAGATGTATTATCCGGAGCCAAATTTGGACTGTGTGATACTGTGATCGACACAACCCTCTCTGAATCGTGCAGAATGGAATCCGCAGAGAATGGGATTGGATTTTGAGGTGCAGGTGCTCTCCTTCTCGAGACCCTATCCAAGCCTCCACGGTTTCCGCCGGCCAGTCCATCTCCTGATAAATTTAAACTGTGAGCCGATAACTGCACGTACCGATCTCCGAGAGATCCGGTTGCCAACCACTACCGCGGCACCAGCCGCCCGACTCGGAGTGCGGCGCCCGGCTCCACTTGCAGACTCCGGCTCCGAAGTCTTGCTGGCAGCTTCACGCTGTCTGGAACATCTATTTGTGACACAAATATATCTGTTCGGGGCTGGATTAATCTACGAGCGGCGAGGAGAACGTGGGAATGACGGGCGTGAGTCGCGCGGGCATGGTGGGCGGGGGAGCAAGCTCGAGCGCCTAGAAGTTGCGAGGATGAGTGGCCGCAAAAGGAACACGGCGCTCGCTTAGCACTTTGCCTCCGACCACCACCGCCGCCCGTCGCTCGAGCCCCAAACGTCACGCTCTCAACGCCGCGCATGCAAAGTCAACGTACATTATATGCCCTATGTAACGTACTACGACCACCTTCAAGCCCACTACATGCCCATATCAGCCCGCCGCTCCGCCATCTGCGACACCCACCGCGCCGACTTGGGCCCGTTCCGCACGTACCTGCCCTGTCGAAGGTCGAGCGGGTCCTTCTTCGGCCGGTACTTGCGCTTCTTGATGTCCGAGCGGCCGAGGTAGGGCGCGATGCCGAAGTGGAGCGGGGCCGGTGCGCAGGTGAGTGGGTTGTTCAGCGCCGCGCGGTGCTCCTCATCCGTAACCGGCTCAAAGTGCATCTGGCCGCTCGCCCAGAGGGTGGCGATGCGGGAGATGCGGTCGAAGCCGGTGATTTGGCTGAGGTTCATGAACGGGATGTCGGTCGGCCAGCCGACGAGCTTGAGACGGAGAGCGAGGAAGACGTAGAGGCGGTACATCTTGAGCGTCCAGCGCATCTTGCGGCCGGGGATGCCGGACAAGCAGGCTGGCAGTGGCTCGGTGAGTGCTCAAGTGCTCGAAGTAACGCAGCGAATGAAAGAAGGCTCACACAGCGTCTCGTTCATAGAACCTCGTGTTTCGCCTCTCAAGGCGATCTCGAGGCGGGCATAGTGGGCACCAATGGTGTCGCCGACAGCGTGGAAACCGGGCATCGATCGTACGGACTGTCGAAGGGGAGAGGTAGAACACGAGGTGAGCAATAGTATGCGGGACGGAGGTCAATGCGTTCACGTACGCTGTCAAGGTCAAGCCCGGTGGGTAAAGAGTAGGCGAGTGCCTCGCCCGTCGACTATAAGAGGAGGTGGATGCAAGAACGTAACGACGTTAGAGAGGCGGCCGGGTCCTCAGCAGTTTACCCTGCTCGGCTGACTGCCGTTGCGTGTAGCGGCCCGTACCTAACGTGTATCCGTGCGGTTAGTGAATCATTTTGTTCCGATCCATTGTCTAGACTGTTATTCTCATCCAGCTTCTTACATGCCCCTTAGATGGCGGAAGCATGATACGGCACCCCGCCATCCCTCATGCTCTGCCCAAAGTTGCTACAACTCCAGTGACGGTGGCAGGGTCCGTCGCTGGTCGACTTTCGACACGTTCACAGGGACGCGGTCCGCATCAGGGACCCACTGTCCCACATTCTAGCCGCTACCACCGCTCATCCCGCTCCCAGCTCCGGTCGCTCGGGACCTCGATATCATCTCGATTTCCGAGATGATCTCGTACACGGGCCAGTCCCGCAATGTCGTCAAGACGGCCCATCTCGCGTGCCGATTGGCTTTCCAGATTGCGTGTTCGGAAAAGGACTCGCCGGTTCGGATACTGCAGTCTGCCGTTGCTCTGGCAACCTGGCGAGGCTCGGACAAGGTCAGTGTGTATTTGATCCTCCTCGGGTCGGTGTTTATCCTCTATCTAGCGGGCGGTTGTTCCCGTACACGGCATTCTGATGCGCGGGGTCGCATTAGCCAGACAGGTCCACCCGGGTCAGGTTTGCGAACCCGCCACGGCGCCCATGTAGTAGACGACATGGGCGAGTACGAGGGGACCGCGACGTATCCCTCCGAGCTCCGGAATTCAATCTGTTCGTTTGCAGGATAACTGCGGCGCGATAATAGGGACATACAGAGGGGATCAAGGGGCGGATACCCGCGTACCTGCGCTCAATATCAGCCTCATCCGGCACACTATCCCTGAGCTCCGCCTGTCGAGACATGACGACAACAACGAAGACCCGTGTAGGATCTTCTTGCGAAAGGCCGGGCTAGGTCTCGCTCCTCGGCAGGGATACAATGGTACCTAGTGCACGAGCGGCGGCCGTACCGGGTCAACTCGAGAGCTACGCGGTAACACTTCCTTTCGTAGAAAACGTTGCGGCGTCCGAGAGACATTATCGTCCCAGCCACCAGCATGCAGAATGGCAGAGGCTGGGCAGCCCTGACGGCGCGTCGCGTTCAGCGCCAGCTTGATGTGCTGGTCAGGGACCAGTACGCAGTTGGTTCAGATGCATGGGGGAAGAGGTCCTGTCTGTACATCGTAGGTAAACACAAAGGCAAGAGAATGAAAGGACGGTTCGCAAACACACGCATGGTTCAACCCCGTCAAATCAAAACCTCCCGCCCGCCCGCATGCTCGTATGCGCACTAGCCGATGCCTGCTCCATATCCTCCCCGACCCGTCCCACGACGACACGGCCTGACGACGATATCCAGGGGGTCTTCTGATGATTGTTCGAGCAGGACGCGTCGGCTCGCCCGGTTTTGAGCCCGCGCGAGCGCGTCTGGGCTCAATTCCAATGTCGGTAGACTCCCTGTACAAGGCGAAAATTCCCTACCGGTGTGGCTTGCAGTAACACTGCTCACGGTCGCCTCGCACAGGCTTGGTTGGCTCAGGGCCTGTCCTTGAGTCGACCTCATGCTGGACGAAGGTGCAGCGGATTGCCTGCCGTACACTCTGGCTGACCCGAAAAACGTAGTTCTCGTGTTTAACATGGTCGAACTGGTTCTCAAATTTTGTCAGCTCGAGATATTATGAGTGCGGTACGCGCTTGCACAAACCCCGAGATAACCGAAAGTAGAAGGCAACCCCGGGGTCGCAACCCGGCGACCGGCCTCCAACAGGGCGAGATCCGGGCAAGGGGAGGTTGGCGCGACGAGATAGACAGCAGCGCGAACCGCTGGAATGTGTGAGACGGGAGACGTTGGAACGTCTCCCCGAGCTCGACAAGATGCGAGTTGAGCACCCGCAGTTTCCCCACTGGCAACTGTACGATACGTTAGCAAAAATATCAGCACTGAGAGAGGACTTCGCGTACAACTTGCGAGCGTGTGCCTGCAGTCGGGCGGAGGAGTCCGGGTATCCAGGAAGGCGGTGGTCGCTCGCGAAGCAAAGACCCAGCAGCTAAGCTTCCGAGATGACCTGCGTGGCAATGTCACTAACGCAATAGAGATGATGCACAAACAGTCAAGGCGATCCGCAAGCGAACAAGACGGTCTCCCAAAATCCGGCTCCAGAGTCGTAGCGCGAGTAAGGCAGATTCTTGTATGGGGCACGGTTCATGGTTCGCGATGGTGCGCTCGAGTCCTGGACCGCGCTCGAGACGACGTGTTGAAGACCGTCCGCAGCTCCCAACCGCACACGGGCTGCTGTGTGGGGTGCGACGATAAATCTAAATGGGATGTATTGCGAGTGCTAAAACATGGAAATGCCTCCGGAGTCCGAAGCGTCCATACCGCCCAAATTCATCCTATACGGGCAAAAACAACATGATCAGCACCCTGCTACCGCGCCGACAGCGTCGAGCGACCATGGCGGCAGGATTAGAGACAAGCTCGGCTGGCTCGAGACGACGCGTTGAAGACAGAGCTGCAGGCTCGCGAGTCGTTTGTCCTTTCGGCGCCCGCACCCGAATTTGAAACGTCTTATCAGTTCAACTCATATCGACGGCATGAATCGGATACGTACCTATTAGTCTTCTCTTCTCTTCTCGAACACCGGAACTCTCGGTCGGACAGGCTGTCCAGAGGCCCAGGACGGCGCCGAGAGTGTGCACAAAACTGCGCTTGTGCACTTGAGCGCATGGTGACAGCGTCCTTTGCGAGTGTCGTGCGATCCTACCTCGAACGCGTGCACCTGTATCCGCCTCGGAACGATATTTCGAGGGCCGGGAGCTATGAGGAGCATGCGTGGGTTACGTTGCGTCCTCGCGGTTAAGCTGCTCTCTGAAAAAAAACAAGAAGCACACATTGTGAATCCTGCCTGTAAATGGCACGTACGCAGATGTACAGCGTCGAAAAAGCCGGATTCCAACTGGACCTCCAAGATTTGGAACTTGAAGGCCACCGCCAGCCCTCGCTCGCCTGTTGGAAATTCGGCAGCTGGCATGGACCCGTGCTGTGGTGCTGCACCGTAGCGACATGCAACGCGAGAGACCGCCGACATGCGAGAGGGACACGCGAGCGGAGACCAGGCCAGGTGTGCGAAACGAGCACGATGCGACAGGCGGACGGGGCAACCGACTTGGTACGGCGCTGAATGTGTTCCATTCGGCAATACAACACGCCGGCCGACACCCTCTAGAGAGAACGGCGGCAGAACGAGCCCCGGGCGAGTCTTTTCTGTTGCACGTTGCCCGCTCGAGACGATGCGTTGAAGAACGAGCTGCAGGCTCGTTCGTTGTTTCGGCCCGGGCACCTGGATTCGAAAGGAGTGTTTCCATTCCAACTCGCCAACGTCGACATGAATCAGGTACGTACCTCTCAGGCTCTCGCGTCCCGTTCTGCCCTTCCAGAACGCTCCTTCCGTCGCTTGACACGACTTCGAACGCGAGAGCTGTCGGTCCGGCCGGTGATCGAGAAGCGCAAGACGACGCCGAGAGGCGGGGCGCAAGCTTAAGGCTGCGCTCGGAAGCTTGAGCCCATTTCCAAGCATCGCGCGACTCTAACTCGGACGCGAGCACCTGTAACCGCCCCGAAATACTGTCTTGAGGGATGGGACTACGAGAAGTGTCCCCGGTGCGCTTCAAACACTTGCGGCAAAATTAATCTATCCTTAGCTTTGAAGCCTGTGGATGTCCGACGCGTTAGCACGAACATTAGCAGTGGGAAAAGGGAATCCACGTACGATTTACGAGCGTGCGCTCGCAGTCGGACGAACTCCGAACCCGTCCGGTTGCTCGAGAAGGCGGCGGTCACTCGCAAAGCAAAGATCCGACTGCTGGGCTTCCGGCCTGGGGGTGATCTGTGTCGCAATTGTCAATATTGCATCCCAAACGCGAATGACCACGGATGTGCTGCAAATGAAAACAAGCCGTCATGCAATCCCGACGTCGACCTGCTGCGACAGAACACTGACGAAGACGGCCCTCAGGCTGCCGCTCGAGACGACGCGTTGAACACCGTCCGCTGCAATGCACGTCCCGGCCAGATGTGTGCTGCGACGACCGCAGATGAATTGTATTGCGACTGCTCGAAGGACACGGTTCGCGTTTCCGACCGCGTCCTGGCCGGGCGAAAAAAACTCAATCGCACCACCGCGCCGATGGCCTGCAGTGAGAACGGCGACGGAATTAGCCCTGGGCGAGTCGTTTCCACCGAGCCCCGCCCGCCCGAGACGACGTGTTGAAGGACTAGCCGCACGCTCGTCCGTCGGTTCGGCCTGTGCACCTGAATTTGGTACGAAACATGTTATCAGTTCGGCTCGTCATGTCAACACAAATCAAGCACGTACCTCCCGGCCTGTCGTTCTCTTCTCGGACGCTCTCGGTGTCGCACGACGTGACTTGTAATTCGCATGCTCGAGCCCGGCGTGGCGGCAGCATCCTCTGTGAGCATCCAGATGGGTGCAGCTGTGACTGCCTTACAACGACATCTTGAGGAGCATCGGCGAGGTGCGCTATACCTGTGCCCTCGCAGTCGAGCTACCTGCTGAAAACGAAAACTACGAATCGTAAATGCACACCGGCGTCGAAAACGCTGCTCACAAACTGGCCCTCCAAGAGTTCGAAGCGCACCGCGCACCGTTTGCCCTCGCTCGCTTGTTGGAAATTCGGCAGCTTGCGCCGAAACGGGACTACGGTACAGCACCGTGGTGACTCGGACGTCCAGAACAGGAGACGGCGGACGTGCGAGAGGAACGGGCGAGCGGAGGCCCGGGCCAGGTGTGCGAACCAACCAAGATGCGACGGGCGGACGGGCCAACGGACTTGGTACGGCGCTGCGATGCACGCGACGCGGGCGCCGAACCGTCCTGGTACCGCGTAAACGACGTTCCGAGGGGGTCAGGGCGGCCGTAAGCGGGCGCACGTAGCACCCTCCCCTAAAGACGAGGGGTATAAAAGGGTCAGCGAAGAGAGGGTACAGGGCCAAGCAGCGTACTGTACCACGGACACGCTGCGTCCTCACTCTGCTCTGCTCGTCTCCCCTTCCCTCGACCGGCGTGCACGACGTCGAGCTCGACGTGCTCGGCATTGTGCCCGCCGAGCGAGTCGACATTACGGACAAGGTGGGCGCTGTGTATCAGTCCCGGCTCGGTCCTTCATACTCACGACCTCGTTCCAGCGACGCCCAAGCGACAGAGTGCTGCTGATAGCACGGAGGTACGCCGGCCGCATAACGACGTACGTTATTTGTGCTGACCTGCCCAATCTTTAGCCCGTCCGGTTTGCCGTGGTGCGCCCTTTCGGGTGGTCAACCGTCAACTCGGACCGTGACCACGCAGGGAAGGGAGGTAGAGCACGTACCATGTTTTCCCTAGCCTTTTGTTAGCACGCGAGTAGCGCGACGATTTCTCTTTAAGTGTACCATGGTTCCGGGGCGTGTACCTATCGTCGCGCATGTAAGCCGGATCGCGTGGTCGCTAGGGAATGGTCCCCGAGCAGCATTCTCTCTCAACGGGACGTAGGACGAGACGTTCGCCACCTGCGAGAATGAATGCGCCCATTACTTGATGTAAACAGTACACGTACGTCGTATACGAGCGTACGTACCTATGACCCCGAAGGGATGAAACTGAACGTGCTTCTGTGACCTAGGCCCAAGTGGCCTGAGCTGGCGACGGGATAGAGCGGACAGCGCAGTTGTGGCTGCATCTCGAGCATGTCCCCGCAGAGGGAGAGTGCATTGAGCCTGCACGCAGGCAGGGAGCGGCCACGGAAAGAGTGATAGAGTGGGGCTCGGATGCTGGAAAAGCGACGTCGCAGTGCGGAGGGAATCGATGAATGCGCAGACTTACGATGCAGTGTTGCCGGTGTAGCAGAGATAAGCAGTAGTGACCCGTAGATACTGAGCCCCAAAGCATATACAAGATGTCGCCAAGACTGAGGATTAACAGGCAAAGTCAGAGCGAAAAAAAGCAGATAGATACGAGCCACCGAGCTGTGTAAATGCGACGATCCAGCCCAAGAGACTGGCCAGAAGGCGGACGTCTGCAGGCGGAGGAGAGCGTCCAAGTGGGCAAAGACGAGGAGGAAAGGGACGAGACGAGCGAAAAACAGGGGGTCGAGAGAGGAAGATTTCAGGACGGGCAGCCAATCAGAGCTCTGGAAAAGGCGACAAGGTTTGGAGAAAGCGCGTCGAGAGCGCGGACAGACGTCGAGTCGCGTCCATGGGACAGGGAGAGAGCTGGAGAGAGACACCTGCCCATGGCCAACTCCCGATCCCGCCCCCCCGTCACGTGCGCAGCGCCACCCGAGTTCGAGTGTCTTCGCACTGTCTGAGCCAAGAACTCAATCGGACAACCCGCTCCAGGAGCACGACCCGGGCGCGAGGCCTGTCAATGTGGCAGATAAGATGTCTTGCACGGAAGACGCACTTCCGTAGGTGGTCACAGGACCCGATTTCGTGTGTGGCCGGAAGCTAGCCTAGGACGCCTAGCTTCTCTTCGAACGTTCAGACGTTCATCTTAGGACGTGGCGGACATGGGACAGCGCCGTCGCGGCTTCGCCGAGCGGAGAGGATGTGCGCTGAATCTGGAGGGGTGGAGGTCTAGATCTCCGCAAGCGAGGCGAGTCTAGAGGCCGGGAGAGTCTTGGGCGCCACGTCCAGCCCGGAGGGCTATGTTTGGTGACTTCGACAATAGCTATAGGGCACTGCACCGAGTGTCGAGAGGCAAAACGAGGGGTAAACGACGACAACAGGCAAAGCACGAGGAAAGCAGAACAAAGAGGACGGAGGAAAGCAATTACGGCAGTGCTGCTGCAAGCCATGCGGATCGGGGTCCGGTGGCTGGGGCACACGGAGACGCCCTCAATCAGGCGGTGGCTGGTCGGGCGGCGCCTGTTTTATACTCACCTTCTCCCCCTTTCTGTCGTTTCTCCCCCCCTTATAACGGCCTCGCCTACGACCTTTACGACCGACAGACGACCCCACCAGCCCATACACACAAACCATAGCACTCTCCTCGCCATGTCTCTCGCTTTCGAGGTCTCTCGCCGCTCCTCTCTTCGACGACAGGCGACAGAGAACAACAGTGGCCATGTCCATGCCCACTGCATCTCCCTCCTCCCCACCCGGGCCTCGTCTTCAACAACCCCGCCCTCCCCCACCGTCAAGGCCTCTAGGCCCCGCCGCCCCAAACCCATCCCCAACTCCTACTGGGCCACCCCTTATCTCGTTGCGTGCGAATTTCCGTATTGCCCGCTGACGCCCGCACAGATGGCGCAGAAGCAGACAAAGCAGAAGCTCGACGCCCTGCTCCTCGCCGGCGTCCGCACGTTTATCGACCTCACGGAGCCGCACGAGCTCTTCCCGTACTCACCACACCTAACGGAGCGCTGTGCGCTCGTTGGGATCGACCCCCGGGAGGTCGAGTACCACAACTTCCCCATCCGCGACCGCTCCCTCCCCGACTCGGTCGACCTCGTCCGCCGCATCATGGACGTCCTCCGCGATAATGAGAGCCGTGGCCGCATCACTGCTGTGCACTGCCGTGGGGGCATCGGGCGTACCGGCCTTATCGTCGGGTGCTGGCTCGTCGAGTGCGGCATTGCGAAGGATGGAGACGATGCGCTCCGGATGATCGCGGAGGAGTGGAAGACGGTCGAGAAATGCAAACGATACCCGCTCAGCCCTGAGACCGGTCCTCAACACGAGTACGTGCGCACGTTCGAGCGTGCGGCGTGGATCGATGAGAAGCACGAAGTGCTCTAAATGGCGGATCGTCGGTGCGTCTCTCCTCCCCCTTTTTTCTGCCCGCCCTCCTATCTTGTTGGACCTGCAGCTCATTCTTTCTGTCTTTCTATGGCAGCCTTTACGTTCCTTTCTGTGTCACGCCCTCATGCATTCATGCCCAACCCCGCGCCAAGATGATGCTCCTCCACCCCAATCAGACCACCGAGGCTCCGCCATCTATCATGCTCTCACTCATCATCCGCGCACACTGTATCGGTTATCCCGTCATTGTCATGATGTTTTCTTCGCAGCTCTTTCGCTCATCCCTCTGGAAGCTCGGACATGCGGCTTTCCGTCTCTGTCTCCTCTCTGTCTCCATCTCCGTCTCCATGTCCATCTCCAGCATCGTCTCGTGCTCACATGTCTCTGGTAGATCAAGCCCGGACCGTCTAATCATCCCTCATACCACCCCTGTACATACATCCCAGTCCCAGTCTCCGTTTCCTTCCGTCCGTTCATCTGTCCGTCTCCCGCTCTGTAGCAGCTCGCAGTTTTCCGCACGTCTGTCTCCTTCCCGCACATCGTCTCTGCTCGCGCTCTGCAATATGCACCAGGCATAGCATATCCATAGGCTTAGACGTACCGTACATAGTAGTCCTTATTTACTATTTCTTCCGCAATGGCTTGATCGTATAGTCGCATCTGTACTGGTTAATGCATCAGCTGTGAATACCCGAACCCGGCCCCACAAGGCCGCTCATCTGCATCAAATGTCTGTGGTGATGTCGGCGCGCGTCCCCGCCTGCGGTCAGGTGTAGTAGCAAGGAGAGAGGTAAGCACTCTGTTGCATTCTCACGTCGCCGCTGTCTCATTCGCTGACTTCATGTACAGGTAACTGTGTAGGATGCGGGATGTCGCGTCCCGGTGGCATCTAGGAAGTACTTGTTGCCGAATAACGACCCTCGGTGTCACATAGGGTGCATGCACGCACGCTGCAGCGCTGGACGCGGGCGGCACGGTCGCCGAATCGCGAGCCGAACATTTGCAATTCTAGACCTGGCGGCCTCATTCGTTCGCAGACACCCACAAAACGTCATAGGCCGGATCAGCTTCCGGCTACTCAACGTACTCAACGTTCTTCATATCAGTGTCACGTGGTCCACGGACTGGAAGCAACTGGCATTCGGCTGTCGGTTGTCGGGACTCGGAACTCGGGACGCTCGGCGGTCGGTACGAACTACGGGTAGTTGGAAGGTTTGTTCGCGATCGAGGTAAGTACCGGTCGGGCAGGCCTTCTTCGGTACCACCACTTTGTACGGACCGTTCGCGTCGGTCTTTCGCGTTCTCCGGGGAACACGCCTGAGTTCTGGCCAGCCGTATGGGGAGGGGATTACCGGAATCTTCGGCTGTGGAAGTCCGGGTGAGTTCGGGTCACTATATGCGGCGCTACTTGGGATGGACGGGTCTGACTTTGGTGTGCTTAGCATTGTGAGTAAGGGCTTCACGTCTGCGGCAAGCCAGTGTCCTGCTGTGGACGTCTTGGAATGGCGCAACGACCTGCGTGTTCGCCCGGGACGATCTCATGCTAACCATACAAATACGTTCTACCCGGGGTTTGATATGCCGCGGTCCGCAGTCGATAACAAGGCTCGGAATAGAAGTGCAAGTCCGGAATTAAACCCTTCATGAAGTGGCTAGAAGAGTCCCAGATTCAGTGGATGTCCGAACAGTGGCACAATGTCAAGTCTGGTCAGCGACCTGACAGCGCTGCTTCCATGTGAAGGCAAACCGAGCCCTTTCTAGCCGGAAATCCGGCCCTCCTTATCCCATGGGAGCCTTCTAAGGCCCAACGTATGACCTCGATGGCACGCTCTTCAAACCTCCTCCTTTCTTTATTCTATCATCGTCCCAATGTAGAAGACCTTTTTTGTCGATACTTCCGCCTTGGAGGTGTCAAAGCGCTGGGCCCAAAAGGTTCCTTACGAGCTCTCATCCAACTGCGTACGCAGACGATGACCTTCGAGCCTTCGTAGTACCTTGTAACTTACCAATACCTCTCCGTGGCAATTCCGAGATACTTGCGGGGCAGAGCGATAGGTAAGTTTCGCGCCCCCGCGCGACGGTCGGACTTTGACGCGTGAAGATATGGCAAGTCTCCTTCCTATTTTGACCACTCCTCCTACGATCTCTTGCGCTTGTCACAGAAGGATGCGCCACTTCAAAGTGTGAAAAGTAAACGCGTCGTACATATATAAAGGGGGGACTCTTCGAACGCTATGACCCACACTCCTTGTCTTCCCCCACTTCCATCATCATGATCGCCTTCTCCGCTACCACTCCGCTGCCTCGTCCGTGTCCCCGCGACATCTTGTAGTCATGCACAACGACTAGTTTCCAAGGTATATGCGGCTCTTTTACTCACCCATCAAGATATACTCTAACTAAGGTTTCAAGCAGGACTTTGCGTTGCGCCGCGGCACCAGTGGTCGATGGCAGTGTCGCTGATCGCCGGAAGCGCTGACGCCGACACCGCGATCCCGTGACCAACGCGTTATTTTGAGGTGTTGTGATGGTACGCGGTTGGTTCTCAGGCGACGCCCACAGAACCAAACGCTCGTGTTGATGCATGTTCGGCTTTCCATATCCAGAGCGTCTCGACTGTCCTCCTTCTCTCGCCCCTCGACGCATCCGATTCTCTCAGTCCAAGGATTCCCATCCTTCGGGTCTTTGGTCTCTGGTTCCTCGTTTCTCAAGGGTGCGGTGGAGGAGTTTAGTTGGCAAAGCAACCTTGCGAAGGTAGCAAGGTGAGTACTTTTTTCTCTCGCCCCCTCCGCTCTCCTGAGGACGTCGACCAGCGGTAAGTAGCCAACCGAAGAAATAGCAAGTATCCCAGCAAATCCGACAGCAAGTAACGGGCCTACGAGTCTACGGTCTCCCTCGGTTTCCGACACGTCAAGCATCGCCCACTCACGTATATATCACGACTGCACCGTTTTCCCTCTCAAGTTATTCTAACGACCTAGCGCGACCAACGCGCTCAACGTTTCTGTTGTATTCACGAACCTGCACGGCATCATTCACATCACGACACCCGACCACGACGAGCAACGAGCATTAGAAAGATGCGTAACACACTACCTCTTCTGTCTCGTCCCCTCGCTCCCAACTCGCCCTTCGCCCGTGCTCCTTCTCCCGTTCCCTCTTCAGATTCTCCTTCGCAGCCGAGGCCCACAATTCGGCTGATCTCCGCGACCCCGTCGGCGGCCGGTTCCGCTGGCGACGCCAGCACTTCGTTCGCCAGCTCGTCCTTCGTCTCGGTCGCCCCCTTCGCGGCCTCGTCGCCTCTAGCGCCGAAACCCGAGGCTGTCGCCCCCAAGAAGCGGCTCGTGCCCAAAAAGTCCAAGCTGGGCCTTCTCGGCGGCAGCAAGACGAAGGAGAAGGCCAACAAGGACTTTTCCGATGTCGTCCGCCGAGTCGGTGGTGCGCCTTCGACTGGACGAGGCGGCTTCGAGATTTACGTCGACCAGAACGATGACCCCGAACTCGGGGAGATTGTCGTCGTCAAGAAGAAGAAGTCCCGCCTCGGACTGGACGGCATGAAGTGGGGCGCCCTCGGCGAAGTCACGAACGTCCCAGCTGCCTCCAAGGAGCAACCGAAGGTAGCCCCCGTCGATAACCTCCTCAAGGTCAAGGGCGACGAGAACCAGAAGTGGTGGAGCATCGGGCGTGGGCGGAAGGACTCGAAGAGTAAGGACAAGGAACAGAAGTTCCCTTCCCGCTCGCAGAGTACGTGCTTTCCATTATCTGTCCTCGCTCGTCATCAGCTCACTCCACTCCATTTGCAGCGCCAGAGCCTTCTAAGCCCCTTGAAGGCCGTGCCCGATTCAACTCCCTCGACTCGGGTATCCTGCTGAACAGCCCGGCCTCGCGACCGAAGAAGCAAGGGACGGTATCCTCTCTGAAGTCCCTTCTCGAGGTCCCAGTCGTCACCACCACTCCCATTGACGAGGACGCCCTGGCGACCGGCGGTCTGCTGGCCGCCGACGCACCGCCGACTGGTTCTATCGCTGTGCGCGCGATCCGCTCCATGCGGTCGCTCGCGCGGATGGCCAGCTGGGCGCAACTCTCCAACGACAAGGAAGGCAACACGGGCGTCGCGGCCCCCATCGAGACGGCGAAGGCCAAGTCGACCAAGGAGAAGAAGGAGAAGGAGCCGAAGGAGAAGACGAAGGAGAAAGGCGAGCCGAAGAAAAAGAAGAAAAAGGAGAAGGAGAAGACGAAGGAGAAAGAAAGCAAGGTGGAGAAGAAGGAGAAGGAGAAGACCATTCGCTACTCTGGGAGTAGCTTTGAGGCGGGCGCGCTCAGCGCACAGGGTAGCCCCGCCCGACAACTCGAGGCCGGCGCGCGTACGCTCACCCGGAAGAAACAGAGCATCCTCGGCCTCGGCTTGCCATCGACGATGCGCCTCTCGACTGTTCGCGACGTCTCGGGCGCATCGACCGCATCATCCACCGGCATCCCGCAAGCACCGCAGAGGCTCTCCGTGGACTCTGCCCACCTCATCATGAACGCGCAAGGGCGTCCGTCGTCCATCCTGTCGAGCGGTTCGTCGCTCCGTCCCCCATCGACCATCTCGGGCATCTCAGGTATCTCGTGCGATTCCGGTCGCACCTCCCGCTCATCCAGCAGCTCCGTCGTCTCTGTTCGTTGGGACGATGTTGCTCTCAAGACAGTCAAGGAGAAGCAGCGCGAGGAACGTCGGACGCGCCGCGAGCGGGAGAAGGAGCACGGAGACAAGGAGGGGAGCAAGACGAAGCGCGAGAGCCGCAAGTCGTCCGAATCCCGCCGCCGCACGCCAATCTCAGAGATCTTCCCCGAGGCACAGGCGCAGAGGCAGTCGACGGGCTCGCTTTCCCCTCCCAGCTCCATCATGGATGGCCCTATGGTTAGGATCGAGGAGGCCACCGCGGACGGCCACTCTGTAGTGTCGGACGAGCAGGAGGGTAAGAGCTTGACGGAGACGCCTAACAAGCGTGCTCGTCCTCGCCCCCTCTCTGAGCAGATGCTCGGACGGCCCCGCCCTCAGCCTATCTGCGACAACAGCGATGGTGACGGTAAGTTGAAAAGCTTTACCTTAGATTTTTTTCGGCTGACGTTTCCTCTAGCCATGCTCTCACTCTTGGATGCTGCGACTAACGACCTTGCTTCGCTGATCAACCGTCTGGACCTCGAAGCGACACCTGGAAGCACGAACAACACGCCGCTCCGCCTGTCGCCCTTGCAACAAGGCAGCCAGGAGAGTCCGCTCAAGGCACGCGCGATGCTTCAGCGCGGGAGCCCCCTCAAGAGCGAGCTCCGTGAGAGCACGTCTTCCATCGCCTCACTCCGGCCATATGCGAAGGCGCAGTCCATGTTTGCCTCGCCCAAGCTCGTGATCAAGCCTTCGAAGACCGAGACCAAGATGTCGGAGCTCGTTGGCCAGCAAATTGCGCCGTGGAACGAGCTCGACTGGAAGGTGTCGCCGCGGAAGCCCCTTGTCAAGCCTAAGGCAGCCGCGCACCTTACGCATAAGCGCACACTTACGCCCTCGCCGGCCGAGACTCTTCCCGTGTTCCAGCCTCTGCGCCCCGCCAACACGAAGTCCAAGGCGTCGCTTTTGGCGTCTGAGTCCAACTCGCGTAGCGCGACGCCTGTCGGCATGGAGGTGTCCCCTCCGTCGTCGCGCACATTCGGCTCGCGCCATTCGAAGGTCGGACTGAAGTCGCCCAAGCGCGAGGAAGAGGTCCAGCCATCCCCGACACCGGTCTTCAGCCGCGTCGGCAGGCACCATCGCAAGAGCTCCTCGCTCGTCCCGATGAACAGCAAGGGCAGCCAAGGTAGCTTGCGCAGGATGGGCATGCCGTTGACCGCGGAGGCACGCAAGGGCCTCGGCCTGTGCGGCACGCTGGGCAGTTCAACTGAGCCGGACGTCGACCTTGAGGATCCGGACTCCGACATCCCCGACGAGCTGCAAGTGATCCTCTCTGGCCAGTCCGACGACGAGAACCCTCGCCCGTTGAGTCCGTTCGATGACACGATGTCGTTTAAACCTCCAAGCTCGCCTGGTTCGCCACCGAAGACTGCGCTTCCGGTTCCGGAGGAACGCAACCAGAGTCCAGCGGAGCAAGCACCTGTCTTCCAGGCTCAGCTTTTCGACGCTGACGCCAACCAGGCCGAGCTTGACGATGGCGAGCACAGCCCTACTTTCCACTCGGAGGACGACACGAAGAAGTCGTTCGACTTCACGGGCGAGCTCCAGAGGCTCAACGAGTCTGGCGGGTCAGACCGCGCTAGTTTCGTCGAGCAGCTCGAGACGGCGTTCAAGACTCCTGCTCGTATGGATCTTGCTTTCGACTTCAACGATGAGAGCATGCTCGCTCCGCCTGTTCCGCCGCTGCCCCAGAACCTGCGCGCCGCGCCTGTGGAGGAGGTCCCGAAGAGCTTCTCGAACTTCACTGAAACAGCGTCTATGTACGGCGGATCGGACGAGACTGGAAACCGCGACTCTGGCATGTCTCAGGACCAAGACCACGACATCAGCTTCATGATCCACGAGCTCGAGGACCAGTGCCGCGTCTATCCCGCGCGGTCCCGTCAATCGTCGATGCAGTCCAAGCCGTCGGACGGCCATCTCAACCGGTCTTTCAGGTTCGGCGGCAAGCCTTCGCCCCAAGGATCTACAAATGTGTCAAGCTCGGACCTGAAGCAGCTGACGCTCTCGGACATCATTCCGCCCCCGTCGCATTCCGCGTCTCATTCGCGCGCGAACTCGAAGAGCTCCATGGTCGAGGAGGACAGCTCGGTCCTAAAGTCGATCATGGCCAAAGCCGCGGACATCCTGCCTGCGGACGAAAGCCGTTCCCGCGTCGACTCGAACGTCAGCTTGAAGCGCCCTTCTTGCGTCCCGGCCTACGTCGACCAAAGTTCGAGTACGCAAAGTCACTCGCGCCAAACGTCCGTTGCCAGCTTCACGGGCTTCGAGTCCTTCGACGAGGTCCGTCGCGGTTTCGAGTTCGGCCCCAACCGCCCTGCGTTCTACCCGCCGCCCCAGGCAGTGTTCCGCCCGCAGCACAGTCGCGACATGTCTCTCTTCAGCATCGCGTCGGTCTCTTCTTACGGTGCAACGGTCAACAACGGTGCCCAGGACCCCTTCGGATACGCGCAAGACGGGGCTAGCCGGCCGCCTTCGATGGACGACATGTCGATCTCGATGTCCATGTCGGTCGACGACACGTTCTCGTTCATTCACCGCGAGAAGCCGCGCAAGCGTGTTGATAGTGACGCTTCGAGCTTCTATTTCCAGCCCTCGCAAATGATGCACCCTTACCGCCGTGGCCACCGGCGCGGACCTTCTGGCATGTCTATCGCGTCGAACGCCGGCCCTCCCATCAGCTTGTACAACCGCAGCTTCGGCGTGCACAAGCGCAACGACTCGAACACAAGCGCGAGCTCCGTCGCGCTGTCGTACGCGTTGCATGGAGCGAGCACCGGTCGCGCTGCGTGGGCGAGCCACACGCGCGACTTCTCGGTCGACTCCCTCATCAGCGAGTACTCGGAACGTCCTGTTGCGCGTCCTGGTCTGGGCGATAAGATGTTCGACAATGCGCACGGTGCCCCGCTCAGTGCGATCTCGGCTTCTCCGGAGAGCACGTACAGCGAGGAGCAGGATGAACGCACTCGGCCTTCTTGGGACTCGATCATGGACAACGAGACTGGCAGGTTCACATCTGTCGTCGAGGATTCGCTATTCGACAAGACAGGCAAGCGGACGTCCATGTCGTCCGAGTCTGTGTTCGGCATCGACCCGTCGTTTGCGCAGTACGCCCGTTACCTGCCGAGCCAGCGGTACCGCCCATTGTCCATCATGAGCGAAGCGAGTGTCCACAGTCCTGTCAAGGAGGACGACACGATGATCACTGTAAGTTGTCCCTTGATTGCTACATGTATCCGTGCTGATTTTGATTTTGTAGATGCTCGGCGGTGGACACGTTCGCAGGCGGTCTGTTAGCTCCTGGGTCGACGCTTCGCCTTGTGTACGCATGGAGCGCAAGCAACAAGCCGCACTTCCTGGCCGCAAGCTCCAGTTCGACATGATCGAGCCGCCCGCGAAGGAATCGCCCGGCAAGGTATCTCGGCTCATGGCTCAGCCCTCGATCGCGTCGACGTCTTCGTTCCAGTTCGGCGGCGAGCGGATGATCAAGGCGCGCCAAGGTCTTCTGGAGCGCCAGAGCTTGGAGGAGAGCGCGCTCATAGCTCAGGGCGAAGACTTCTTGGACTCACGTAAGTTCTAGGTTTGATCGGGGTTATGGGACTTGCTTATGGTTGCGTTTCCCAGTGCGCGAACATTCGTTCTTCAACAAGCCAACGCCCGCTGGGCGGTCTCGGTCGAGCACCTGCACTTCGGCTTCGTCTGGCGCGGACACGCCCCCGCTGTCGTCGTCTGACGGTTCCTCAATTTCTGGTGGCTCTCAGTCTAGCATTGACCTCGGACATCTCAGCACTCTGCTCACGAACGCGTCGCACCCAAGCAGCGGCGTTGCGAGAGCTCGCGCTCGTGCCCGCGCTAGGGGTACCGGCCACCGCCGTCGGATCGACCAGGCGCGCATGTCGCGTTCGTCTGTGTACGAGACGATCGAGGAGGAAGCGTCCGTATATGCCAGTTCGCCATCACCGCAACGTCCGACTCCTCAGAGTCTGGCGAAGCAGGCGGCCAATTTGATGGTGAACAACTCGGTTTACGTCGTCGAGAGCGACGAGGATTCGATTTACAGTGAGTGCGGCGACGAAAGTGGCATCACCAACCTCCGTAGGTACTACGCTCTCCGCAGCGAGGCTCAGGTCACTGTCGACGAGAGCAAACGCTTGTGGATGGACACGCCGTTCTCCGTCTTCGCTCTGCAGTGTTAGTAACCGTTTTTCCGTCCTTGAGCGAGACACTTTATTAACTTCGTTCCTTAACAGCGTTCTATCCTCCTCGCGAACCCGTTGCCATGCAGGCTATGCTCGAGCACTCGCAAAAGAACTACGGCCCTCTTCCTTCCGATCTCCGCCCCCACCGCGTCCGATCCCGAACTTCGTCGAGAGCTTCTCCGTACCCTCTGAGGCACATGCGTTCTTCTGCGTCTCCCGAGAAGAGCCGCTCATCGCCCATGCACGTCTTCACTGACGCGCCGAACAAGTCGTTCGGAATGTCCCTCCATGACCAAACAGTTCTTCGTGAGGTTAAGCGGACAACGAACATTGACGTCCCGACGCCGCCACCAGTGCTGACCGAGATCAAACCCTTCACGCCGTTCAACGTCGAACTCGAGACCGCAAAGCAGGGCAAGAACGCGAACGGTCTCCCCGCGCGCCCTCGGGTCACTTCAAGCACGCGGCGTGCGGCTCTTGGCTGGTCGAAGCGGACTGGCAAGTCTAGCACCCAGGACTTCAAGGAGAACTCGATTGTTCCTACGTAAGCCCTTTTTCTCATTGTCTATATGTGGATCTTTGCTCAAGGGTTCTGTCATTTAGTCCTTCCGAGACACTCAGGATCAACCGCCCACGTCCCCGTGGTCGGCCTACGCCTGCGCGTAGACCAGTCCCTGTGGCATGATCTTCTCGGTCACCCATCACCCTAACAGCATAATTCTACAAACCACTGCTTTCCGCCGCCTTCGCTTCTGTCGTCCACTCAACCGCTACGGACGTCCCAACGAACCCGAAGCAGGTCGTGCGTCATCTCATCTATGCTATGAACATATCTGTCTATGCCCGTCTACGTCTCATCTCACGTCGTTTTGATTTTGATGCTTTCCTGCAACCAAATCGCCAATCGACTACGCTGTACCCTTTGCTTTCGCTTACGTTCCGCCTCCCCCGTCCCCCGCCGGGGTTTGTTGTTACTTCCTTGCTACGTTGGAAGTGTGCGACGCTGCACGGGCCGGGCGGACGTTTCTTGGTCCATCTCGGAATTGCCTGCGTTTCGTGCGGGATGTGGTTGTACCTATTAGACTGTACTTCGCCATCTCGTATGCAGCTCGGGTTCCAGGTATCGCTTTCCTCTCACATTTACTCTCTCCGAAAGTAGCCCTGTATCTTTTTATTCGTCGACCGAATATATGATGTTTTGCTGTACAATGCTTTGCCGCCGTGAGGGTGTGGGGAACTTGGTTAGCCTGCTATGCAGATCTTCGTTGAGCACGAGGGATGCTTGCCGCTTCGGGAAGGTGTGCGCGAACAGCCTTAGCGCATGAAAATGAAAATGTAAGCAAAGACATGGACGACCAGTTCGGGAGCCGTGCGACGGCTGCCGAGAGGAAGGGGTCCCCGAGCTGCAGATTTATACGGCCACGAGCCACGCGTCATGATGCGTTACTGCAGACACACGGCCAGAAGAATAAGTACGCCAAAGCAACATTGACCTGCCTCGCCCATGCAGCGCCTACTGCTGTGATATAGCCGGTATTGTTCTTCCTTGCTCCTGGCAAGGTCGGACTGCCGGCGGAAGGAACAATGTGCTGGTGTGGGGATATATCATACGTGTGCGTCTGTGCTGCGCCGTACGTATATGTATATGTAGAACCAGCTAGTCCCAGTTTAAAAGACGTAACCTCCCTCCCCTAACCTCCTGTGCGGTATTGAACCCTGCGACCTGAGCTTCCTTCATACAGAGCTAAACAGGCGCGCCGAGCAATACCGCAACTTGCAGGCGGTCCAACACCGCCTCGCTTCCGAAGATCGATATCGTCCAGTGACACGAAGGCGGGACATCCGACATCGGTTCGACCGGGACCGGACCGCAGCCCGACTCCAAGTCCAACAACGCTTCGCACACACCGGCCATACAGAGCAGCAGCGAGGGTCACCCGTCAACGGGAGAAGCGAACGAGAACCTAAACAGCGTACAGGTTCGTCCGATGACTTGTTACTGTAGGCTTGCATGACCAGCTCGTCCACCAGTGACCACATGTGATGGTGCGGTGCTCAGACGACCCACTCAGTGGCTATTCAAGTTCAAGTTAAGAAAGGGCTTGGCCGTTCCTCGTTATGGATCTCTGGAGATGAGCCTGAACCTTGGGTAAATCCGCCGTCCGCGGGGTGGACGCGACGCTGCGCTGAGAAGGCATCGTGCGCGTCTTCGAATTCGACTTCGTCTTCGAGCCCGTCGTCCGGTAGATCCCAGTCTGCGGGGTCAATGGTGGCACCGAGCGCGCCAAGAGCCGGCGGAAGATGACGGGCGAAGCTATCCCGTGAATCCGAACTTGAAGTTTCTAGCGAGCTACGAGAGGCTAGAACGACCACCTTGCGCTGGTGGGCTTCTTGAAGGTCAAATGCGAGACGAGCACGGAGGAAAGGCTGTGGTTATTGAAAGGTGTGGATTAGATTGTTGAGATAGTGGCCCTTGGGGGGCGGTAGGGACGAACCTACTTACAAGGCTCGGAAGACTGATATCGCCCCCAGCGCGTCGGTATCGGAGTCGTTGATGCCTCTCTTGGCTCTGATTATCTGAAGCGAAGTGACAACATGATTAAAATGACTGGTACTCCCAAGGTTTGAGTGGATGACTCGACAGCTAGCACCTACCGCGTAGGTGACGAAGACGAGGTCCGTGGCGTTGAGTACCATGAGCAAACTAGTTGTGCAACTATGAGTATAAGTCGTCACAGTCGTGAAGGCGGGATGGCTCCTACATGAAGTAGATCGCTCCTGGAGGTACCGCGTTAGCCTGGGACGTTCAGGAAGGAGCAATGGATGTGCACAAACCATCGCGGAGCATAACATACACCAGCCCTTTGCCTCTGAAATTGACGCCACCCTGTTGTCCGGACGGTCCGAGGACATGCCAGGTGATCGCGAGGAGCAGAGCGTCCGCCAATACGGCCAGAACGGCACACACGCGCGTCGTGATGAAAACTTTCAAGTCAGCGGTGCCAGTTAGCTTACGATTATATCATGCATTAGTTTGACTGGCACAAACATCTTCGACAGCTCGACGTCAGCTTCGCTACGACAGTGTAAATTCCGGGCCAGAAGGCTCTGGCACGCACATGAGCTCAAGGTCGGGCGGAGTGTTATCGGTCGGCGAGCATCCAAAGACCGGATCCACGACGTGGGACGTCAGGTACTGGACTCGGACCTAGTAAAGAAGATCAGGACTTTCGTGCACGAAGGATCGATATGGACCAACGGCATCAGTTGCAGCTGGGACCGAGAAGAAAACACCGATCATGACTGATAGTGTTCGTCGTTTGCTCAACGCGTATGCCCGAGCCACCTACAACGGGGGATTTATCCAGCAGGGCTAACAGCCCATGACGGTTGGCAACCACCCTTCGCATCGGGCCGAGGCCCGCTGAGAAGTTGCGTTGGACGAGAGCAAGACGAGAGGGCCGAGAGGCGGGCGGCGCGACTCCGAGTTCGGACCACATGGGATTGGCAGTGCGCTCGCGCCACCATCATGTCGCGCGCACATGGCCGGGCGCGCACAGAATAAGTCGATGTCTGCGTCATCCAGCAAGCGTCGATGAGGGCTGGTGGCAAGAGAGACAGTATGGCCAGCGATGTAGATGTAAAATCGCAACCCCAGCAGGGTGGAACTGCGGGAGGTCAGTATGGTGGTCTAAGAAAGGTAGGACCTCGCGATGCATCGGGACGCATGGCTCCTGTCATGTCGGCGCATCAAATACTGATGCGCTGATATGACATGTCTTTGCGGTAACTTTGCCCGAACGGGAGACAGGCGGGGGGCGGGACAAGCACTCGGGCTTACCAGCGGCAGTGTGCAGCCTACAAGACCTGTCAGGCGCAGGCTCAGGAAGGTTTTTGGCTTTTGGGGCTCCAGGACATACCTATCGGTGACACAAGAACCCATTCGAGTGCCGTATTATATGGGACGGCTCTGTGATGTGCGGCTGGAAGGCCACAGAGCGGCTGTCACGTGCACGGGGGATGGTCGATTGCCAACCACCATGGGCTGTTCGCCCTGCGGGATATATCCCCCGTTGTAGTATCTACTATGCCCTCAATCCGGAGAAAACTGTATGTATCTGAGGATTAACATACTAGTCTCGACCTCATTGCCAGTGGCCCGGTGGGGGATGTCGATGACACACCTGCAAGCGGAATGTACGATAGACAGCTGAGCACGGCGACCACCATGGTGCCTCTTGAGCAGCTGAGGACACGAAGAATTTGGTGTGAGTGACAGAACATGACGGATGATGCATGGAATGACTCGCGTCTTCAAGTTAGCGGCAGCGGCAGTGGGTAAGTCGGTCGATGAGCTTCAGTAGCTCAATCAAAAATGAACCTGTACGCACTTTGTCCGACCACGGAACCAATCCCATCGCCACCAGAGCTGCCATCGCCAGCGACGTCGAGCGGGTCGCAAAGTATAGGGAAGCTGATAAGACGCTCGCGTCTCCCCTCCAAAACGTCCTCGTCTCCCGAGACAAGTTGATGGCCCAGTCGTACAAAACCAAGACTTCATATGGGCGGTGTGAGGATCGCAAAGAAAAAAAGCATGGCCAAGGGCGAGCTTACCAAGGGCAGAAAGGTCGAAGTAGTTGGATGTCAGATAAACTGAAGACACAGCCGGCGAGAGCAAGTATGTTAAGTGTTGCGGAGAGCCACATTCCGGGGATAGAAGATGCCTACACGAGAGGGTGTCGACCAACACGTCCATCGGCGAACCTGGGAATCGACGTGGTACAAGCACGAAGGGCTGGGAGGGGCTTCAGGATGTCGACGCAAGTTAGGCTTGCTCCTTATGCAAAGTTGATCGCTGCTTCGTAATACTGTAGGTCAAGTTCCACTGCTCTCGCGCGACATGGACATGGCTGTGGAACATGGTTTGCAGCTGTGGCGTGGACCTCCATGGTCAAGACATAGGACAGCACGAAGACGCAGTGGCAGGCGCACACGCCCATGCCCATACCTGCCATCTCCCTCCGAGTGGACTCGGACTCCATGCGCCATCAAGATCGTGCAACGGCACCTCCACTTCCCAAACAGGATCGTCCCGCCAAAGTCGCACCCATCCAACAAGCTCTAAGTTGCGATGGCCGTGCAATGTCGCGCTGGTACAGGCTGGTATCCCCGGCCCAAGCCCACCGCGAGGCCTAGGAGGTGCCAGTACGCGTGGGCATGACGGTAGTAATGCACGCCGGTACACGCTAACCGTTATCCTTGTCCAGCCTTCGTCCTTCCTGAGTGACGTCGCTCCAGGATCGAGAACTGGGTTTCTCTGGGCTCGAGTTCGAGGTCTGAGCGTCCATCGACTGCTTAGCGAAGGATCGTGGAGTATCACAACGGCGTGAATGACGGAACTTCTGTCACTCCACTTGGTGCCGCCGCCACTGACCTGTGCGCATGTCCTGATGTCGTAGGGCCACAGAACGCGGAGAGACTCGAGCGGCTGAGTGGGCGCGGGCCGGATGGTGCGGATGGTGCGCCCGCGATGCTACAGAGCGACGTTCAAGTGCTGCATCTTTCATCTCTTCGCGTCGACCTGCATCAGCCTACGCGCCGCCCGTCCAACAAGGACTTGTTCTCCGCCCATGGCGAGGAAGCGGGTGGGGACTCGCCGTCCCCATCCTTGGAGTGGCCGCGCCTCGGAGCCGGGAACTTGAATGCAACGTGCGCACTCGCGCTTGCGCCTTCCTCCTCGTGCGTGTCCCGCAGCTCCACGTCCCAGTCCTCCGGGTCGATCGAGGCCCCGAGCGCCCCCAGGCTCAGACTCCGAGCCGGGGCGAATGCGATGCTGCTCTGGGTACTGGGCAAGCCCAAGCCGAAACCGGAGCCCGGGCTTGGGCTCAGAGGGCTGTCGAGGAGGCTGCTGGAGCCGAGGACGACGACCTTGCGCTGGTGCGCCTCCTGGAGGTCGAGCAGGAAGCGCGAGACGAGCATCGGGGGAAGGCTGGGTGTGTGGATTAGGTGTTGATATGGGTGGGGGACGTGCGGGAGCGAGCGGACTACTTACAAGGTTCGGAAGGTCTCGATTGCGGCCATGGCGTTCACGCCTGAGTCGCCGACGCCGCCCTCGGCTCTGATCATCTGGAGCAAGTCGGATGATTAGGTTAGAATCATGGCGTTATTCCAGGGACTCGAGGGCGTAGCCGGGGGGAGAGAGGGACGTACCGCGTATGTGATGAAGATGAGGTCTGTAGTGTTCAGCGCCATGATTAAACTGCTCGTCGGTTCCGTAAGTCGCTAAAGTGATCATTGCGGCGGAGTGCGGTACTCACATGAAGTAGATTGCTCCTGGAGACGAGACACTCCGTTAGCTTACGAGGCGGGCGGGATTGCATACTCGACGAACCATCGCGGAACATGATATACGCCAGCCCCTTGCTCTTGAGGTTGGCTCCCCGCTGTCCAGACGGTGCGAGGACACGCCAGGTGATGGCGAGGAGCAGCACGTCGGCCAAGACTGCCAGGAAGGCAAACGCACGGCTCGTGATAAAAACTTGTGGACTTGGGTCAGTTTTCGACGTATCGTCAGTTGATTGGACACGAACATCTGTGACAGTCATAAATCAACTGCAGGACGATGGAATGCGAGGATGACTAACGCACATGAGAGTAAGATCGCCTGGGGTGCTATCCACGGCGGAGCATCCTATGGAGGGGTAAAGGACGCGGGACGACAGATATTTGAGTCGTATCTGATAGAGTAGTTTGGTGATGAGCGTTGGAGGGAAGTCGAGATGCCAAGATCACATACTGCGTCGGTGATGGATGGAAAGGAGAATAAAAGAAAAATAACCAATGATAGCACTCGTCGCCTACTCAAGGCATAGGCTCGCAGTGCGGAGAAAACTGGATATCGAGCATTAGGCTCGAACTCGCCTTGAGGACGATGCGGGACACTCACCGGCGAGTGGAATATATGACACGCAGCCGAGCGCGACGCTTGCAAGAGTTCCTCTTGTGCAGCTGGGGCATCAAATGTTGGTATAAACGCAGATAGCGGAACATAAACGCGGTACTCACCTCTGAAGAATATGACATAATAGTGGGTAACGCGATGAATGAGTTACAGCTCTCTGCATCCGAACGCATGAAACACGCACCCCGTCAGACCATGGAGCTAGTCCCACCGCCTCCAAAGCCGCCATAGATAAGGAGACCGACCGGTTTGCGTAGTACAGAACAGTCGATAGCGCCCTGGCATCTCCCATCCAAAACGTCTCCACCTCGCGAGAGAGATTAATGATCCAGTCATAGAGGACGACGACTTTATATTACAACTTTAGCGTGACAACCTAAAACAGGCACGAATGGGGCTCACCGAGGGTTGCAATTCCGGCGTAGTTGGACGTCAGGTAAACTGGGGGCACAACGAAAGCGGGCGTCTGAGCGTTGATACAGGGTGTATTCCAGGACAGACGACGCCTACATATTGGAGTTTCGAACGGCGAGCTCATCTGGAGGACCGTCAGTCGAGGAGGTACGAGCGAGAAGGACGGGGGAGCAAAAGGACAACCGCGACCGGACTTACACGCCTACTTATGCACGGTGGCCCGACATTCCATCATCCGTCAGGTCCCCATGACCTAAGCCAAAATATGAGTCGTCCCGTCAAGGCGCGTTGACAAGCATGGCTGTGAGAGTTCCATGGCTGTGCCGCAGTTAGAGCTCCCTGATCTCGACAGCGGCTTCCCAGAAAGGCTCGAAAACGCGGAGGCAGGCGCCCACACCCGCCTATCGGGAACTGATGCGACGACGCTCCGAGCCGACCCGAGGAGGGAACACGACGGGCATGGCGCTATTCACTACCGGAAATAATTCTAGGAAAATGTGACCTAGTTGTAAGACTTAGTGCCGGAATTTGCCGAACATTATCCCTAATAGGCAGGATAAACCCCGCACGGCATTTTCTGGGCAACATAATGCAGTCACATGACTCAGAGTTGTACAAGGGGGAAAATGCTGGTCAAAGCCCGTGATCCCGAAAATTTCCGACTTAGTAAAAGGAGAGGTACTACAAAAACCGAGCACCTGAATTTTTGTCCCCATAAAATCCGACCATTATCAAAATGAGCATAAACTATTTTCCTTCGCAAAATATTGGGGCTTGCAAAAACTGATCGCAAAACTTTTTCAAGGCAGAAAATATTGACAACGGGCCGGTGTCAGCGGGCGCTAATACCTCATTACTTTGCCCGGATTTTCACCGAGCGGACGATCCCCGCTGGCCTAATACTCTTCATACCCGTAGGACGGCATTAATGCGAACAATGGCGTTGCAGGAGGAAACACTCTCTGAGCTTTATATACCGTCCCGTAAATATGTGTCCCACTGACTAGAGGTCCGAGATCATGATCAAGCCAGCTATAGCAGCGCATGAATAGAAACATGAGCATTAAAAACGTCAGATACATGACGGAACAGAGAAACGCATGCCCTGACGCAAAAGGTGTCCTACGGGCCATGAGAATGCGCCACGCCATGATCATTCCTGGTGATGAAATTACACTTCAAGTCAGCGGATGGAGACGGCACAGTGCAATGATAGTTGACAGACCCGAGCCGCTGCATCAGCGGGCGGAGGCCGACTTCGCCCCGATGACCAGGCAGTGTGGGCGGAACTAACACGCCGCGCACCTTGGCGCCGTACGGGATGCTTGCAGACCCGGGAGGCGACGTCGATCGCTAAGCCAGGTCAGCCGGATCGGGTCCCTAAACACGGTCAGTGAACAGTAGGCAGAATAAGAGGGCGGACGACATACAAGGCGACGAATCAATCGCGTTCTTAGGGATATCGCAGCCGTAGTGTCGAGTCGGCGACAAGACGATGGGGAGCACAGAGGCCCTGTACAGAACCGCTTGAAGACGACAGCTTGAAGACGGGAGTAGGACGAGAGGGAGAACAGGACACGCGTCCCCGCCGCCCGCCCCGCCTGCCAGGGACACGCGAGTCAGCCTGTGCGATCCCCAGATCCAGGGCTCTGAACACTCCGACACTCACCTTCGGCGTGCTGTGAAGCGATGCGTGGTCGTGCGGAGCGCGTGGCTTGAGTGGACCGGCACTACCGAATGCGAGGAGACTAGGCAGACAGTAGTCAGTAGAACGTTGCATAAGAGGGACACCCCGGCGACGCGACGACGATGGCGACACGACAGAACAGATCGCAGAAGATCACTTACCGGAACAGGTACGTCTCCAGGAAGCCCTTCGTGCACGGACCGGAGGGCGCGGGCCTTGAGGTCGCCCCCGAGTGCTTGAGTCCTGACCGGGGTCTGCGTTGGGTCTGCGGGGTGCGGGCGATCGAGGTGCAACGTCAACGCGACGCACTGGCTGGCGCGGGTCGGCCGACTCCAGCATCGCCCGCCAACATCTGGGACAGACCAGAGTGGTTGAATGGGCGCGCCATCGTCATCAGGAACCTTGCTGGGGGGGGATGAAATGGGAAATGCGGTCATGAGGAGGCATTATGCAAAGCAGCTAGGAGGTGCTTCGCATTACATAGTAAGCAAGCTCAACTTGCTCTCCGATGTGACTCGGCCGCGCCCCACTGGTACCACCATCTCATCCTCATGTTCAACTTCCAACCCTCGAAGCGTTCGCCGCCAACCTTCACGCGCTGCGTATTATGACGTAGCTTTCTATAATGAAGACCTAGACTCTGACGGGCTCCCGCCGCTGCAGATGTCTCGTAACCACAACGTTTTGCAGAAAGTGGTCTCTGTCCTTGGGAGCCGGGTCAGGCTCCAGATTGCGCTTCACGATGCAGCAAGACAGATTTGAAGGCAATTTTCGAGAAGCCATGTCTGCTGCGGCACGTGTGGCTATTAGGAGGAGCATGAGACTGGCACGAGCTCACCGGGTGAGGCGAGAGAGTAACCAGTTGTACACGTTCTCGCTCATCCATAGTCTGAGCACCTGCCGAATGTTGCTAAGTATCACATGTATGATCTCAATGACAAGCATTTCAAATTATCCGGGAATCTACAGGACATAACCGCAAGCTAAGGCAGCGAGAGCCAAAAAAGCTCCCAGACACAACATCTGGGTTTAAAATTCAATCATTATAGGCACCGTTGCGGACAAGGTGGGCACTCGCCTTCAAGAATTGGATGCATCTCCGTGGAGAAGTGTTGCATTCGACCCACATTGTTTTGAAGATAGCCACTTTATTCTGGAGAGCGGCAGCAATGTAGAACTCACTATCGCCACGCTCAAGGTTAATGTACGTCTGGTCCATAATTGTGGTTAGTACACTTCGAATAACGGTTTCAATGAATGTCTGTCACCACGAGGCCATGTGGAACATGGGCTCCTGTTAGAGCGAACGTGAGCGATCATATCGTGAACATATGACTGCCATAAGTACTCACCATACTGAAGAGTTTGTATCTTGGTCTGCTTCACAAGATCCCACAGACGAAGTGCACCAGCGTCGTAAACCCCGAGGAAAGCCGTGTCTCCGTGAGCAAAGGCCACCTGTAGTTCGTCAACAGAGGACCCAAATTTGTGTTTGAAAGTGCGAGTGACCATCCCAGATTCTACATCGTATACCTGGTAGATATATCGCCTTGCGACGGCTAAAAACTTGCTGTCATGGGACAATGCGGTACGACCGCTACGAGCGACGCTGTCAGTGGTCTGAAATGCGGACCTGTTGAGGACTTACAGCAACTCGGGAGGGCCAATCGTTCGAATGACTGAGGCATAGTCGACATCCCATATACTAGAAAGATATTATGATTGTTTAATATCGCTATGGGGAGATCGTGGCCGACATACCAGATTGCGTGGTGCTTGTACGCAACAATAAGATGTTCTGTCCCGTCGCCGGGAGAATACCAGTGCATCGTCGATGCCCATATGGGACGCGAGTGGGTGGACGTTTCCTTCAGATGTAAAGAGCGATGATGAGACCATCGCCCAGCTAAAAGAACGTCGGCGGGAAACTCTGTTGGGTCTGGCAAATGAACGCACCGCCATTCAACTTGCGCCAGACACGGACGTCGTTTCCTGCCCCTGATGCCATCTGCGATCCAGAGGCTGTGAGAGCGATATGCTCGATTTGATGGCCAGGCGCACGGAAGTATGTAGCTTGCGTAATTTCCTACATATTTCTGAGTTCAGGAAGGAACGATCATGTAGTATGCAACTTAAAACGTTACCGAAGACATAGTCATGTCGGCAATGACGCCGTTCGAGCAAGCAAATGTGAGCTCGAGGGAGCGCACCGGGGTGGCAATCCAAGAGATCGAAACCACAGGGGCGTGGGTGAGGAGCATTACACGCAATACTCCGTCCTTCATAGTCGAAACAAAGAGACGACCATCGTCTGCACCCATGGCCAGGTACTGGCCGTCAGGGCATATCGCAATGCACCTGAGAGACTCAGTGTGCACCCGGACGTCGCGCTTTCTCAACTCGTATTTCAGCTGCGGAGCCATGGGGTAGGCAAGAGGGCTGGAAAATGAAAGAGCGGGGGAGGAGGAAGTGGCCAGTAAATCATTCGGACGGAGCCCGGGAGGGCATATAAGTACGTCTTAAACAAAGCTTCTTTGGTAAATGGTCATGCATCGTTTGCAGAGGATGCCGGGACGTCATAATCACCGTGAAACTTGAATGGCATCATAGCATGGGACGCCAAAGCACGAGCTGCAAATGAACAATGGCGAAGAGTAAGTTCCGGCTGCAGCTTGGCTCACGAATGGTTCAGTCATTCATTAATTTCTTGCACTATGTACATAATATTGGAAGCGCGCTGACCGTCGGAAAAAGGGAACCTCAAGTTGAAGCTTGAACTTGAAGCTTGAAGTGTCGCCGAGCCGCGCGCTTCGAGAGGCACGCATCCCGCCCCGGCCCCGCCTACCTGCCTCAGACCTGCCTCCTCGTTCTCCTCATCGTCCGCGTCATCCCCCCGCCTCCTTACCACCACCTTCCCATGACTATCGCCCCTCTTCTCCCCCTCCCAGCTGGCCCTCTGATGACGATAGCGCGCTCATCCAACCACTCTGGCCGTATATTTGTGCCAGAGGTTGACGGGCGACATTGGAGTTGGTCGACCTCCGCTGATTGGCACTCGCGCTGACGCTCCGGCTCATTCGCACACATCTATCTCAACTCACACCTCCACCGCCCTCTTCAAGAAACGCTTGGGGCCATTGTCTGGACTATAGACGAGACGAGACGTGGACGGCCGATGAGGTGAGTGATCGTATGTTTCGATTGCGCACCGTTCATCTGACGGGCTGTCTCTGTTCTCAAAACTCAGGCAACAAGGGCGCCGCGATTACTTAGGCCTTCGCGTTACCGATATGGCTAGGGAGATTTGGTTTTCATGGGATCGGGCAGCTCGAGGCCGACTGGTGAGTGCAATCCTGGGCTGGGCTCGCACATCCCCGCCGTTTTAATTGACTAGGAAGGCAGCAAGGACCGCTTCCCCAGAGCTTGCCTCTCCGCGACCACTCAGGTCGGGCCGAAGCCATAGACCTCGTCAGATCTCTCGTGTCGTCCTTTGCCCCGTCAAACCGTATCAATCTGGTTGCAGCAATACGAAGTTGGTCATGCTGCACGGTATCCGCACGACTGCAGACCAAATCTGCGCGATACCTTGGTCCACGTCGGTCAGGTTGGTGAGTTGACTTAGCTGTCGCATACGTTGTCACGCCGACCGGCTTACACATCTACTAGATTGCGTATGTACATTGTATTTGTGCGAGATCATTCCATTTCTTCCCGGGGAGCGAGCCATTTCGTCGCTACTAAGTCTCGCGTATTGAATGGCAGAAAATCCTCCCACTCAGATGGTTGACCGACGCCCTGGTCCATCTGCTCTGAGTCACCGCGAAATTCCTCCACGAGCGCCTTCAGCAGGTAAAGGGCTATAGGTGCGCTCTTCACAATTGCACGGCAAGACGGGCAGGTGTAGGCTGGATGGGTGCTTGCTGCAATTGTATGGTCGATGATGGTCAGGAGATAGCAATGTGCAAAGCTCCCGAGCCTGCGCTCCCGAATTAAGGTGAGGTAGTCGGCAGGAACAAACGATCGAGGATCGTAACCCGGATTTTCGGTGACGTGGGCGGCGAGGGTAGTTGAGAGCCATTGCCGCAAGCAATTGTGACAGAAGATGTGGCCGCATTCTAGACTGTGGTTGCTAAGGTTTGCAAAGTACAAGGGGGAGGAGGTAGAAGCTCACGCGAATGGGTCTCGTATGACGTTCGCACAAATGCCACATGTTAAGTGCGTCTCCAGGTGCGATATAACGTTATCCAAACGCGAGCCTGCAGATTCTTGGGCCTAGAAATCGGTGAGTTGGCGAAATCCCAAACGCAGTGGCTCGCCTACCCGTTGGAGTTCGTCCCTCAACCTTTGTATTTCCTGTCAAGTGCATCATCGCATAAGTGGTCTGGAAGTGTATAGCATGCATGCGAGTGTCGCTTACATCGTTGGCGTCTTGAAGCTGTTTTCGCATAGATGGTTGGGAATGCGTGGAACTCGACGGAACTTGCTGTAGGCGCATCTCCCGGATAGTTTGCCGTCGCGGCAACACGAGTTTTTTGGCAGCATAAGGAAGCGCGGTGGCGGACAGCTCGCGATGAGGCAAGTCAGTGGCGTCCATGGTCGTCAACAAGAGTAGACGGGCTCGTGCAGGACGACCGACGATCTACTCGGCCTGATAATATAACACTGTATGCTTTCCTCGAACAAAGGACCATGTGGTAAAGGACAATCATCTTTCTCTGGGCGACTAGTCACGCCTTGGTCCTCAACGTGCACGTGTCGATCGTCTCGCCCGACAACGAAGCCGCCGTGTCGAAGGGCTCAAGACGCGAAGAGGTGTTATCCGCCGCAATCATGTGCGGGTACCTGCAGTCCAGCGGCGGAGAGGAAATAGAAACTGCAACGAGCTCGAGGCAAACAGACAATCTAGAAAATTAAGAAAGGAAAGCAGGCATGGAGTGCTGCACCCGAGCCTCCAAATGTCGACATACATGATGTAGTGGCTAGCAAATTCTAGTACAGGGTTTCCGCAACGAATATACCAATCTACATACTGATCCCTTCATTATATCGCAACTCGCAGACCTGATTCAGAAGGACTGGATCAGGTTTTAGTGACGGACTGGGGGGAGGTGCCTAGAAAATGGGGCAATAAGCTTTTGCTAATCGCAAGCGAGACGCGAATCTGAGTTACCTGTGACCGTTTCTCCTACAAAGCTGGACATTCGAACCCTCATCCTCTCTTCCCTAAGACGTTTCACACCGCCATCAATGCTAGCGATGTGGACTTCAATTGGGAGGCCAGCGCTGGAATCGCCGTCGTCGCGATGAAGCTTGCGCGTGAGCTGGTTCAGCTCTTCCTCGATACCCACCAGGGTCTGCACTGTCACTGCTACGTGAGACACGGCGCGCCGCCTGTACTCGTCCAGGTCCTTCAAGACTCTCGCACGCCGCTCTAGGTCCCTGAGCCATCGGCCGTTCCCCCCTAGTTTAGTCCAGAGCTCCGAGAGAACGTTGTCAATCGCCGCTACCGTCAGGATATGATCGTCAATGGAAAGGGCGTGGATCCTAACGAGCCGATCTTCCAAGTTATCGAGAGCGGTTACGGTCTTCGCCGCTTCAACAAGGATGTCTGTAATCTCGTTCACCAAAGTTGACGTCGATGACCGGAAGATCCGCGCCAGCGTCGCGGCGGATTCGGGCGTCGCAGGTGGATGTGCCCCTTGAAGTACGCGCAGGGCGTAATCGTTGAACGCGATGATACTGAGAGCAATGGTTAATGATGGCTTCCAGGCGAGGATGGGTGGTTTAACTCACCTATCCGTCGAGCTGTATATCTTCACCGACAACTTCTGAAGGGCTCTGCCCGCAAGTCGAGCATCAAGGACGAAATCGTCGAGAGCTGACGCGATCAGATCCCTCTTCATGAGGTCGCTCGCACGAACGATCGCAACCAGGTCACGGACGGCGATCTCGGCGTGCTTGATGTCCAACGATATGGTGATACCGGTCTCCGATTGGCCGAGTAGATTGTCAAAGGCCCGGCCCTGGACGTCCATGAGGGTCGGGTAATCTGGCTCCGAGAGGATACCGCCAACGGTATCCGGTCCAGAGTGGCAAAGCGCCAGGAGGGGGAGAACGCATAGGACTCCTTCGCTGCCCAGGGCCGTCATATTGAAGGGCACTAATTGCTCGACCATGTCCTTGGCGCCCCGAGCGAAACTGAAGATAGACTCCATGCTCCCTTTGACAGTTTCTGTCGAGCTGTGAATCAAAGCAGCGAAACTGTCGCGAGCCACGTTAAGGAAGAGATAGAACACCCCGATTAGACCAAACCCGCAGATCATGACTACCAGGAGAACTGCAAGAGGGAGTCTGAGATACGTCAAGGCTGTAGCCACAATGTCCGTCATCCCAATGAGGCACATCAAGGCCGTAGCCAGGACGTCCGTGATGTACTGGGCGACATCCCCAATCCAGCCTCGCGCAAGATTCGGCGGGTATAACTGTTTGGCCTGAGATGAGGCCTTGCGATGATCAGCCGGACTGGATGCAACATTGGGCAAGTAGCCCGGGACGGGCCCCACAGTCGGCGAGAAGGGATGTTCGCTGGGCGAGGGGGAATGTTCGTCCGGCGAGGGCTCTTCCGACGAGGGGGGATGTTCGTCTGGCCAGGGAGGATGGTCGATCGGCGGGGATCCCATGAGAAGGCTTTGATGGATGTGGATGGAGATAGTTGCAGGGAGATAGGAGAAGTATAGGCGAAGAAATTCACCTTCCTGGGAGAAACGAGAAGGATGGCGAATGCGCCGAGCATCAAGATGGGTATATATAGACACTTGGGAAGTCGAAGAGTCGCTGAGCATGAAAAAGGAGCCCTGTTTTCGGGTTTAAAAAGGGATGAGCAGTAATCGAGACATTGGAAAGCATGAAAGCAGGTTACTGCAATGAAAAAGACCAAACCTGCAAGAATGCGCAGTGGATTCAAAGTTGCGAGGTTACCACATGTTGCGACGAGAAACCAAATAACGGACAACGACAAACGCGATTCCTACTCGCAGAGTTCTGCAGGCGAGTCTGGCCGACACGCGGTTACTTATGTAATTATTCGGTTGTCTTCCACCTTTGGCTGGGCCGCGCTCTCTGTCGACAGAGGGACATAAAAGAAACAGACCTGAAGCGGATCGCTACAAGGGGCACAAAAATCAGGTCTGCCAACTTTGGGCTCTTAGCTTGTTTTTACAAGACTAGAAACATGTATCATGGTAGGCAAAACTGAAGGAACCTTCACGCGAATCGTGAACTACCAAAAGTTTAACAGGAGCATCGGCACTTGGAGCAATATTTTACTCCAGGAGGGAAGGAACGGAGGGACAAGGATGTCGAGCGTCCAGGAGGCCAAGGGGGACATTTCTCGATACCGCAGCAGAACGATCGACGATGGGCGTCGTGTTGAAGACATGACGTGCATCGACGACGTGGCCGTATGGTGCAGACAAGCTCGGGAAACAGGGAAGGCAGAGCGCGAGAACTCTGAGAGATTCGCGTGTGCATTGCCCCGTAGAAGCAGTGGTCCGCACTGCGGCAGGTCAACGTGCACACCACGGTCTCCGCCCCCCCAACCATCTGTCGCGGTCAGCCTGGCGATCCCCACAGCCACGGATTACGCGTAATAACAAGCGAGACGAACATTGGCCAGATACGCTCGAGATTTGGGGTGTACGGGGAACATTACCACGGTAAGGGTTCGGACAAGATATAGAAATTATCTTTAAAAGCGGATGAAGAGATGACGTAGCCACAGGTGTCGCGGTAAGACGGAATTTGCTTGAGTTATGCAGCAAACGCAGGAATAAACCACATTGTCTGGGAGAAACTACTGAGAGTTAACGGCAACGGTGACGGATGATATGGAAGGTGCAACAGGTGGAGAACCAGAAGGTGGTCGACAATTATCTTGAAACTGAGGGTGCTTATTGATCAAGCTTCACCAACGAGGCGAACCGTCTGGAAGGAATCCCCAACATAACGCCCTCCGCGAAGCAAAAGCAGTCAAGACAAGGGAGCCTGTTGTCGATAACACGCTAGCCCACGGTGGTTAGACTAGGCAGACAGTAGTCAGTAGAACGTTGCATAAGAGGGACACCCCGGCGACGCGACGACGACGGCGGCACGACAGAACAGATCGCAGAAGATCACTTACCGGAACAGGTACGTCTCCAGGAAGCCCTTCGTGCACGGACCGGAGGGCGCGGGCCTTGAGGTCGCCCCCGAGTGCTTGAGTCCTGACCGGGGTCTGCGTTGGGTCTGCGGGGTGCGGGCAATCGAGGTGCAACGTCAACGCGACGCACTGGCTGGCGCGGGTCGGCCGACTCCAGCATCGCCCGCCAACATCTGGGACAGACCAGAGTGGTTGAATGGGCGCGCCATCGTCATCGGGGACCTTTGGGGGAGAGAGGAGATGGGGACCATGGATGTAGAGCGAGAGCAGCTGTCGGGGCTAGTCGGGGGACACCGTGGGCTGGGCCAAGGCGGGGATGCCTCTCCAAGCGCCCAACTCGCCAACTTTTCGGCAACAACGGCCCGGAGTGCCGCCCCCAGTTTCAACTTCAAGCCCGAGTCTGCACTGAGTCTGCCCGACCGTCTTCGACCTTCTTCTCACTCGCGCTCCGCTCGGCCTGGCTTCGAGCTGCCCTCTCCACTACCATCTCGGACTTCCTCTCACCATTCCGTCTTACCCACGTCTTGTAGAGAAGACAGGGATGTCTGGCAGCGGTTACCCAGGGCCGGCACATCAAGTTGAGCGACCTCGTCCTTCAGTACTTCAGTTGCCGGCCTTTCATCTGACATACCCCCTCCCGAACCACAGCCGTCAACCGCCCCACATGCACAGCATCCCTGGCCTACGCTCACTCTGCGAAGACTTGGTGCGCGAGGCGTCAGGCAGCCGAGGTCGTCCGGTGAGTGCCAATTTTTTGCCACCTCACCCTCGTTTTTCCCTGCACAGAAATCAGGCATCCGGACAGATACGGACCCAGTGTACGTCGTACACGTCTTCCACATGCATGTTTCTGCTTACAGCTCTTACAGCTAGCTCTCTCCCCCACCGTCGTCTCCCAGGACGTCCGTTGTGCTCTCCTTGCGCCGGTTCCACGCAGAAACAGATAGAGACCAGACCTGGGCCATCCTTCTCGTGTTCCTGCTACTGATCGCGACGCCCAAGACCGCGGAGCCCGTGACAGGGCCTGGGACGTGGGGTCCGTGAAGACTACGACGAGTACTCAAGACGTCGTTGAGGCGACAAGCGCAGGCGTGAGTGTGGAGGGGGCGAGGGGCGGTAGCGATAGAGGTGGAAGATGCGGCCCGGGGCCTGGGACTGGGGGAGGGGACGAAGATGTCGGACACCTAGAGGCGGTCTCCGACACTGTCGGACGCCGTGCCTCTGTCGCAGAGGAAGCGCAAGGCGACGTGGGTGGGACGTGCATGTTCCTGGGTACGAGCAGTACGTGGCCATGCAGGCGAAGCAGACAGGTAAGTGTCGCCGTCGGTTATCCATATGGTCACGGTGTTTCGCACAACTTCGTCGCATGCAGAAGCAGGCTGTGGCAGCCGCCACTTTCCTTGTTGCGTGATCCTGATCCTCACGCGACGAGCGGAGGGTTCACGATGTCTCATCAGACATTCTGACCTTGTTTTCTGGGATTGTAGGACTGTTCAATCTGCACAGCGAGCCGTCAAACCCAGCCTACAGTTCCGCCGGCCGTACATCGGCAGCATCTCCTCCGAGATCAACGAGCGAAACCTCAACTCCGAGATGAAGAAAATGAATCTGGGAACTGGTGCGTCGCGCAAGTTTGCTGTTCACCCCCGTCCCCTCTCCCCTGTACAATTCCCCACCCTCTGGTCGGCTATGCTCGCCCGGTGGCTCCGATATTGCTGCCCCACCCCTCTCCTGCCCCGGTCTGGTCCCCTGTATGCGTGTACGTTGTTCCGGTTGTGACAACCCGGTCTTTGCTGTCTAATGCAACTGAATTTGTGGAGGTCTGCTTCGTTTTGACCAGGTCGCTTTTCCTCCGTTCCGTCCTCTAGGCCATCATGGCCGTTGGATGACGCCCCGCGCCTTGTGGAGATCTTTGAGAGGGTCTTTCCGACATATTTAGAAACGAAGACCAGATGCTGAATGATGGAGCTGGTCAGAAGGAGATGTGTTGCAGGTGCGTCGGCGAGCTCGCAGCTCGCAGACATTGCGCCGCTTTGTTCCAAACAAGGCCTTCCTCGTTGTAAGCTCAGGCTCATGTCGGCATTCTTCGGGACATGCTGGCGGATTGGAATCGCGCAGACCTATCGTGTGCACGATCCACTTCTCGCTCCCGAAATATTCCCTTTCGTCTTTATCTGCTCTCCCTTGTACGAGTTAAAAGGAAGCGACTCTCCTGATACGGAATGTTAAGGGCACACAAAGTCATCATAAACGACATTGGTTTACCCCTGACTATATGTACATTCGTCCTGAGCAGAGGGTAGACCTTAATTCCCAAGTACGATCCACAACGTGTGTGCCATTTTTCAGCCCTTTCTTGCTCAACGTTTACTGACCGCGCTAATCCAGCTTTGCTCTTGCAGCCTCGCCCATACCCGTTAGTGCTGTGTCTCCATGACGAGGTTCATGACCACTTATGCACAGATCTGTTTGCACGTACAACTAACGAAGACTTTCGCCGGCATTCGTAGGGGTAAGAAGCACCTGAAGGCCTTTCATGTTGGCAAGCTCAAAAGCCATTCAAAGAAGACACCCGCGGGACATCTCGTACCCCCTCAGGGCATCTTCATCGGCTCTGCCCCGGCTCTGTTCGGCTTGCAAAGGGCTGTAGACGTCTATTTCGAGGACTATTTTGCCCCGGCTCCTCTTGGGAACCGATTCCGCATTGATATGGGCGTCCTGGCGTGGGGCATATCTGTGGCCCTCGTCGAAACGAGTCCAGACTACATGCTACATCCGAACCAGCTTCAAGGTCCTTGGACGACGATCGGGGCCTTCAGATGGCTTGAGGTGGTCGATCACGGCCAACAGCATACCAACCCGCCGGTCTTTGCAGCCCCGTTGCCCCACAACAATCCACCCCTTCCCCCTTTGATCCAGTTTATCAACTTAAACTTCCAGATCGGATTCGTCATAAACTGGCACCACAAGGTGACGATCACTAGGTTCCCTGACGAGTCCCATCCTGGTGATGATTTGCACTATCACAAGCACGAGCCTCGTCAAGGACATGGCCCTGAGCCGCCGGCGATTGAACCACAAGGCGCACCGCACTGGCAGTTTCGCCGTTTGGAGTTGCATACACAGGTACAAAACTGCCGTCGGGCGATGAGATGAAGAATGGGGATGCCTCGACTGCGTCGGTTAATGGAGTAATAGTGGCGCTTTAGTTACTTGCAGCAGGACGAGGAGGAGGTCGAGGAAGAAATATTATGAGTAGCTGTTCAACTGTAGGGTTTAGTCATGACCGTAATTACTTGGCCTAAATTGCCTTTTTAGCAGCAGTTCGTGAAAAATCGGAATGCAGTGCCCTTGCCGATCGCAAGACATCCCCAACGCCCTACAACGTCTCTGTTCCTTTGAATCTGGCCATGATCCCCATCTCCTCTCTCCCCCAAAGGTCCCCGATGACGATGGCGCGCCCATTCAACCACTCTGGTCTGTCCCAGATGTTGGCGGGCGATGCTGGAGTCGGCCGACCCGCGCCAGCCAGTGCGTCGCGTTGACGTTGCACCTCGATTGCCCGCACCCCGCAGACCCAACGCAGACCCCGGTCAGGACTCAAGCACTCGGGGGCGACCTCAAGGCCCGCGCCCTCCGGTCCGTGCACGAAGGGCTTCCTGGAGACGTACCTGTTCCGGTAAGTGATCTTCTGCGATCTGTTCTGTCGTGCCGCCGTCGTCGTCGCGTCGCCGGGGTGTCCCTCTTATGCAACGTTCTACTGACTACTGTCTGCCTAGTCTCCTCGCATTCGGTAGTGCCGGTCCACTCAAGCCACGCGCTCCGCACGACCACGCATCGCTTCACAGCACGCCGAAGGTGAGTGTCGGAGTGTTCAGAGCCCTGGATCTGGGGATCGCACAGGCTGACTCGCGTGTCCCTGGCAGGCGGGGCGGGCGGCGGGGACGCGTGTCCTGTTCTCCCTCTCGTCCTACTCCCGTCTTCAAGCTGTCGTCTTCAAGCGGTTCTGTACAGGGCCTCTGTGCTCCCCATCGTCTTGTCGCCGACTCGACCACTACGGCTGCGATATCCCTAAGAACGCGATTGATTCGTCGCCTTGTATGTCGTCCGCCCTCTTATTCTGCCTACTGTTCACTGACCGTGTTTAGGGACCCGATCCGGCTGACCTGGCTTAGCGATCGACGTCGCCTCCCGGGTCTGCAAGCATCCCGTACGGCGCCAAGGTGCGCGGCGTGTTAGTTCCGCCCACACTGCCTGGTCATCGGGGCAAGTCGGCCTCCGCCGCTGATGCAGCGGCTCGGGTCTGTCAACTATCATTGCATGCCGTCTCCATCCGCTGACTTGAAGTGTAATTTCATCACCAGGAATGACCATGGCGTGGCGCATTCTCATGGCACGTAGGACACCTTTTGCGTCAGGGCATGCGTTTCTCTGTTCTGTCATGTACCTGACGTTTTTAATGCTCATGTTTCTATTCATGCGCTGCTATAGCTGGCTTGATCATGATCTCGGACCTCTAGTCAGTGGGACACATATTTACGGGACGGTATATAAAGCTCAGAGAGTGTTTCCTCCTGCAACGCCATTGTTTGCATTAATGCCGTCCTACGGGTATGAAGAGTATTAGGCCAGCGGGGATCGTCCGCTCGGTAAAAATCCGGGCAAAGTAATGAGGTATTAGCGCCCGCTGAAACCGGCCCGTTGTCAATATTTTCTGCCTTGAAAAAGTTTTGCGATCAGTTTTTGCAAGCCCCAATATTTTGCGAAGGAAAATAGTTTATGCTCATTTTGATAATGGTCGGATTTTATGGGGACAAAAATTCAGGTGCTCGGTTTTTGTAGTACCTCTCCTTTTACTAAGTCGGAAATTTTCGGGATCACGGGCTTTGACCAGCATTTTCCCCCTTGTACAACTCTGAGTCATGTGACTGCATTATGTTGCCCAGAAAATGCTAGAGCGGGGTTTATCCTGCCTATTAGGGATAATGTTCGGCAAATTCCGGCACTAAGTCTTACAACTAGGTCACATTTTCCTAGAATTATTTCCGGTAGTGAATAGCGCCATGCCCGTCGTGGAAGACGCATCATTATTATCTGCGTCAAATTTCCAAGTTCTGGGCGATGGATGTTGGCGCAGCACGCGCTGGCCTGCCAATCCGCCAAAGTCTGGGGAGAAGCGTGGAGAGTCAGTATCTGCGCAATCACCACGAAGCGCAGCTGCAACCGAGCATATGGGCGCGGCAATAATACTGATCATGATAGCACGGCAGCATGGTAGGAAGACGGTTTTTGGTCTAAAATTGACAACTGTGTCGCGATAGCTGCGAGGCTTAAGAGGAAACTTCAAAAGTCTGTACGTACATTACGATATTGTGCGGCCATGGGACATTTTTCCGCACCACTCACGGCAGTTTCGCCCCGGATTAGGCTGCACATGTTGCGCAGTTGAGCCTCCGAGCTCCGGATTTGTTGGCACGCCCTATGTCAGCAAGGTAGTGGAGCATCAGCTTGACGTCACCCTCAAACCCTTCCCCGGGCCCTCGCTCGGATTTGCTCTCATGCAAACCAGCCAGATCCTCATTTTGGGCCCAGTGCCTGCCCAGCAGTGTGCAATATATGTCTGTGCGCACGAACATTTGCATCGCGCTCGCATATAGGACGGAAAAATCCGAGACAGACACGCGGAAGCCTGAGACACACCGATATACAGGACAACCAACTCGATGGAGCACCCATGGCTGAACCTCGCTCGACTCCAACTCCTCCTGCGTCGCTGCAGCGACCCACATATGCCTCTGCCGGCGACGGAAGAACGGGAACGGGACAGGCCAAGATTCAAAGACGGGACTCACAGAAATGAGGAGAGTGATGCTGAACGTACGTCGCGGCAGTTTGTCATCGCGATACGGAGCGCCTTAGCCCTCGAAGAGGGCATCCACGTTGTACTTAAACTTAGTGTTGACTTTCTCAGGTCGAGGAACGTACGCACCTGGCCGAGGAACGAATGCCTTCCACGGACTCGACTGAAATGCGAGGGGTCGTTAAACCAACAGGCTTGCAATGTGGCGGCGTCACGGCAAGGCCGTAGTAGTTGGATGTTCGGACATCTGGAGTCATGGTTAGCTTAGGATAATTACCGCTGTAGTTCAGCGCATACGGGAGTGATGCAAGGGTTGAACCGCGTGTATCGGGTCGTTGGTTGCAGACGACATGCTTGTAGAACAGTCGGAGGGAGCGGAAGAAAAAGGCTACCCGCTGTGCAGTCCGATCCCCTCTTAAACGACGCTCGGATAAAAATGACGTACGCGAAGTGCGATGCAGCGCAAAAAAATCAATCAGCGCCCATGCTTTCGGAAATGTGAAATACTCACTTGCCGTGACCCCAGGCTTGTTTATGGGAAGGTGTGCGGACGACGAGTGACACGATGGTGGAGCTGTGGCAAGAACCCTCAAACGCGACAAGCGTGGGCCGACAGAAGGTCTCAGCCGTAACCTTCAAGCGCACGTCGACGCGTCGGGGCGCAGTATAGCTCTTACGGCTTGTAGTACTTCTTCCGACACCGGAATGCACGATGATGGAGATGACGAGCATCGAGAACGCGGAGGACCACGGCCAAAGCAGGGACGATTCGAAAATCGGCGACAGTCTGATTAACAGGGGTGTAGGCCACGAGATCAGTGGGAATTGTAGATGGGATACGAACGTTGAACAATCAGGACACAACCTTTGAAAGCCGGCAAGTGTGCGCACACACTGGCCTGACACTTCAGCGGAAGATCGCAGGATTGTCGTACTTAAATGTGGAGGACATGCTCTCTTCGGGCTTCTGCAAGGTATCAGCGGCATTGCGAAGACATCGTCGTTCACGGCGGGATGTACCCCACCACCCACTGCGCTCCGACTGCCAACGGAGCATCCGCAGATGAACTCCTCCCAACTTGAACCCCCGCTGCGTTAACGTATACGTACGTAGCCTCCCGTCCGCGCTTCTGCGGGCGATATAACAGCCCAAGATTCAAGGATGGGACTCACAGGAAGCGATGTGGGGAACACAGGCCGCTGTTGCTCGCTGTCGTCATGCAGATGGGTCCGAACTTCGAAGAGAATATGCACATCAAACTTGAGCTCGCCGCTCCGTTTCTCGCGATCGAGGCCATGGGAACAGATGTATGTACCTGGTCGTGGAGCGAAATAGAGAGAGCGATCGCTAAGTCTGCATGCTTGGAAAGTCATAGGACTGGATACGTACCGGATCACCCAACCCGCAGAGCCATGACGGGGAACACGACCAACGCAATACACCAGAACGTGGGCCCTCAGAAAAGTATAGGCTACGTCGTGATTCGAAAATCGATGTTTGACTTCGCTTGAATTTGAATTTTAAGGCCGGCGAGTTTCGTCTCGCGAAAGACAAAACAGACTGTCATAGCTCCGAGCCAGAATGAAGAAGGATGAGGGTCGCACAAAGTTGGCCAATAATGTCGGAATCCTCAGGAAAACATGGCTTTCGCAGCGGAAGGCTGAGTGCGAGCTTCGTCACAAGCGCCGATAGTCTTATGTAATTCCCGATCCGGACCGCCTGCGGCTCTCTTTCGACGTCCGACTCAGGCGCTCTGGCGAACTTGAACCTTCTACTCTCTCTCTCTCTCTCTTCTCCTCCCAAAACTTCCTCCGTTCTGTCTGGGGGCGAACAGCCCCAGGCGGTGACGTCTATGCTCAATAACTTTGGTTTACACACCTTAATACTTGTCTTAAAAGTGTTCTGTGTCATCTTAGTCACTAGTTTCGGTCGGGGTAACTGCTGGATTTCCGGAAAGCATGCGAGAGTCTCCGGGCTCTTGTACGTGGACTGGTTTTTTAAGTGGTACCCCTTGGCTGGCACCTGCGGCTTGCCGAATATTCGCCCTCTAGCGAGTGACCCGATTGAAAGGTGAGAACTGAGTCTCTGGTTAACGTCCCGTACCACATAGCAAGAACAGAATGAGACCTCTATTGACACATCTTTGTCCCACGACTCATGAGTACACGCTGCGTGCAGGCGGCCCACCGGCAGCCTACAATTCAGATTCGGACTCGTCAATCAACCTCTGCACATCCTCAGGCATCCGGCCTCCCGTTCCGTTGACAGCGGACTTCAGGTTTGCGGCTCCATTCCGCCATCCTCCCTGATGTGGAGGAACAACTGGTGGCGTTGTTCGTGTGGGATGCCATCTCCGTCATGGACCTTGGGGAGTAGTAGACTGTGAGTGGACCCAACTTCTGCGGAGTGTACACGTCCGGCTGCTGAAGGCCAGCGTGCGCATCTTCGTCATCCCCATCTGGCTGATCCCATACTGAGTCTGCGAGTTCGATGGTGGCACAAAGCGCACCGAGCGCAGGCGCATTGAACCCTACAGAACTGAGATGGCTGCTACCAGAATGGGAAGTGTGGAGCCGGTCTTCGGAGCCCAGGAATATGACCTTTCGCTGGTATGCCTCCTGGAGGTCGAGGAGGAAGCGGGATATGAGCATTAGTGGGAGGCTAGGATAGAATAGTAGGATTAGACTCGGAAGGGAGGGGCATAGTGCCAGGAGAGGCTGGAAACCGTAGACATACCATGTTCTAAAGGCAGACACAGGAGTCGTGGTGGTCATTCCATAGTACACCTGCGCAGAGGGAAATAATCAGAATAACCATCAGCAAAAGTGCGAAAATGTCCTGCATGATTGTGTACTTAGACAAAGCTGACGAGGCCATGCAATATTCGAAAATTGTGATATTAGCATGCAAACCTCAAGAGCACCCCGCCATACCCCGAAATCCCGTGCAATATCCCCAATATATCGTGAGGATCGCGAGGATTGCGAGGATTGCGAGTATTGCACCGTAGCGCCATCTCTCAAATTCCCACACCTAAATCCGCGTCCAGGCAATACTTGCAATCCTGGAGAACATTTCCGCACTTTTGCTGATGACATTGGGTCATCGCCGATCGGTGAATAAAACACGTTGCTCTCACCGAAAAGGTCGTAAAGATAAGGTCCAACGTGTTCAGTAGCATCATCAGTCTGTTTGTTCAAGCTGGTGAGAATAAGAGCATCAATTGGCTAGCATAAATCACCCACATAAAATACACCACCCCTGCATCAAATCCGTTAAAATGACTTTTGCTCAAAGTTTGAACCAGCCGTCCAACTAACCATTGCTTAGTAGGAGGAACACAAGTCCTCGATTATAGAACAACTTCCTCCAGTGTCTCCAAGTTTGTCCAGGTGGCAGGAGTCGCCAGGTGAATATAATTAGCAGGATGTCGGTCAAGATCGCCAGCCCAGCGCATGCCCTACTTGCAATGAATGCTTGGTGTGAGCCATATACCCTCCAGTTTAATTGTGCATTCATGTGAGTTTAACACAAAATTGTTCATCTATTAAACACATACTATAATAGATGAGCCATTGGTGTTTTATACAAAATTTGTCACCCTTTAATCTAGGATGTAATACCTGGGTTCCATTGTAGTTTAATATTATCAATAACAGTCATTTTGTCACAATGTGACAGTTAGTTACATAGGCCAATGCCCCCGGTGTAAGTGTGAGGTGCCAGTACGAACCATCGGTGATCGAAGGCGGTGCGATGCTATGGAAGAGCCCGCTCATAAGCAGTTGCCCAAGTTGCGTAGACTCCGGACTCGAGGTCCCGGCGACGCCACGAGCGGTGATTCCCAGACATGGCATGTCTGACGGTGGTCAAGTGTGCTGCATCTTCCGCGTCAGCCCGAAACCCTCTAAGGCTATGTAACCGTATGGATATAGTCCGAGGTCCTCAGAAACTTCTCACCTGACCACAAGCCTGGCCGGCCAACTGCTAGCTGGTGGCCAGCGTCTTAGGTTGAGACATCGTCATCCAGCAGAATATCAATATTGGGACATCCCCAGATGGCTAGAACAGCGCTCGAATAAGTAAATATCCCGGTGACGGATTCGTGTTCAGCTGACAGGAGAAATTGATATCGATGAAGGCCTGCCACCTGAGGCCTGAATCCCTGCCCTCCTCGAGCTCGTAGTCGATGCCACACCCGTACTTACACGCGAGCGGCAGGGGGCTGTCCACAAATCTTCCATATCACGTCCGAGTCGACGCTTCCAAGTACAACAAGTTGACGCCGTCCGCGAACCCGAAAGACGCGGATTTCGAGCGTGCCGAAGACGAGAACGTTGCGTACCACCAGATGCCAATCCCATCCAGGACATCGGCTATAGCTAGTAGCCAGCCTCGGGTCGCCCATCAATGCATCACCGCTCTATCCTCTAAAATGTGCAATCACGACTTAGCGCAAGGTCGGAGCGCTGAGCACCCTGGCTCCGACATAAGTATTATGCACGCAGATCCAGAGCCAGAGGCCGGAGGACCAAGGCGCGTGCAAGGCACAGTGACTCTGACGAGGAGCTTCTCCCCACGCAAGCCCGAAGTACGGCTCGGAGCATTGACATGCGATTCGCGACAGCAAACATGACGGCGCACACCGCATCGCCCAGGCAAGTAGTCTCCACACGGTGTGGCAGGAAAGGACGATCGTTCGCAGCGCACATCACCACCAGAGGCGATTCACGAAAGCGATACGTGCAAACGTGCAAACTTGAAGCACGGACGTACATGATATGATACAACGCTGCAACATTGCGAAAAGCCACGCCACCCCGCCGCCGGGTCCGATCCTAGGCCTGTCACGATCCGGTCATACTTAAACTTGCCCGGGCCCGCGCTCCACGTGCTCCATGCTGGGCTTCATGTTCATGTTGTCCACTGAGTCGAGGTCGAGGTCGAGGTCGCTGCCGAGGTCGACGAACACCAGGCTCCCACTCGCCGTGCTCACGTCCCATTCCGAGTCAACGCCGGGCACCGAGTCGCCCCCAATCGCCCTATTCAAACGCAAACGCAAATGCGCAAGGTGAGCGGCGCACCCCATGCCCGACGAGCATCAGCCTGAGCACGACTCTACTCTACACTTGTACTTGTACTCTCCCTGCGACGACGAGGGGAGAGGGACTCACGAGAGGTGGATGGGGATGTGGGTGGTGACGAGCGCGCTGCCGCCGCCACCGCCCGCGCTCGAGTACCCCCCGGAGTCGAAGTCCGGGTCCGGGTCGGCGGACGCGACTTCCCCTCCTCCGCGGGCGCGCGAGGGGGCGGCCTTGGCCTTAGCCTCAGCTTTGGCGCTGGCATCCTCGAGCCCGAGGAACGCGAGCGAGGCCATGATAACGCTGTGCATAGAATATATCCAGCGGTCAGCAGCATCGAAACATCACGCCCAAACGATGCACGCACCTGATGGTCATCGCGGGCTGCGAGAGCAGCACGTTCATCCCCGCTGCGGAATCCAACGCCAGCGTCAGCGAAGTAACGCGCAGAGCGATGATGATGATGACGACGACGCACCGTTCAAGTCGAGGAACGCGAGGACCGCGACGGGGAGGTTCGCCGCGCCCGTCGCGGCGACGTACCCGATGCCCTGGACGCAGAGCGCGGCGCCGACGCCCCACGGGCGGCTGCCCACCTGCGCCTCGTGCACGCGGCGCACCGCGCTGAGCGTCGCGAGCAGGATGAGCACGTCGAACACGAACGCTGCATGGGCCGCGCGTCAGCGAGTGTTCCGGGATAACGATAAGGAGGGGGGGAAGGGGAAGAGAGGGAGGGAAGGAGGGGAGACGGACTGTAGAGGTAGAAGACGGCGAGGAAGGTCGTGTCCCAGGTGATGACGGTGCAGCTGCCCATCGCGGCGTCCCAGCGCGCGCGCACGGTCCAGATGCCCTCTGCGGTGCGTGCATCGCGTTGTGCGCATATATGTAAGTGCGAAGTCAGCGGTGCGTGAGACGGGTATAAGAAGGCGGGGCGTACGGCACGCGACAAGGAACGCCTGGACGAGGGCGCCGAAGCAGAGGACGCCGAGGGGGGCGCGGCACCGGAGCGTCCAGAAGATCGCGATCCTGCATGATGCATCCGAAGGACGGGAGCGGTGCACGGTCAGGCCTCGGGATGCGGGACGCGGACCGGTTCCATTGGGCTAGTGACAAGTGTACTCACGGCCGGGAGCAGATGATGAAACTTGCGAGCATGCCCGCGAGGCTGCCGAGACTCTATGATCGGGATGTGAGCGAGTGGGTGGAAAGACAGGTTTGAGAGATGGTACGTACTGCGAATAGCCGGTACACGGCTGTAGTTCCGGGGAGGGGCGTCAGAGGCTGGTACGATACAGTAGAGCTGAACGGCACGTACGGTCGCAAGCTATTCGTAGCTTTACGCGTCCGGAGACAACACTAGCGGCGTCACGGGCGCATATACTTATCAGCGTGGCTCACTCAAACAGCATGCACACGTACAAGAACAGGAGCGCGGCGAGGGTGATGTACCGCGCGAGGAGGAAGGGGACGTGCACGAGGCGGAACGCCCGCCTGCGCAGGAGGAGCTCCCACTCGAAATGCCAGGTGTTCACGAAGTGGGTCCTGCACTCCCCCCAACGGGGTGGCCCGGAGTTGAGTTCGCAAGTTACAGTGACAGTGACGCGGGGGGAGAACGCGGAGGACGCACCCGTAGAAGCCGAGCAGGACGACGGAGATCTGCTCGTACAGAAGGAAGGTGTGGGCGACTACGTTGGGGTTCTTCCAGTCGACCATCTCGGGCTTGTCTTCATGCCAGGGGGCGGTGCAGGGCGCGTCGACGAAGAGCCTGAGACCGCCAGAACGAGGGCTGGACTGGAAGGGTGATTGCGATGATGTGACTGCGGGGGCAGTAGCTGGAAACGAGACGAGGAGGACCCGGCTCCTCGAGCTGCGAGTTAAAAGGACGTCGACCTAGGCGGCGGGGCCGGCAGGCTTGGGGCGGGCTGCAGCGACTAGCGACCGGTGCTAAACTTCTGTCAAAACGCCGGGACTAGATAAGTTGCGGGGGTGCTATGACGGGAATTCAAAGTGAGAGGAGGCCATATGGGGCGTGGGGCGTGCAGTCGCTCGCGTTTGACTCAGACGTCGACGGTGGACATGCGGCTGGGCGGGCGCAGGGGCTGGAATGTACTCGTTACATAACAAGGGTAATGCGGCTGTCGTGCGTCGTCGTGGGACGCGCACGTATGTCGGCGTCGTCAAGTTCGGGTAGGCGGGGCATGCTCGATGCTTAGCGGCTGCGGACCCGTCGGTAGAACGTAAAGGAGGCTCGAAGAGAACCAATGGGCCTCGCCAGGGGCGAGAAGCCGGCGGCTTCTGGACTGATAGGCTTGTCTGGCGAGAGGGACCGCGACGAGGAAGGGATGCCACGAGGGCGAGGGGCCCTGAACGTGGAAAAACAGATGAGCAAACGTTCCATGGTAACTTCGGGTCGGCTGCCCGGCGACCGTGGTGGTGGAGCAGTTTTATGTCATGGGTGTTTCGTATGACATATTTGGGACTGAGCCGGCAGGAACGGCGGGCCGTTGTCAACGTTAGAGCGTGCAAGAACGGCTTGAAGATTGGCACTTACGAGATTGGATTCTAGCGATTGAATAAGGCCGATAGGGGTGACCGATATGGGCGGCCGAAAGCCCAGGACCGGCCAGAGCAGGGACTCGCAGGGGGACCGTTAGAATGGTTGTATTGCAACACTAGCAAAGGTGAGATAGCATGGTCCTGGGCGGTATGAACTTAGAGTCTGGAATCAAAGTTCATAATTCCGAACATGAATCTCAAACGCAACTGCTCGATATCACATCAAAAACGACCCTTGAACACGACGATCTCGTGGCCTGATACAATGCATGAACGAGAAAGACTATGGCGCACCCTCATTGCGCTACTATGCCCTTCTGTTTCAGAGCTTTACAGGCTCCGTTCTAAAGGCTTATGCATCGCACATCGGTCGACAGGTGCGGATAAGGGAGTGGGCTGTTCTCGCGGTGTGGCGGAACGCAGGCGAGACAATAGTGGGAGGCGCGACAGGTACCTTCCTTCAAGTCGTGGCAAAGAAAGGAGAGGCAGAGTCGAATCGAAGCCGGGGTTGGGGTTGGCATGGCCCGAAGCGGCGTTAGCACATGTGAACATATATTTTGCAGGGCCAACGCACCACGGAGCACGTCAGCCAGCGGTACGCCACCTATTTACGTACGCGCACCGCAACCCCACTGGACAGCTGCGGGAGGTCGCACCAGTGTAGTCCACAGCCTACAGTCCCCACGTCGACAGCGTACCTGAGCCCAGACCATCGAGGGTGGAAGGAGGAGAAAGGGAAGAGAGTATGCGGGAAACCGGGCTCCGAAGCAAAAAGGGAATGAAGACGAACCGGGAACACTGGCAGAGTACGAAACCACGTCGATCCACCCTAGCCCGTCCTTCCATCTGAACTCTGGCGTCGCATCTTCATGATCTTGTTCTTGATACATCCACACCGGATTCAACCCGGATTCGCGAGGAGCTCCAGTAAGGCATTGCAGCAGAACGCAGCAGAACTTACGACAGAGGCCGCTCCTGGGAGTACATCCGCCTAGAGTATACGCTAGCACGATATGGTCTAGTCAACATCGTGCAAGACAGTAGACTAGTCGACAAATTGGGAGCGTACCATATTGCTCTTCAATTGCTAAGCCTGCGCCTGGAGGTGTGGGGAGTCGAAAACGAGCAAACACGACCGGAGTACAGAGGAACCCGAGGTGATCGGACAGCTATTGGATATTGAATAAGCACCAAGGTCTTCGAAGGAAAGGGCCAGGCCATAGATCCTTGATAGGTACATTAGCTTGAACGTTGTTGCGGGATCGAGTCAAGACCGAGTTGCCCTTGCCCCTGCCGCTCGCGCTGAGCCCACGGTCGTCGCTATGTGACATCATGCACGTGGGTTGTGACGCTACGCGCGCGGGTGACTCAACGCGTGTTTAGCCGTGCCGACCGCGCGTCTACTTCGTCGACTAGCTTGTCTCCCGCCGCCACCTCAGATCCCTTCTGGATCCCCTACCCCGTCATGGCCGAGACACAGAAACTTCGCATGCCCACCGTCGCTGGTTAGCAATCAGTCTTGCATCTATGATGTTTGTATCGGACTAACTCCTTCTTAGGCTTCAAGATTTTCAAGCAAATCGGCGGTGGCGGTTTCTCAACGTAAGTGTCCCTGGTGTGATTTTCCGAATTTTGGACGTCTAAAGTTCTGATGTCGAGGGGCGCCTGAGGTTGCGAAAGAAAACGCCCACTAGCTGCCAGCCTCGGAGCCGTCATTCAGAATGGGCATGGGCGCCGCGTCTCCCGAGTACGGCCGGCGAGCTGCGATCCCCGTGCTCGATAGGGGCGAGGCTCGCGAGCTTGTTTGTGAACACCCTGTGCCCTGCCTCGATTACTGTTGTCGGTGATTCTATCATCTGTCTCCCATTCCATGATTGGAGCGCCATTGTGGATGCTCCTTGAGCCACCTGGGTCTCCCTCAGGCCCGTCGCCGTTGCATGCGAAGTGGGATCTCCCAAAATGTTTGCAAGCAGCATCTTCAGCTCTGGAGTCTGAAAGTCTCTGATTCTTCTGAATCAGACCATTTCAGACCATTTTAGATGATCGGTAAACCCATTGGCTTGTCTTTGTTCTTCTGACACGCGTCCCCCACACCCGTGCTCACATCCTATTCGTTTTTCTCGCAGGGTATATCAGGCAGTGCACCCGGAAAGCCACCGCGTCGCGGCATGCAAAGTCGTCACCATCACCCCCGACTTCTCCGACTGGCAGATGAAGTCCATGGAGAAGGAGTGCCGGGTGCACACTGCGCTCAAGCACAGACACATCCTCGAGCTCATCGGCGCTGCGAAGCTCACCATCGACCAGGCGAAGAGGGGAGGATATCTCCCCGCATGGTACCTTCTCATGGAGATGGCCGCAGGCGGCGATCTCTTCGACAAGATCGGTGCGCGCTTTTTCAGTACTATCCGCCATCGCACTGACCGAGCTGGTTATGATCTTAGTACCGGACGTGGGAATCAACGAGGACGTCGCGCACTTCTACTTTTGCCAGATGCTCGCTGGCCTTGTGCGTGCCACCGATTCCGAGATCCTCCGACAATCGTTGACCGATGTTCGCAGATGTATCTTCATACAGAAGGGGTGTGCCATCGCGATCTCAAACCTGAAAACCTCCTGCTTGACGCAGCGGGGACGCTCAAGATCAGCGACTTCGGTCTCTGTGCCGTCTACAAGATCGCGGAAAATGGGAAGGTCAAGATGCGCATGCTCAGTGAGCGATGCGGCAGCCTGCCGTACATCGCACCAGAGGTTGGTCTCCCACCCGTCTTTTGCTCTCTCCGGTCTTCGCTTCTGACACTACCTTGGCCGTTAGCTGCGGGGGACCGACTCGTACGAAGCACCACCAATCGACGTGTGGGGAAGCGGCGTCATTCTCTTCACATTGCTCGCGGGCAGTACGTATCCTCTTCACGTCCGCACCTTTGCTCCATCGATGTCCACTTTCCGTCGCCAGACACACCATGGGACGAGCCGACGCGCGGCAGCGTCGAGTTCAACCAGTACGTCACCGGCGAGGCGTTCAACCACCGCCCATGGAACCGATTTTCGCCCGAGGCTCTATGTACGCATTCTTCACGGCCACTCCTCGTCTCCCCGACGACTGACTAAATATCTATGGCGCACAGCTCTGATCACAGGCATGCTCGACCTCGAGCCCTCGCACCGCATGACCCTCTCAGACGTCGCCGCCCACCCCTGGGTAATCCGGTGCGTCTACCGTCTCCCTCCCCCATCCTCCCCGCCCCTCCCTCATCCCACCGCCCGCACAGCCCAAGCCAGCTCGCCTCGCGCGGCCCCACCGCGATCGCCGAGTCGCTCACCGAGGGCCTGCGCTCCTCCGGCCACATGTCCATCGCCGAGCCCTCGCTCTCCGCCTCCTCCGACTCCTCCGGCGACACCGTCATGGACGACGACCGGGCACCGCCGCACCCGGCGCAGTCGCAGTTCACGCAGACGCTGATGCTCTTCTCGCAGGTGCAGGGCGGCGCGCGGTACCGCTACAGCCCGCACCTGACGCGCTTCTTCGCGGCGCTCCTCCCGCGCGCGCTGCTCCCGCTCGTGCAGGAGGCCCTCGGCGACATGGGCGTCAAGCAGAACCCCCCCAAGGAGCTCCTCGTGCAGGACGGAGAGGGAGAGGGAGAAGGACGAGGGCGGGGGGAGGAGGAGGGGGAGGGGGAGGAGGAGGTGCCGATGATCAGGATGCGGATCGGGACGAAGGACCGGCGGAAGATCCACATGAAGGGGTACGTCGAGATCGAGGAGATGAAGCTCGTGGGGTACAAGGGGAGCTTCGTCGTGTTCGCACGGGACACGGTGAGTCGCGCCGTTCGTTTCTTCTTCTGTGTGTCGATGGTGGGCTGAGGATGGGACGCGCGTGCGTGTGGCAGGGGAACCCGCTCGAGTGGCGGGCGATGTGGAAGACGCTGGTCGAGCACCCGCTCATCAGCCCGCATGTGTACAGGAAGAGCAGGGCGTGACGGTGTCAAGTTGGAGGCATCGGCCCGGGTCGACGTGTACATGATTTGTTTGCTGTACCATCGATAGACTTGGATTGGTAGTATGGGTAAACTGCCCGTCATGCCTGTGTTTAACTAGCGAAGTCCGGCACGGGGAAGAGATGAAGCTTTGAAGTCCGAATCGGACATGAGGCGATCATCGTGACTTGCACCCAGGCCTCCCCCTAGGCCTGGTTACGCATCAGGATATCCATACATCCCGTCGGGGTTGGGTTTTTGACCCGTATGTCATGACAATTTCAGTGCAATATTCTCACTAACAATTGATGTAGCGAAAGACGAGAGAGAGCACTTCCGCAATAACGCTACGTCATCGCGCTGAGCGGCTTAGGCGCCTATACGTCGGGCGTTTCGTACGTACTTCATTAGTCTCAAACCAACTTACCAAGACCGTCCGTTCACTGTTTGTGTCGAACCTAGGACCATCATCATGATGGTCTTGGGCCTTTTCTACTGCCTTCTTCTGGGACGGACCCGCCACTGTTGTCAGCTTCATCCTCGTCGACCTTGAGCGTGACGAACATGATGGAATCAGATGAAGCGCGAGGGTCGTCCGGCAGGAAGAAATGTCCTGAGTCTTCAAATCGCGGTGGGACCGGCTTTGACCTGCCTGTCAAGCTTTGGTGGTCGTAGTACGACGCGGTCACGGACGGAAAATTAGCCCTATCACATCGGATGGTGTAGGTGTCGGTAAGTTCCTTCGGCGTGTACATGCGGCGTAGTATTCTATTTCTGACATGGCACCACCATTCGGCTCCCCGTTGAAAAATTTCTCTAGGTTGACAAATCTCTTCGCCGCCAATGTCCTCTAACCTCGAGGATATTATAATGCCCTAAACTTCATAGTACGTGTAGCAGACCCTCTCGAGCTCGTGTCCAGTTTCATAGTCTGATTTGGCGCTTCAATCTTCCTTTCCCGGGCAGTGACCGGTGACCAGCCACAGACGTCGGCGGTCTTCAGGATGATGAATATACTACTGTCGATTGCAATCAGGACACATTCTCTTCCTATCGACTTAGGAGGACGCCCACCCCTCCAGTCGTCACTCAGACTCGAAGGGATCATGATCTAGAACTCAGCACCGACCGAGGGCCATCATGATATCCATCCCCTCTCGTAAGTGCCCTCTCCAGTCTACGTGCTTCCCTTCATCGGTCCAACCTAGTTAGGGTCTACGCATGGAAGGTTCCGAGACTGAAAAAGTCTAGAGCGTAGCAAAACTGTTCGTCAACGTCTCGCTGCGGATAGCGCGACGGCAGTCCCTGTGGCCGAGATGGCTGGTCAGGGTTCAATTGGCTGGTGGACACTTGTACGTACCGCCTGGCGTCGAGAGTTGTGCCAACCTCGGAGGGGAAGGGGAAGGAGCTGATTACATACAGCATGATGATATTTGACCGTTATTCGCAGAATGGCCAACGGAAATCCGATGCCCAAAGGCGTTCGGAGTGGCGATGTGCCTCGTCCACGTCGACCTCAGGCGCATGACCAGGTAAGAACGGGAGGTGGAACCAGGAGGAGCACTAGGACACCACGACGACTTCGACACCATTCATCGCGGACCGGCTCAGCAAGTGTGGTTGGCCTGGGAATATCCAGTGCACAATGCCGTGGTCTCACATCCGAGTTGTACGCCCCCCAGGATCGCGCTTGATACATGGTGCTCATTCAGATACGTTTCCGTCGTCTCAATAGCGTAGCTGTGACACTCGCGAGACCTTCAGGGACGGTATTGACGTTTGTCATTCACTCTCGGGTTCACACCCTCGCTGGCGTAAGTCCGTGAAGTCCGGGGCGACAATCATCGCGGTAGCATCGATTCAACTCCACCGTGAGGTAAGAGCTATACGTATGTATGCCGTTAGTCTACAGACCCAATTTCACGTATGTGCGCTCAGCCCTTTTTCTCTACTATTTTCAGTGGCACAACCGGCGTGGCTTGTCAGCTTGCTCTCTCGCCACTATTCGTACAGGAATTCGACAACCCTGCTCAAGTTTTGGACCGTAGTCTATCACATAGTGCGGTGCGTGGTATAAAAAGGAGTCGGGTAGGAAATACGCTCTCCATCCTCCTTGCTCCGATTGTTATGTCTTCCTCCACCACTAGCTCGGAGAATGCCTCCGTCGACTTGCTTTCAGACCTCCGAACCTCCAACTACTTCATTCTCCTTGCGATCGGTAAGCTCTGCTTCTACTAGTACATTGCGTTTCCCGAGGTATTCATGCTATAATGTTAGTCCCAGTGCTGTACGACTGGGTCGTCACGCTCCCTCGCGAAGTGGAGGCGTTTTGGACGGGGGCGGCGAGGCCCTTTTCGACCTCTCTGTACTTCGCAAATCGTCTTGTGTCATTGGGCATGGCCGTCGTGGAGGTAGTCGGCTTGGCGGCCCCATTGTCGACCGAAGCGGTGAGTGCTCTCGGTTTTTGATGCACCTAGGCCTATAGATCGCTGACTAGTGTCGAATAAGAGGTGAGGCTCTCGATATCCCAGATTCTGCGTCGATGATCATCGCCATCCCCGGCAGCTGCGCTGGATACTCTTTCGTAGGCCTTGTCCTCAGTTTTATCTCGTATATCCCTCTGGCTGGTGAGTATCGGACGTACTTCTGCTGCCCTCATCTAAACATTTAGGTTTCAAGCGTTCACTGCGTCGAGAGCATACGCACTGAGTCAACGACGGCTGCTCTCTTTCGTCATCTTCGTAGTGTTACTAGCCCCACTCCCTATGAATGCCGTGCGTAATTTATCTCCGCTTCCTGAGGTGTGCTCACGATTAACTGTGGCGTTTTAGGCGATGTTCCAATACTTGCATCCCAAAGTTGCAGCTCCTCCCGTTGGATGCACGGTGGTTGATAGCACTCCGCCTGTCATCGGTAACATGTACGTCCGAGCATGCCGTTCTTCACATCCTCAATGCACTGACTACAGTACTCTTGCGAAAGACGTCCGTAATCTGATATTATCCAGGCTTGATGATCCCTTCGGTACTGACTCGTCCCATAAGTATCCATCGCCGACAGGGGATGCGTTTTTCTGGCAACCCTGGCGGACGTCTGGCTCATTGCGATTGCCTGGCGACTCCTCGGACCGTCTGCCGAACGAAGAAGTTTGCGACACCGAGTCAAGCTCCTGAGCCGGCAAGGGCTCGTAGGCATCCTGTTTCGCGACGGTTCGTTGGCCTAGCACCCTCACTTTCTTCATGCTCGTACTACAAGCTACTAACGGGACCTCTGCAGGTGTAGTGTACTTTCTGTAAGTCCCGGCTCGGAGTGGCACGAGTCGCTTGGCGGTTGTGCTCATTCAACGTGGGCACGGGCAGTGTAGTGATCGTGTTGAACACCGCGGACCTTGTTTTCACGGGCTATTCGGTGAGTTCCCTAACATAGGACTACTTACTATGTGGACAATGGTTTCAGCTTCTGACTTCCCCCGAGCTGTCCGGCAGGAACGAGGATGCCACAATCAACGACGTCACCTCGCTGACGACGATCATTAGAGTATAGTTCGTTCGAATCTCAATTGCGCCACGCGAATCCCATCCAAGTGGCTAACTTTGCGTTTGTTCTGAACCCAGCTTCCCGCCCATCCTCATATCCCGCTTCCTCCTCGACCTCCAAGAAGCCTACCAACGAAAGGTCGTGTGGCTGGATTCCGAGAACTCGTTGCATGCTTCGCGCGACGCGAACGTCGGTGGCATGTCAAGCATAGGGTTCACGGCCGCTCTTGGTGCGCTCGGAGCGACCGTCGAACCAATGGAAGCAGCAGGCTGGATCCCGTCAGACAATCGGGACGATCACCATGAAGAGCACGTAGATTCCGAGGCGACCGTTGATCCCCCGTACCCAATGGCGCAGGCGCACCATGTCGCGTTGGAGATGGAGACTATGGGAGCACAACATGCCGGTTGGCACAAGGACGGCGTCGTTCTGGCCTGCGCACAGCTGCTATGGCCGGATGAGCCCGACGATGTACCAGCCCAAGTCTGGATGGGCGAGCCTTCTGTGGTCAGTGACCGCCTTCAAGCCGGTCGTATGTCGGCTGAATAGCCCTGGAGGGTCCGAGTCGATTTGGAAGGTGTAGTACACTAGTTCTCTACCGCTATCAGACACGCCATGCCCGGGGTTTTGAACATGAGGCCCAGTCAGAACCCTTCCCATTCCAAGCGATTGGGAGACAATTTGAGCAATTGGGATCTTTTGCGCCCATCTATTGGCGCTTATTGGGCCTATTTTCGGTTCGAACCTACGTACGTAGTTGTAAATTCGAGTGACTTTTATATGAGAAGATACTCAGTTTATACAACTACGCCGGGCGCTCGATGTGTGCTATGTCAAAAACACTAACCATCATTGCAACTTGAACATGTTCGTACGTTGTTTTTCTATCGGCCTCTTCACCTGCCCTAACACGCCATGTCTATTTTCGACTGTACTCCAATCCCGCCCCCCGACATACCATATATGACGCCACCGGTGTCCCCGACATATATAAGGCGGGCACCATTGTCTTCTGCCCTCCCAACTTCTTGCTTCCCCCCACCACTTCGCCTCCCTAGGACCCTAACGCACCTTCCCCTCATATTTTCACGCCACCCGCGCCGCCCCCGAGCTATGCAGCATGCGGACCTCAGGACGAGGTTAAGGTACGTCATTTGTCCATTCGAGTAAGTACAATACCATACTACTATACAGCAGCGCATCTATCAGCACTGCGAAGGTGAGCGCGCGGGTACAGTTCCAACCCAATTGTGTGAGCTAATATGCTGTTCAATTTGTACAAAAAATAAATCCCGCGCACGCGTTAGTTCCGCGCGCGCATTTCACTTAGGCGCCCACTTGACGGACGGGCGAGACGGCCGGGGTCCATCACGTGCCACATCGGGAAACTCCGGTGGCGGCGCCTTTGTGGCGGTCCGCCGTCCGAGGTAAGCGCTTGAGGTGCGTCACTTGGGGAAGTGCGGCTTCCACGCCACCTCATTGCCCGGGGATGCACTTCGACGTCGAGATAAGGATCAGTCGAGCTTTGTTCTCTCCTACTCCTACCACCGCTGTCAGCGTCCCTGCATGTCATCCCCCACCATGCAAGCCTGTATGCAGGAAGATGTCGATGAGCGTATGGTTGAGGATTTGTTAGGTGGGCCGTTGTCTCCGGAGTCAAGCTTCTCCGGTACGTAAATGGGGTATATTCAGCGCCCTGTAATTTGTTCTCATGGTGTCGACGTGGAGCTGGTAACCAGAGCATGGACATCAACCCAATCGTCATGAACTCTGTTGAATTCAAAGTCTCTGACCTCGCCCTGGACAAGGAGGAGCTTGGGGTCGTCACCATGCTGCTTGAAGACCTTGACTTTAAGGACATGTCGGGTAATTGTTTTACCTTAAGTCCTAATTTCAGTATCGCTCTACCGCTGCTTATTGTGATTCTAGATTATAAGGGCAAGGATAAAGTTGTACCCCCACCTCGTGAAGAATTATTCCTGCCCTTCCCTGTGTAACTGATTCTTTTTATTGTCAACTCAATTAATAGCAGTCTTACATGTTGTACTATATAGCATCACTGCTAAGACAAAGGATGGAGTTTCAGAAGCGTCTATGAATTTCTATAGCATGATTGAACCACATTTGCGGGATTTGTGGATCACCCAGGTAAGCTTGGTATTTTGCTGTATATTGGCTAATACAGACTAATATAAACGGATCTCTCGGTAGAACAGGAAGAGCATTGTCACCGATGTCCTTACCAATGACCTACCTAGTGATACTTCTCGTAAAGCAGAAAGGGTAAGTTGAACCTTGTAGTATGTTCTGAACTTTAGACTTTGGCATAGGACTCACATTTTTCTGTATCATAAATTGTATGATAGCAAAAGAAACGCAGCAAACGGGCTATGGCCTACAAGATTAATGCTGGCCTGAAGCATTCAGCCAATGTGGCTTCAAGTACAGTCAATCTTGCCAACGTCCCTATCACAAATGGGGGATGGAAAGGTTTAGACTGTCGTTATTGTCCAAACAGTGAGGAGATTTGTAATGAGTGGGGGCTTGGTACTGTTGGAGCTAGGATGGTGAAAGAAGGGTTTACCAAGGTGCCCTACACTGGGTAAGTGATCTTGCTCAATATTTCAAGCATGCCTGGTTATTTTACCCCTGGCTTGTATATATTTTAGAAGCCCTACATGGTTCACAGATGCTGCGGGGATTGGATGGGCCTTTCGTACTGAACAGCTTACCTTTGAGGTCGAGGGCCTGAATGGGAAATGTCCTCTACCTGAAGGAGTCACTCTGGACTGTATTGAGTACATCCGCCGCTGTGGAGACATCGACAAGCCCACTGTGCGGGGCCCTCACTGGTTTCATATTGGCGGTGCAGACCGTCAAATCAAAGAGGCAAGTGATTTTTATGTGACACCTTGAAAAAGGTTTTAAATATATTCATAGGAACCTGACTGGACAGCATAGCAGAAGGCCCATTGGGAGGATACTATGTGGCTTTTGCGACCAGGAGGGCCAACGGCTCGAATGATGTGCGTGCTCCCCAAGTCATGCTTCAGGTTTATGAATCTATGTTCATTGATAAAAACACTTGGTAATAGTGCCTATGCTGCCAATACCTTGGCCATGAGAATGCCCTGCTTTGCAGCTCGTTCTCTAGCTTGCACGAGGAGCCTTGAGAAGATGGGTGTCAAACCTGAAATTGCCAAGCCCATGTTTGGTCTTTGGTACAACTACTGCATCAATGGGGCACGTCCTGGGACAGAGGTGGAGGGTGTGAGTTGTTTGCCTCACACGGATGGCCAAAAACCTCGCCCTCATGATGTGTGTACTGTTCATCTATGGCAAGTGTGTTTAATTATTGTATCCTCTCATTATACTGCTAAAAATTGGATAGGCAATTTCAATTCAAAGGAAAAGGCATGGCTTGCTCTGTGGGAAGCCGGCATCGTGGTGGAGCTGCCCATAGGAGTCCTGTTCTATTATCCCTCTGCTCTGTTCCTGCATTTCAATATTGACATTGCAGGCCAGTATGAGTTCATCATATTCTATTGCACATCTCATGGTTAGTTCTCTTCTAGACTTCGACCGTTATGTGGTCATCACAGAAGATGATAGACCTCCAAAGCCCAAAACTGCCCGTCCCCTCCGTGGAGTCAAAGGGAGAGGCTCTGTCGTGCTCTTCAACCAGGCGTCCATGTTCCAGCTAGCAGAGCTTGGATATACTATCACTGAGGGCAAGGGGAAGGGCCTCCCGACTGATTCCGACAACGATGCTTACCGCTCGCAAATGCCTGCCTTTGACCTGTAGTATTCACTCTCATTGCTATGTAAATATCTACATAAATATCTACCTTCTTCTGCCTGTACGTGGAGAATGTCCTGTGCAAGCCAGAGCCACGCTCTTTCTATAGCGAAGAAAAAAAGAAGCGTCATCAGCAAAGCCTGAGCACCTGAGGGCCAAGCAGCGTGGCGATGTGCACGGCCTCGTCCGCAAGGTAGGCCGTGGGGTGCAGTGGCGGCCACAACGATAAAAGGCATAGTTGAATGGCGGGAGGCGGTGGGGGCGGGTGCGATTATGCTCGAGAAGTACGCTACCTTCAAGAATCCAATGTTAGTCCGAAAACTTGACTTTCCCCTTCCGACGTCCATGCCTCTACGTCTCTGAGAAACAGCGCCCTTGGCAGTTTTGGCCGCGCCACGACATCAGGTATATCATCCTGTCGCGCACGAGTCCAGCAACATTTAGCGACATGGGGTACGCGAGGCTGATCGCCGTGAGCGCAGCCATGGGCTCGATGCAAAGCGTGTCGGCCCCGATCGCGACCCCGTCGTCGTGCGTCTCTAGCACGCGCCACTGCTTGGTGTCGTACTTCGGCCAGTAGTAGATCGCGCTCGTGGTGCCGTTCGCGCCGTCGCCGTTCGGGTCGAGCGTCGCGACGAACTGGATGATGTAGTCCGCGAGCGCCACACCCATGAATGCGGGAAGGATGTCCCTGCCGTGCGCGTACCCAAGCCCAGGGGAGTTGCCCGTCTGGCCGACTGTGAGCAAGACCGATCGTAACGAGGTGTTAGTGTTAGTCTGGAGTCGAGGAAGAACTTGAAGCGGCAGGGTGCCTGGAAGACGATGTCGCCCTGGAAGGCGGCCATGCGCTTGTACATTGGCGCGAGCTGGTTGTCGTCCCCCGTCATGAATGGAGAGCCCACAGCAGGGTCGGCGGGGTAGAGGGAGAAGAGCGGCTCGAGGAGAGCCTCGGGCGTGCTTGAGAACAAGTACTTGTGGACGTAGTCGTGGAATTCCTGTTCCGTCCTTTTCCGAAAGGTTAGTAGTAGTGGCGCGGTCACCCATGACGGACGAGCAGAACGTACGTGAGATTCCAGCTGCCAGTGGCGAAGATGGTGCCCTCATCGAGCGCGCCCCCAGTCGATGAACGGCACATCTGCCACCTGACCGGCCAGAACCAAGTGCTGCAGGGCGCGGTCAGGAATTGGCCGTCCGCGCGAGGAGCCCAAGGTGTCGCGAAGCCCGGAGTAGCTGAAGAGGTTCGGGAGGGCGGCAGCGGCGGCGGTCAGGTTGTCAGCGGGCCCGGAGACCTGACGAAGGCACACGAGCGTGTCACTGGTACCCCCACACTGGAGCTCCTCGATATCGCCAGTTGGGAGGGGCGAGCCCGCGCTCATGATGGCGGCGCGGAAGAGGCCCTCGGTGTTTCTGTGGTTGGTGACCATATGGAGTGCGGACGAGATCGCGCCGGCTGAGGGACCCCCAAAGCGTGACCTTCTCTGGGTCCCCGCGGAACGCAGCGATGTGCTTCTGGATCCACCGCAGAGCCTCGCGCTCTACAAATGTAACAAAAGGGTGCTACTTGAGCAGTCATATACGGCTCCAAGTGAGAGGTCTGCTTACGGTCTTGGAGGCCGAGATTACCGACGCCAGCCTCCTTGACCTCCTTACCGCGGACTAGGAGGAACCCGAGCGGCCCTAGGCGGTAGTTCATCGCGGCGTAAGTGACAGGCTGGCCCATCGCAACTGAGTGCGCGACGATTGGGTCGCCAGGAAACCTGCATATGTCGTCAAAATCCGGCAAGTCTCGATGTGAAACACCCCCGGGCCAGTATAGACACGTACAGTTCGCTGGAGCCCACGACAAAGCCGCCGCCAAAGATCCACTGTCCACAAACGAAGACACCCCTGGGCCGCCAACATCAATATAAATATCTCGTCAGTTCACGGAATGGGTGAAGGATATTGCAACACGCAGCGATGACGGGGAGCTTGTCGCCCGCCTTCGTCCCGGCGGTGGGGACATGCACGTTGATGGTCAAGCCTATGTATCCCCTAAATTTCAGCTATTCGCCCAACGCCGCACGTATACGTACTGTGTTCGCTCTGAGGGCCGGAACTGCCCCTTGCGATGCTACTGACTTCCACCAACATGTCCGCGAGCATCTCCGCGGGCATGTCCGACCTTGCGAAACTGCGGGACCAGCTGTGGCATGCACTGTAGTCGCGGTCTGGGTTGCGTCGATCGGTCCCAGCGTAGCTCTCGACGGGAACGGGAAGACATAGATGGAGGTCGCAGGAGCAGCCAGTCCATCGGGGAGAAATGGCAGGGCCTGCTTGAGGCCTGCTGCTCGAGTCAAAATGCGCTATGTGTTTCCCAGCTGGGCCCCACTCAGGCTCCACAGGATGAGATGGAGACGCATAGTTCAACCCTTCACAGCGGCCGCGAGTCAAGCTAGTGTCGGAAGGAGAGGGCACGAACATTGCTCACAGGATAGCCTGGAAGAGGAGGAGTGTCCCGACCGAGAAGCTCGAGAAAATGATCGGCTCAATCCAGTGGATAGAGCCCATACTCTTCCAGCTGAAACCGAACAGACAGACTGGTATCCACCAGCACTCGAACATCGCGGGTACAAGGTGGTCCTCGGGGTTGACAGTCCCACCCTTGTGATCGAAGAGTTGCTCGAGCGAGGAGTACGCATATGCGCAGAATCCAGCGTGCGACACGAGCGCACTGACGAACAGCCCCATGAACGCGAGGCTCTTCTCGCCACTGTGGAAGCTGTATATGTTTTGGAAGACGAGCGGGAACGGTCGCAAAGAACCTGTAGAGGAGGCAGTATACAAAACCGATGTACGACATGAGCAGCCGCATCGATTCCGGAGGTAGAGCAGTCCCCGTGGTCGGGTGTCTGCGTGAGTGCTAAGTGTCGTGTCCCGGTGGGACCTCCTCTAGGCTTGGCGCGTTGTGGTCCTTCCAGATGAGACCTCGACGTGTAAGCGGCGCTGGAGATCTTCCAAATATTCCAGTTTCATGGGCGCTTCCTCCTTTCGCATTCGCGTTATCTCATGGCGGTTAACGTTGCAGCACCTTCTGTATGGAGGTCAACAGCCAAGCCTGAGTGTGGCTGAAAGAAGTTAATATTAAAGGGTAATAGATACATGGACAGCTATCGGTTCAATACTTGCAAGCTCACTGTTAGCTCAATCAGCCTGCACTGCAGTGAGCACGTTCCAGAGCGTAAGGAAGAGCACCTGGCGGCGGCCTCCACGAGCTCAGCACGCCGAGCATGGGTGACAGCGTGTAAGTGAGCGCCGGCGCAAATAGCAGGTCTTCAAGTGGATGGAGGGGATCGGGCCCTAGTCGTTCATTGTAAAGACGTCCACCACGATCCCTGTCAGCGGGGCGACTCGGCTCCCAGGAGTATGCAGGGGGCTAGAGGAGGTGCGGCGGTCTGGCACTTTTGCTGAGGGGTGTCATTAGGGGAGATGATGGCTTGCCGTGTTCGAACGAGCTCCCGGACGGTGTGACGCACGCGAGAGTAACAGGCCCGATGCAGTTTTGCGCGTGTTTGGGGCACCTCGGGAGGGTTTGATGGAGGGATGGGAGGGTACGGGCCCACAGAGGGAAAGAGACGAGTGTATGAGCTCTCACCAAGGGTCGCGGTCCAGGACATGAGTTATAACCCGCCAGCCAGTGGTGAATGAACAGCGCGTGGAAGCTCGTCCACGGCGCGCTCGCAAGGCGCAATGCTGGCCCCACTTCGAATTCGTCCACCTGCAGAATCAAGCCGTGCGTCGCGAGCCTCGATGCGACGAGCATCGCGTTGATCGTCGCGCCGGCATCCGCATTAGTTGTACATGTGGATGAGCATGTCGTTGTACACCGTCGTGTCCAATTCGAACCAGTTCGCAGCCATGCCCCTTGCGCCTGGGTATGCGAGGTTCCCCAACGGGTTCCTCGGGGCGGCAGCACGCCCCATACGTTGAATCCCCACAAGGTGTACAAGTCGCCGCTGGGTGACGCAGCCATGCGCTGATGAGTGTGTGCAACGGGGATGGTGATGGAGAGCGATTGCGTACAAGACGAACTGGTACCTCACCCATCCGAGGTCGGTGACGCGCTTCGTGACGTAGGCGGTGGGGAACTCAGGGCAAGGCCGCTGAGCTTGGAGAACATGATGGGCACGAGAGGCAAGTGCGAGGCTGTGCATAAGATTTCATGTCCGGGGTGGTACTCTGCAATATGCCCCATCTGTTCGTGGACATTAATACCGGCGGAGGGGGACGGATGAAGTCGCCACTTCATCTTCCGATGAAGGGCAGAACCGTGGGCGAGGACCGTGGGGGCGGATTGTTGGTTTGGTGGCATGAACCTAGCTCCGTTGCATCTCGTGGGGTGTTGAGGCCCTTGACTCGCCCTCACTCTTCTTGCCCTCCTCTCCAAGCCTCGACGTCCTCAAGGATATGACCACTTACCAAGGCCGTGGACCAGCACACGAGATAGAAGCCGCGACGTGGACAAAGTATCCATTGAAGGAGAGACAGCTCGCTTACGGCGGGGGAGCATGACGGCCGTGGGATCGTGAGGTTGGAACGCGAATGGATGGTATGAATGCGAGACGGGTGGAAGAAGGGGTTGCTCGGTGAGCACTGAGCGCTGAGCGCTGAGGCCTGAGTGATGGCACGGAGCGGAGTCACATGATCCTGAGTTGTTGACGCGACGCGTCTCTTAACTACAGCACGACGCGACTTCTCCTTCGCCCTCCCCTCCCACTGCCCGCCCGTCCTTCGCTGACAGTTTTTCAGGTGAGTCCCCATCCTGTTCCCTGCCGGCGCCGTGGACTAGTCTGGTGCACGGGCGTTGAATGCCATCCACCCGTGCCCATTGCTGGAAGCCGGGCGACTGTGCTATGACAAGGTCAGTGTATTTATTCTATCATCTCTCCTGCCACGGCGCGCGTCGTGCATTTCGGAAGCTTGCGGCACCCGGTTGCCTCGATCTGCAGCACAGGAAGCAGAATGCCATCCGCCTGTGCTGCAGGTCATGCAACGGAGCGTCTGCATGTTGTCGAGGTGCATGTAGCATGTCGCGGTAGGGGAGATGAGTCATGCGATGTAGCACACCGCGTCACTGGCAGGCCACTGCGCTGACGCCGTCGCCTCATGGTCACAGCTCCCCGCTCTGCATCCCTCACCTTCATCATGGCAATATTGAGGCGGTAGCGGCTCAGGAGACGAGGAAGGAGAGGAAGGAAGAGTGGCGAGGGCGAGGGCTGGTGAGGCAGGGGGGCAGACAAGCTCTCGGAGCACGTTCTAACGAGCACTCACAGAGTCCCTGTTCACCGCAGCAACGAACGCACGCGGTTTCGCGAAGATCCAAGGTGGTTGAAAAAACCGCGTTTCGGACGATTTCATTAATTTCGCCAAACCCGACCGCCAAACCCGGCTCTCCACGAGCACCCCTGCCTGGCGGATGGTTCGTACGACGTGTACGACTTGCGGACCAGTCGTACGAGGCATCCTGGGATGCCCGAGCGCCGTCCGCCAGACACGCCGGCCGACGGGCATGAACGCAGCCAAGCGGCCATCAACAATTCTCGAACGCGACGCCGCACCAGCCACAACTCCGCCATTCGCGAGCCTCACCGCTTCAAACAGAAGCAAACAATGCACGGACGCCATCCGTGAATGCCGTACAAGGCGGACGGTGCGCCCCGCCTCCCCGGGTTCCATGAGATGGGGGAGGACCGAGATGGGCGTACCGCGTCGGCGTGTCCCGAGCGCATCGAGGCGGGACACTGACCGCTCGCACACGCAAGCGGTGTCTTAGAGGGCTGGGAGGTTGCATCGCAAACGAGCGGGAACAGGGATCACGTCGCCACACTGGTGAGGTGTAGCGGCGGGCGAGCGGCAGGGCGGGAGAGGAGGCGTCGTCGGCCATCAAGCACGGCTCCGCCTGCTAAACGGCTTCATGACGCGACGAAGGAGGCCTCGGGCAAGCCTGAATACGCCGCCGTCGCTCTCGGTGCTGCCGGGCACGAAGATGCGGGGCACGTTTGGGGTGCGTGGGGTGAGTAAATCGAAGATTACTCCCACGTCACGCTTCAGAATGCCAGCTGACTATTTTTCACGCAGTCTACATTCAGTTTCGCGTCGAATGGCGCCGGTTTCACGATGCTACGCCAAGGCTGAAAAAATCGCCATTCCGGCGATTTCATTGTGCTCGCAGAGCGCACATCCTCAAAATCCCCTTCCCGCTCTCTATCTGGCCGGGAGAACACCTCGTTCAAAGTGTACAGCTCACGGAGCCGCCACATGAACGGTTCCCCGCGCTCGGGGAAGCGGTGTGGAGGTCCACATTGCAGCGGGTACCCAGACGGCACCCACGGACGGGTCAAAGGCCCCCGCCCGGCACCGAGGTTCTGAGACCAGAGAGTCGGCACAATGAACACGACCGCGCTCACCATCACACAGCCGAGCTGAGATGTGAGCACGCGGCTGGGATGACGGCGAACGACCACGAGCGTCGTCTCGGCGCGTTAGAGGGCGACGGCGAGCACCAGGGCGATGAGGAGCATACCCCGGCCGCGGCGAAGCAGCAGCCTGCAACGTCGCACGCGGGAGCAGGTTCGCAACGCTCGACGACGGTGGCGTCGAGAACGGGGGGGGAGGTGCGTGGCCGGTCGGGGGAGCTAACTTGCTTTCTATAATAACAGACTTGCCGGAGACAACAGCCGCCGCAGCCAGAGAAGGAGGACATGGCCCTTCCAGGTGAGTAAACCCCCGGCTATCTCGCTGCCCGGGCGCCGTCCGCCAGAACAGCACTAGGGCGGTACGTTCACGCCGGCCGACGGGCATGGACGCAGCCAAGCGGCCATCAACAATTCTCGAACGCGACGCCGCACCAGCCACAACTCCGCCATTCGCGAGCCTCACCGCTTCAAACAGAAGCAAACAATGCACGGACGCCATCCGTGAATGCCGTACAAGGCGGACGGTGCGCCCCGCCTCCCCGGGTTCCATGGGATGGGGGAGGACCGAGACGGGCGTACCGCGTCGGCGCGTCCCGAGCGCATCGAGGTGGGACACCGACCGCTCGCACACGCAAGCGGTGCCTTAGAGGGCTGGGAGTTTGCGTCGGGAACGAGCGGGAACAGGGATCACGTCGCCACGCTGGTGAGGTGTAGCGGCGGGCGAGCGGCAGGGCGGGAGAGGAGGCGTCGTCGGCCATCAAGCACGGCTCCGCCTGCTAAACGGCTTCATGACGCGACGAAGGAGGCCTCGGGCAAGCCTGAATACGCCGCCGTCGCTCTCGGTGCTGCCGGGCACGAAGATGCGGGGCACGTTTGGGGTGCGTGGGGTGAGTAAATCGAAGATTACTCCCGCGTCGCGCTTCAGAATGCCAGCTGACTATTTTTCACGCAGTCTACATTCAGTTTCGCGTCGAATGGCGCCAGTTTCACGATGCTATGCCAAGGTTGAAAAAATCGCCATTCCGGCGATTTCGTTGTGCTCGCAGAGCGCACATCCTCAAAATCCCCTTCCCGCTCTCTATCTGGCCGGGAGAACACCTCGTTCAAAGTGTACAGCTCACGGAGCCGCCACATGAACGGTTCCCCGCGCTCGGGGAAGCGGTGTGGAGGTCCACATTGCAGCCGGTACCCGGACGGCACCCACGGACGGGTCAAAGGCCCCCGCCCGGCACCGAGGTTCTGAGACCAGAGAGTCGGCACAATGAACACGACCGCGCTCACCATCACACAGCCGAGCTGAGATGTGAGCACGCAGCTGGGATGACGGCGAACGACCACGAGCGTCGTCTCGGCGCGTTAGAGGGCGACGGCGAGCACCAGGGCGATGAGGAGCATTCCCCCGGCGCGGCGAAGCAGCAGCCTGCAACGTCGCACGCGGGAGCAGGTTCGCAACGCTCGACAACGGTGGCGTCGAGAACGGGGGGGAGTGCGTGGCCGGTCGGGGGAGCTAACTTGCTTTCTATAATAACAGACTTGCCGGAGACAACAGCCGCCGCAGCCAGAGAAGGAGGACATGGCCCTTCCAGGTGAGTAAACCCCCGGCTATCTCGCAGGCCGGGGATCAGCACGAGTCCTCATGGCCAGATCTGGACCTGAGATGTCGACATGAACGTACCCAGACCCGTCTCCATGCCCGCGCCCACGCCTGTGCCAGTCATTGAGTGCGTGCGCCTCGGACCGCTGCACGCCTCCTGAGGGACTTCGAGCGTGCACATGAGAACGTGCTGGCGCGTCTGTTGAAGGCGTTGGCAGCGTGCTCCCGCAACGCCTTCTGGTCCTCGGTGAGCTCGCGAGCGTCCTCGAGGACCTGGAACCTCGTTGAATTAGATAGCAACGCAGTTTCAGGTGCGTCTCCCCACTCGTATTCCCTTACATGCCTTCTTGTGAGGGCGAGATGGCACTCAATGGCTCGAGCCCAGATGGGGAAGGAGGATGATGAATGCGTTGCGGCGTTCAACAAGCTCCTGCTACCTGCTGGCGATGACAGAGCCGAGCGCACTGTAATCCAGAGGCTCACGACTGTCTGTGCACCCTCTCGCAATGTCTGCAGTGTTCCGTGCGCTCATGGCCATCCATATCAGGCTCGTGCTCCGCTGTTGCTGCTAACATGCGTCCATGTCGCTCATGGGCGCATGTCGCTCACGGGCGCTTAAATTGCAAACCAGGGAGGAGTATACTCATTCTGTTGTCGTACACACGGGTCCCCACCATTATCCACCACCATTTTCATGTGCCAGGCTTGTTACAGGGTATACCACTGCATTTATTACATCTAGAAGTCGAACGAATACTCAGACTCCCAGGGGTTCGGCGGGGTGTACTTCCACTCCACTACATCATCGTTGTTCACCTCAAGTCCTCCATCTAGTACTTCTTCAGCAGGCCCGGGGGCGACTACACCTTCATCAATGCCTGTCAGATCAACGACGTCCACGGGAGCTGGAGTCGCCGTCTCGGTGGTTACGCCTGAGGTATTTGAGCCCGATGGGCCAGCGTTGTTGCCGTCTTCATCTGCGTGCGCCGTGAAATGTAAGCTAACCACAAAGTTGGTCACTCAGACAGGAATGCTAACCTTCGCTGTTGACCAGGAATAGGGGCCTAGATTTCTTCAGGAGAGGCCGTTTCGCAGCTTGAGCCAACTTTGAAAACAAGCCGGCCTCGATCTCTTCATCCATAGTGTCGTCGACATCTGCACCGTCTATGGTTGCTTGAACAGGAGAAGAGGAAGGTGACCGGAGTCTCTTGGCTGATAAGAGCATAGAGCAGCATGAGGATATGGTTTGTACTAGCGATGGACGCCTACATGCACCCTTTCCCTTTCCCTTACCCACCACGACGTCTTCATCGCTTTCGTTGTCGTTAGATAGCCACTTTTCATACACCTCCTGTGGGATAGCGTCTTGAGGAGCTGTAAGGTAAGGGAGCCAGAGGATTAGCTCTTTCCCAGCTTCAACGAACGCTGATACATACTGAGCCAAATAGCATACTCCTTCCACCCTGCAGACGCGCGACCCTTGGAATCGAAACAAGATTCACCATCACAGTGATCCTTCGTCACGAAGGTTAACTTGCGTCCTTGAGGGAAGAGGAGGAAGAGCACAGGGTCATGCTTAGACAGCTCCTCATTGTCGTTCTCTGTAATGTTGAAGACCCAGGGGTTCTCGATGGAGAGATAACGAAACACCTGGGGAAGAGACTCGCGTATAAACACGAACATGCGAGCCGGTCCACTGTCCAAGGGGTATGATAAGCCTGCGGGGGTGCTCGTTGCCAGGCCTACTTCTCTGAACCGCTTCAAGTCGGGCGCCAGAACTTTGGGTATGAATTTCTTCTCCTAGATGTTACGGCCACCACGGTGGCCCTGATGTTAACTCTTTGCAACAATCTAGTATATAGATATGGGTGAAGCCGACGTACCGTCAGATATTCCATACCCTCGGGCATAACAACAATCTTGGCGATTTTGACGATCTTATCCTTGGTGTCCTTACCCCCAGTCGTCTCCTTTCTCGCCGCTGACTTCGACGACGCCTCCACCTTTCCTATTTTCTCCTTCTTCGTCTGACAATTGATACGTAAGTGATCAATGTGATAATATAGAAGGAGGAATCTTACAGTCTTGTCACTCCCAGGCTTGGACGACGCCTTCGACGACTCGAAGCCCTTTGCGCGATAGCGGTTCGTCTCCATGCGGGCTTCCGAGAGCTTCTTGGTATCGACATGTAGGCCATGGAGGGTACCCATGACTTGACCTGTGCTGTACCGCCCACCCTTGTCATCCTGGCCTCCGTCATGGTGTGACAATCCATGAGCACACTCAACGCAGAAGGTAGGCTGGCCTGCGATGATCGTTTCTGGGGCTTGATACCTCTTGCATGGGCAGGGCTTGCCTTCCTGCATAGAGGTGCAGAACCCCGGAGGGCGGAGAGCAGCTGAAGAAGCCATGGGGAGGGGGATGCCGGTATGGAGAGATGATAGGCAGAGAAAAGCTCGAGGCGATGAATGCGTAGCTAGGCTAGGTGCCTGCCCTAAATGGTAATTATCTTTGGCCAGCGCACAGACGGCTCCGATTTGCACATAGAGACTTCTATTCATCGTCTTCGAAGCTATACAAAAAAGTATTTAGCAAGTGCAATGCCTTCCCCCACACTATGGATCGAGGTCGCCACACAACCTCAGGAAGATTCACAACCAGCTCCTTGCGACCACGACGACCAGAGCGAATGACCTCCATCACCTCATATCCATCTTCCATCTCCTCAGCCAATAGACCATATCCTGACGGCAAGCCTGGGTCGGAACACATCACCTCGAGTGCTCTGAAGAATGCGGCCTCCAACTCATCGTCTAAAATGGTGATGAGCTACCGGGAACGTCCACAGGATCGTGACGGATGTGATGCTGCTGAGCACCAGCAACCTGTTCCTCCAGAGAGGGCTCATCATCTTCACTGTCGCTCTCCTCCTCGGGTGGATGTCCAGCCCCACTCTGATGTGGACGACGAGGCACCGAACGAGATGTGGTACCGTAAGAGTGGTGTAGAACGTCAGGATGAATATTTAGCCCATCGTCGTTGTATATCCCCTCCATCGTCTGGCCTAGGAAGCGCATGTCCTGTAATACACAGCATTAAGAATGCCATCGATGAATGGAAATTGAACCACAGCGCACGTTCGGACTCTGGTCATGAGTGTCAGGCCCAGAGATAGGATGGGCGTTCCAAGTATTGGTGAACGTCTCGCAATCCTGGTTGATAGCATTAGAATAGCGATGCAAGAGCCAGAGGTGATGGGGTTCCAGCGATCAAGACGATGGCAGCGTTCAAGACGGGTAAAGAAGGCACGCCACTCTCGACAGAACGACCGCCCAACCTCTACCCACAAACGCTCAATACGGGTGTTGCGGGTCGAACTGACATACCATCATGGCTGAGCAACCGCATTTACACCTTATGCTAAGCTAAACACGCACCTGCCCCACATGAACGAAGCCCAGTTAGGTCCACGTCTCAGAATCATCCAGACCGAGACGTCCACATTTTCACCGCCGCGATCTCCTCGAACTCTTGATGGGCAGCCAAACTCTTCTACAGCGCGGAGAAAGACCTCGAGGACGGTCGAGGCCAAGTTGTTTGTGCTGGCATGAAGGCCTGTGACCTGTTGTCAGAGATGGCACAGCTGGTAAGCGAGAAGCCCTTAATTCCCCGACGCGGCCAAACAGACGTACAGTCCGACAGTAACCATCTATGAAACCATGTATAACGATCCCCCACAAGATAAGCTTGTGATGGCCATCGCAGTGCCAGAGGGCATTGGGACGGGTAGAGTGATATTTGCGGCGTCGGATAGCACGTCAATGTCGCAGCAGTCCGCCTACACGATTGTGACGCTGCAACGAGTCAAGCAAGTGCATCTTCTGGACTCGTATGCCGTGTGATCGGAGGAGACCCTCGAGGTATCGGATGCCCCCTTGTGGTTTGATTTCGGTGTAGGTTTTTACGATGAGGTCCAAGTCCGCATTCGATATAGGGTAAAGGCTCAGCTGAGGCCATATGAGCGTATGTTCCTGCGCATCGTGTGTCGATGGATACCCAAGGCCCGAGCAGCTTTTGAAATAGATATCTTCCGCTGAGGTGAGAGCAGCTGTTCCACCCAAGCGCGATCGACTATCTTGCAAGGGCGGCCACGCCCTCGGCCAGGCTGGAGGCTAACTGGACGAGGTATCCTAATTGAGGCGTGGTCACTGACGAGGAGAAAAGCACGGTACATGCTACATTATTACCGAAGTCCTATGAATGCACTGAGTTCCTCACTCACCGGAGCTCAGTACCAACCACAGCGCCCTCTAACCTCAAGACTAGCCGCCCCAAAGCAAGCGCAGACTCCTCCAACCACTCCGGAGGAACTGGTTGAGGGCTACCCACACCGTCCTCCTCGAGAGCGATAAGCAGGGGTATTGCCTCATCGTAGATGCGACTGACATGAAAGTGAAGACGAAGAGGATCTGTGTCGTCTAGAGACAGGAGCTCAGGAGCATGGGTATAAATATTTCTGAGTGAAGTATAGGCGGCCTGCATGTTTCCAGGCCATGCAGAAGAATGAGGAGGGGGAGGTAAGGCAGGAAATGAAGCTGGAAGAGCCATGGTAGATGTTGCAGTGGACGGAGGATGAGGACGAGTGATGCCTTGGCCAAGACCGTGGCCGCCACAAGATGGTGGGCGCCTTATTTCACCTCTGGCTGAACTGCAAACGACGACCTCCACCCGACCTGTGCTACTGTCCGTGGAAATCCAAGGTTAGCATTCCTTTTCCTTTCTGTGATATGAGAACCTTGGGCCTTAATGGAAATTAGTCACCGCAATGGCAGAGGATGATGCTGAACAGCCCACCAGACACCCTCAATTTTACTTTAAAAATAGCACCCACGTCTTCCAGGTAAGTCTACTCAGCAGGTGTACGAGGGAGAGAGCTCGACACTGACGAAATTGAAGGCCGGAACAAAGCTCTACAAGCTTCATGCTGAGCTCCTGGCACGACGCATCTATCTGTTCGAAGGCATGCTCTCGGAGGACATTGGCGACGACAATGCGGAGATGGCGCGGCCTAAGCTTCGCATTGGAGTAGGCGAAGGGATATCAGATGAGAAACCTATCGTGATGGACATGGGTATGGCTACGTGCGATGAGTTCGATGCCTTGCTGGATCACATCTATGACAGGTGCGTTGAACCAGTCAGTGTCACGTCAATACAAGCTTACCGGTGTCAGCGAGAATAACAAGCAGTACTCTCTCATGTACCTGGTCGCCGTTCTCAAACTCTCTCACCAGTGGGGATGTAGTTCGGGAGAAGACTTTTCAATGCGTCGCCTGAAGGACATAGAAATGTCCGTACCTGCAGCGCTCCGACTCCGCCTGGCACGCGTCCACGGCATTCACGACTGGCTCAAACCTGCGTTCTGACAAGTCATCTTCACGCCTCTCAAGCTGTTAACCGAGGCAGACGTGCTATGGTTAGGGTACGAGATGTATCAAGTAATCGCACGCGTTAGAGAAGAGTACGAGGGGTTGAGGAAGCGACTCGCCTTTACGCCTCCACGGATACCCAGCACACCGCTGGCTGCCACAGTCGTGACGCCTGTGAGCAGGCATGGAAGACGATCTGGGTGCTCGAGATTGGTCAGCGTCTCCAAGAGCCTGTGGGGATGTGCGCTATGGGTTTGGGATGGGAAACGAAAGATGCTATCAAGCGCTTGACCGTATCACGGATGGGGCCAGGGTGTGGGGAGGTGGCGAAGAGGTTGGCCGTGGACAGTCCTGGGGTCAGAGCAGACGAGGCGTTGGTAGATCGGGCTTTGAGTCACTTGCAAAGTACTGTGCCCGTTGATAGGTCATACTTTACCCTAGAGTATGGTACTAAACCGAAGCCGTGATGATGGCCAGGCAGGTGGCAGGGCCATGGTGGGATGAGCCAAGATGCGCGCGGGGAGAGTCAAGGGAAATGAGCGCGCGGGCCTCAAATGCGCGTGCGCGGACCGGACAGTGCGCGCGTAAGCACAAATGCGCGCGGAAGGGTATAATGTGCGCGTGAGACCCAAATATGTGTAAATTTTTAAGAAATTGTTGTGATTTATTTTTTGTACAGTTTGAACGGCATAGAGCTAATAACCGTTTTTCCTAGTATTCGACCCCGCGCGACAATGGGCACGCCACGCGGACCAGTGCGCATGGGGTATATGCGCCAGCGTGGACGGACGCGCGAGCGTCAACGGCGTGCGCGGGGGGCGCGGGGGGTGCGGGATGTGGGGACGCGGGGACGCGGGGGAGAGACGGATTCGGCGCGGTCTCGCCGCTTTGTATCTATTTTTGTCCGTCTGAATGGAAGCTCGTATTATACCGAATAACCACCCGAATGGACGGGACGAGTGGGCATTCAAGTCAATATCTAGGGTTTGCTATCTTTTTGGGGAGCGGAGCCAGCGGAATAACGACCGGTCTTGATTTAAAAAGGTATCATTGTATAGCAAAATATGAAAGTGGACAACTGGCCTTTGGTCTTTATATCTGACTATTCCTGTCGATTTCTACCAAATCCGCCCGATTCGTATAGATGTATTCGACAGAAAAGGACAACAAAGGTACAAAATGGGAGGGGTTCTCACTGGGCATGAGGACGGATGCTTGCGGATGTGCGGAAATCAATACTTAGTACGAGACTGCCAAGTTCAAGTGGCCCGCCATGCCAGCAGGCTGCCGTTGCATGTACTCGTCGTAGGAGCCATGGTGAGGTGTCAGAAATACAGGACCCAGGATTATATCGAGGCTGGAGGAGGGAGCCTTGGCAGGCGGTGGGGGATGGAAAGAGAGGCGACTTCAGGGTCCGAATTTGGACTTACATAAGATTATAAGCGCCTAAGGATGCTAGCCAGCTCCGAGTCGCGCTCAGAAGGCGGCCCAACCTCTTCCCAGTTCCACCACCCCCGCTGAGGCTTTCCAAAGTTTTTCTGAGGATTCCTGCATATTTACTGAACGGTGTACGACGCCCATGCCTCTGCCTTCTAGCTTGGAGCTATGTCAGCCTGCCTTTTCTCGCGAGACGAAATACGGTCTTAAGCTTCAAGTTGAAGACCGATCCCGACACTCTCTAAACGCTTTCGGAGGGACTACACTCTGGTGCATTGAGTTACCTGTGTTTCTCATCATGGCGCTGCGAGTTGGGTGATCTGGTACGTGTCCGCCGACTTAATGGATCCCTCGCATCTCGATTTCATTCCACGGCCAGGTACACGCATACGTTCCCCCGGTCTCAATAGCGAGAACTTCACCGGTACCGGAGAGTCCAGGTTTGATGTGTTGTGTCCTCCTCAGACCGATCTGCAGGACGGCGGCAAGCGGCGATGGCCTGCGTCGCCCACATCGCTTCCTGTGAGTCCTACCTTTGAATCTTGGGCTGTCCCCCCGCCTGTAGAGGCGCATAGGAGGCTGCAGTGACGCAGGAGGCATTTGACCATACGTCAGTGTGAAATTTAACTCCGGGTCCCTTCAGACATCGGTACCGAGGTCTAAACATTCATGGTCCGGAGATTCGGAGTGGGCGACGGGCTTACATTCTGCGTTAGAGTCGAATGTATACTGAGAACACTCCCTGACTACTACGGAGTCATCGCTGACCATAGACGAGCAGCGTCTAAGTATTTGCCCCTGTCACCATCGCTCTTCTCTCCTCTCTACCGTCGTATCGTCGCCTTCCGAGTCTGAGTATCCGATGCGGTTGAGCTACAGATACCAGGATTTCGTCGGAATGGGAACCTTCGGTAAGCTGGCCTAGGCCTAGTAATGGTGCCATTCTCATCGTCCTTCTGAAGGGAAAGTCTTCGCCGCAAAAGTAACCAGCACAGACGACAATAGAGAAACGGATCTAGACATCGTAGCCATGAAAAAGGGGAGGGTGACGAACCACATACGGCACCCCCTCTTGCTCCACGAGGCGTGTGTTCTCTCTTTACTACGAGGTAAGCCAGCTCCGTTTCCGATGCACTGGCGTTCAAGATGGTCGCTCACTAGTAAACGCAGGACATCCCAATATCCCCCGCGTTTTCGCATGGGGACGGTCGCAGTACTTCGAGTACATGGCGATGGAGCTCCTCGGGCCGGACCTTGAAGACTTCGTGAGCATAGCCGGGCTCAGCCAGCGGAACGCTGTCGCGCTGGTGTGTCAAATGGTGCGGTCCCTTTGCTCCTCCCCTCATGCCTGCTTGTTTAATATGTTTATGTCTGCGGCTCATGCAGCTGGATGCGCTCGAATACATCCACGGAAAGGGGATCGTGCACTGCGACGTCAAGCCGGCCAACATCTGCCTCGGCCGTGGCGAGAACGCCGGACGGCTCTACCTGATCGACTTCGGGCTCGCTTGGCGGTTCACGTCGGGCTCGAGTACGACCAAAGGTTGGAGGGGCACCGTACCGTACTGCAGCTTGCGCGTCCTCTCGGGCGAGGGTGCGTGATTTCAACTCTTGACTCCGGTGCCGCGCCGAAGTATGTACAACTAACTCGTCTTCGCAGCCGCGCTGCCTCGCGACGATCTAGAATCCCTCGCATACACTCTAGCTCGCCTCTCGATAGGGCATCTCCCGTGGGCCTTCCTCCCGTACGACTCAGATCGGGGCACCGTGCGCGGCGCGGAGCTCTTTCAGGGGCACCCCGCCGTCTTCGCCTCCTTTCTCGACTTCGCGCTCGGCCTCTCCCCCACCGACGATCTGCAGTACCAGTACCAACGCTGGAGGGACGCCTTCCGCGCGCTGGAGCCAGGACTCGGACTCCCGGAGCACCAGTGCCCGGTGTTCGACCAGCAGGACCGTAGGAGCGGCGAGCGTCTCTGGGTGCCTTGGTCGCCGCCCCCTACTAGGAGCTCGTCCGAGGAGAGTGATCAAGTGTTCGTGGCGGTCGAGGGGGGCCGGGGTGGTTCGGCGATCACGACTACAGCGACATACTCGGGCGGCCGGAATCCCGGTCGGAGACGGGGGGAGATCACGGCTTCTACGAGCTGAATCGCTCGTCGTGGCTGCTTCCGGGCAGTGTTCAACCAGGCTTCACCATCGACGGCGAGTTCGACGTCGTGGCTAATCACTTGGACTTCATTGACGCGCCTCCGCTGTACGACGGCGGGGCATCGGTCGACCGACATGCCGCACCCGAGGTTATGAACAATGCGCAGTCGGATACGAGTTGCATACGTCTTTAGAGCGTGTACGGATGCTGTTCATCGTAGTACCGTTTAGAAATCCTGTGTTATGAGAGACATAGAGTACGTTATACCGTTTATAATATTACAAGAGAGCATCTGCACGGCGACGACCTCCGAGTCGATGAGGAGACATAGTAGAAAGAGTGATGACCAGAGAATGGCGGAGATAAGGGGCAGGCCGCGGTGACTGAGTCGAGGTGCCAAGTCCTTGGGGGTGGCTGCACTCCATACCGACCTGTTTGGCTCGTCCCGAGCAAGGTTGACTATAATAACTACTATCACCCGTGGAACAGGTCAACGAACTAGACACCCGTACGTCAAGTATACGGCACTTACTTTGTCGCAGTCAGGGGAGCTAGAGCTGGGCTAGAGACAAGGCGGATGACTCGGAGGCTGAGGCTGAAGTGCCAGGAAGATACATGTATAGAAGGGAGGATGACGGCATAACTAGACGGAACCAAATAGCACAGCGATAGGAGCGATTCCCCAAGCGCGCCGGTTGGAAAGGGCGTGGTTCCATTTCGGCAGAACGGAGAGCATCTTCGTCGATGATATTGATATCCACGTTCAATGCTATCGCGAGAGATAGCATGCGCCATAAATCGTGGCGGACGAGGGAGTTGCTGTAGTAAGCGGAGACAACATCGCGATGGCAGAGCTCGAGCGATCGTAACCCAGAGAGCAGGATATCGGTCGGGCAGTAGTACTAGAATCCTCAGAAAGGCGATAACAGGGGCTGCGTCCAGGGAGCTGACAAGGGACGGACCACGCATGCTCGCCATCAAAATATTTCGCAGAATCTCCGCCACGTACATGAAGATACACGCCGCGACCCTGACAAACATGACACGCAGTGTCCGCCTGCCACGCCTCAGAACACAACCCGCGAAGCCATATCCTGAGTACAATGCACTTCAGCATGGAGCGATATTTATCGATGACTGAACGCGGGTAGCACGTACAATCTGATGCGAGGTCGCGAGCTTCGGCTTGCAGTTGTACCGCCTGCCGATGATGCTCCCGACCGACCGCAGGAGCTCGCGGTAGGATTGGTACGGGTTATGATCTGCAGGCGGAGCGGAGAAGGTCAGTTACGCAGGCTCTCGCAAGCGGGACGGGGAACACCTCCCAAGTGATCTGATGAACGCCTGTTCATAGGAACAAGAATCAGCTTAGAGATCCAAGCGTAACATCGCGAGGGACAGGACGCACAGCGCTCGTGATGTCCCCGGCTGCACTGGGGTCGTAAGGGTGCGAGTACATGGATCCTGGACCGCTCCATGACACCTGCAGATGCGGGCTATCGGTGAGTCTCGAGTCTGCACGCTCAACTTGAAGTCGCGAGACACTGACCACGTCTGCGGAGATCGACTTGTGAGAGTCTCGCCACCTGGACCTGGCCTCGCTGTCTCTGACTCTTCCGCTCGAAGAGTACTGTTTGCGGATCCTTGAACACGGTGGCGAGGCATGTCCAGAAGACGAAACGACATACGGAATATGGCAGATCTGATACCCCCCGTCAACAAGCAGCCAGCGGACAATATTAAAAATGACTTACCCAGTGCCGTCCCACTATGGTACGCCTGAACGAGGTCAGGCTCACGAATTAGTTGGAATCAAGGACACTTACGTCGAACAGGGCCTGTACAGTACATTAGTGAGGATCAGGTCAAAACGAGGATGGGAGCTACTGGGTCTTACCGTCAAACGGCAGCCTCGAGGTAGTTTCTTGACCAAGATCGTATTGATCAACTGTTCATGGATAGCATGAATCGAATGCGTTCCTCGAACCGTAACCGAGGAACGCTTACGTCGTCCACGATCCATCCGTTCAGCCGATGGTCCACCGGGTATATTACTGTTCGATTCCGGAAATCAGAGAGCAATTCGGTTAAGTCAAGGCGTAGACTTCAGCGCGCACCGTCGTACCCGTCGACTTCATCCCGGCTCGATCCTCGGATCGCCGCCACATGTCCGGAGTCTGTTGGTTAGCGGATAGAAAAGAATGATTAGATAACGTCAGCAGGAGGCCCGGTGAAGGAACACGTACAATGAAAGAAGAGCTGGTCGCCCGGCTGTGCGCCCTTGACCAGCCAGTGCAGTGCGTCGATGATGTTCACTTTCGTCGGATGGCGGCGGGGATCGTAATCATCCTCTGCTAGGATGCGTACATCATCCTTCCTGTATCCATGGCCTGAAAGACAGCCGCATAGCGTGGGTATAAGTTGATTGCGCCAGCATGGAGTAGAAAGGAAACAGGACACAGGACGACGCACGCAGGAGGAAATGCTGGACCGCGCGCGCGTTGTCCGCAGAGCCGCGGAGCTCGGACCGGCGATCTCCGAAGTAGCTCACCCCGATCTATTCGGGGTCAGCCTGATTCAGGGGATGCAGCCTGAGACCAAAACGACGAGGGACGTACGCAGAGTGCCTTCTTCCTCCCTCCCCGCCATTGTGCGGCGATTGAGTCGCTGAAGGCCACGCTCGGATTCATCACGGGAGGGACCTCGTAAGAGGAACGGCGCCGAGCAAAGGCGTGGCCCGCGCGCGAGCTTGCGCTGGAGTACGACAGGGAGCGTCCGCGACCAAGGCCTCCCCCGTAGCGCACGTCCTCAGGGCGCACCAAGAAAGGATCCCTGCCGTACCTCGAGGGAGAGACGGGAGGGCTGAGGCGGACGCTGCTGTGCCTGCGGTGGACCGGCATCAGATTGTGACCACTAGAACCGCATACAGCAGGACGAAAGGCTTACACGGAAGGCACATACGGGACCCCATAGTCGCTCGCGGTTCCCACCGACATCCTGTCCGGGGACGGCACCATGGTTGCGAACGAGGGCGGCGTGTGCACGGGGGACGGCCAAGGGTATGCATACCCCGCATCCGAACCTCCTGGACCGAACCCGCTGCAAATCGAATTGTGTGGTGTGACATTCCGTTGCACGTCGCAGACGCGAATCGCGGACTTACGGGGACACCGGCCTGCAAGAGAAAACAGGTCAAAACACGGCCCGGGATAGCACGCACGACGATGAAAACACTCACGATCGGATCGGGGTAGACGGAGACCAAGCCCGCGAAGCTTGCTGGGGATAACCTGCGTACATAGAAGACCAGGACCTCGGGTATCTCGGACTGAAACCCCAATGCATGTTGACTGCCAGCAATCAAGATCGAGGTGTTGGGGAGCGTGTGGGTGGGTGGAGGAGTGAAGGAAGCTAAATGTCGGGATATCGCAAAGCCTGTCGTTGGTTGTGGATGAGGAGGCTGACTCAGGCTCGGGCCTGCCATGGAGGCTGACAGTGCAGTGGGCAGAGAACTCTTAGCGCCAGCTCTAGAGTGCGTCTTTGTGCAACTGCACTAGAGCGAATAATCAGGGTCTTAATGTTGTGCGTCGAGGGATGTATGTCACGTACGGAGGCTACATAGCGAGGACCGCGGGGCGAACACCGCGCTACAAAGGCTTACAAGCCATCGTCCGACGCTAGGTATCGATGTCACGGGGGACCGTTGAACATGTCGGCGTTCAAGGAAAGCTATCCCGGCTCGACGACCACCAGGAGCTCAGGGCTCTTCGATGCGCGAAGTGATCCTTTTAGTCCCTCTTGACTTCGTTGTGGACGAACTGGAGGTCCTTGATACGGGCCGTAAGGGGTGCGGGGCTCGAAGTTGAGGGGACTGAAAGTGCGCCTGTTCTTCGAAGGAGGAGTCCGGACGCGAGAAGCTATCGCTCGGGGCTGAATGTTGTTTGGGAAGAAAAGAATGAACGCGTCCCGATGGAGCGCATACATACATCGTTGGATAAAGGGGTTGTCGGGGAGAAAGCTGCACGTTCGACCACTTGGTGATGGATCGAGAGGCGAGGGAGGAAGGACGGCTACACACCTGGGGCCTTCTACGACACCATCCTGCCACTCCTGATGGACTAGGCTCGAGCTCCTCGCGTTCCAGGGATGAAGCATGCAGGCTCTCGATACCTGGAGGCGAGTGGAGGAAGGTATGGCGATGAACCGCCCCATTTTCTTTGCCCTCTCGAGCACGAGCATGGAATGACGAGTGGCTTGCTTTCGGAGAGGATTGTACCTTATGCACGACGGAGACGAGGTTCGATATTGGGCTATCCCTACGGAGGAATCGACTCGGATGACACGCCGCCTCTTCCACTGTCTGGGGCGCACCCACATCTGTATTGCAATCCGCGGTCAACACCAGCAACCACCGCAGTCGAAAAACCAACGAATATACGCACAATAGCTCAACCAATAGTAAGGCATTGTCCTTGTGCATCCTAAGGCTAGGGTGCTCTCGGCATTGGCAAGGTCGGGCACCTCGCGCAGCAGAACTTGAAGCGGAAGCGGAGACCGAGATTTATTCGAGTGGTGACATATTTCTCGTCAGAAACAAGGTAATCGTAGATAGTTGGAGAAGAAGCGGTTGAGCTCAAGCTGGGTGTATGCGTCCCTTTGTCGGTGCGAAATCCTGGGTGTATATGTCGCGGTTTCAAGGAAGTTCCAATCCAGCAAGGCTAATTTAGCGCTAAGGGACAGCTTCAGCGTGAGAAAGCTCGGGGAACGTACAGCCACCTACTCCCTTAAGTTGGGCCTTAAATCCTCCGGATCCTCCATCGTTATTTTGTCGCATATTGCCTCTCCCCTCCTCAGCAGGTCCTCATTGCTGCCTATGGTACTTTCCCTTGATATTCGTCTCAGTTACCTGTCATTCAGGCTTGCCCTGTCTATTAACCCGCTCGTATCATTATCCAGGAAGACCGGCCACCGGGAACTTGAAGGTCCTTAATATCTGTCACGGTGCTGGTACGTCTGGTAGCACGAAGAACGATCGGGTCTACCGTTTTCCCCAAGACAGAAGGCTTCTTGTCCTCGACGTTCAGCTCGGGGTCAGATTATCTCAGGCCTCCATTGCTTTGGTCCTCCTCGATGCTTAAGCCCCTGAGGAGCTCTCTCCGGTGACTCTTGACACAGCACGAAGAACCACTCCATCCATTTGCGTCGTCCATACGAAGCTGGACCTTGTCCCGTGCGACTATTCGGACCGTCATCTACAGTGTCTTGGCAGCATACCCTCAGGCTCCCTACCGCACAAGATCTACTAGACCTTATCGCGGCGTCGTGCTTTCCTTTCCTCCAATACGGGGCGTTCCCCGACGTAAGTGCTGTCCTTCGCACGCCTTGGCCGCTACTTGAACTTAAAAGCAACCTCCCAGGTCAACGCCGAACTGACCCCCTTCACGTCCGACTCCATCATCTCGCAGCTCATAGACGAGTGTGTGGACGCCGCCTGTGGCGAAGATCTCTCACGTCGGCTCGGTGCAGGGGACGAGATGTCGTCCTTCCCAGTATACCGCATAGGCCCGTCCGTGGTCATAAAGAGCGCGCGAGCATGGAGCTTGTGCGCCAGCACACCATCATCCCCGTCGCCCGCGATCTCTGCCCAGCGTTATCCTACCTCGTCATGAACGTCGTCGACGGCGATATGCTGTACGAATGCTGGACCAGGCTGAGCCACGTCATGCAGTTCCGCGTCGCGTTCACGCTGCGCCTGTACACTTAGCAGCTGCGTGCACTGACTCGCTCCGCTCCGGGAGCGTTGGACGACGCGTGTGCGCACAGTTCTTCTATGGTACCGCGGTTTATGTGAAGCTCTCTTTCTCGTGCCGGGGAGTCGGACACTGGCGTGGCCGCGGTCGGCAACTGGCGGTCCAGAATCCCTGACCGCGTCCCGATCCGACCGTGGCGGCTTCTGTGATTCAAGGAAGGCATCGCAAAGTGGGCGTCCCAAACAGGATGCTGACCGTCCATAAAAGGCGATCCAAACCGCCACAAGACGTCAGCGTGCGCGGTTCGAAAGTCGAACCTCAGGCTTCCTCGGACTTCGGGTGGAGTGCTCGGAGTGCTTATATTGCGCCATCGCTCGCGGCGGACGTCCATCCCTCTCCCCCTCTCCCCCTCTCCCCCTCTCTTGTCCCAATCCCAACTAGCCGACCTTCGCCGTCGACCTCCGTCAGGCCCATTCGCGCATTCTACCCCCACCCTCGTTCGCTTCAAGTCGAGTCCACTCCTTTCTGACATGGTTTTCTCATTCATCCGCCTCCTGTTCCTGTCTCTCTCTGTGGCGTCCGCGTTGGCCCGTCTCCCACCTCGCTCTATCCTCGATGGATCCTCCATTCCGGACACGAACCATTCTCTCCACACCTCCAAGGACGCTAGTCCCGCCGACAGCCAGGTATCGCCTCCGTGTAGCGCCCCAATCAAGGGGTACATCCGGGTGTCCTCCGATTATCCTCTCCTGAATGGATACCTGGCCCCGGACGTGAATTTGTTTGGTTATTACACTGCTGTAACCTCCGACACTAAGAAAGCCCTCAGTGCCTCGTTCTGCCCAGACGACGCAGCGGGTGGCAAGACGTTCAACATCTACACATCCGTATGTACTGTGTTCAACGACGGCATAGCTTCGAACCATTCTTCACTGCTTTTTTTTACTCCAGAACTCTAACCCTGCCGGCGCCTGCCTCGGCGCCCAAGCGCGCGTCATGAGTAACGGCACTCTCAACGACAATACGAATGATATGCAGTACCCTTATCTTGTGCCGACTGGGGAACGTACGTTGTCTCCTCATCACGAGGTCGAACCGAGACGCTGACATTGCGTGCGTCGTGGTCCTCAAGGCCCCAACGGCCCCCCGACCGGGACTCGGAATCCGCTCGAGGTCGACACAGTGTTTGTCCAGTCGAGTATTTGGAAGACGGATCCGCAGGCTGAGCGGATGGTTCTTACCCCCTTCTGGACAAATCCCAACGGAAGTCTTTTTTTGGCGACCCTGTCGTACGAAGGGCCCGATGCGGGATTTGGACGGTTCCAGCTCGCGAACTCACGGTGCAATCCTCTCCTGTTCCCCCATGTGGTACGTTAGACAGTAGTGGCGGGCCGCGTTCACGAGACTGATAGGGTGACCCTTGGGTACAAATCACAGACGTTCACCTTCGTGCCTAATCGTGATAGTAGCTCGAAGGGGTTGCGGCCATCATAGGGGAAGAAGCTATTCGAGAGGGACATCGTACTTCGGCATGACCAGCGACCTACAGAGAAGGTACAGGGGGACTTGAGGATTATATCATACATCACAGATGTTTGAGGCACGGCGCATTGTAGACCGAAATCATTTAGCAATACGAGGAGATCTATCTTTCTGTGTACGTGTGACAACCTGGACGCTTCTGCCCTTAGGTTGCAATGCGCCGAGCCGGGGCTGCGGAGCAGCGCGCCAGACCGATTCGCCAGCGTGTACGTCGCAGGCTACCCGCACTCCGAGGATCTCGAGTCGCCGCTGTAGTGGGGTACACTGCGGAGAACAACGCCGGAGGGTGCGGAGGGGTCAGCATGCCAATATCATGCGTCGAAGGGGAGATGGGATATAAGGAGTTGTATCGCATAACAGGCTCCGACCGCAAACACCCTCTGCGCAAGCCGACATCCAACTCCATAGCATGACGGACGAGTCCAATACAATCACCACAAGATATTCAGAGTTCGAACGCCATGTCTGCGCATACTCGCAAAGGAACGTCATCGTCATCGCGGCTCAACGACCACAGGGAGCTCAGGGCGTGTCGACGCGAAGTAGTCCTTGTAGTTCCTGCCGTACTCCCGCGTGTCCCACCCCTCCTTCAGCCGGAACCGGAACCGCTGCACGAGCGCGCAGACGGCCATCCGGATCTCCTGCATCGCCAGCCCGCGCCCGACGCAGTTCAGCGGCCCGGCGGAGAAGGGCATGAACGCGGCTTCGTTGTGGATGAGCTTGAAGTCCACCAGGCCGGCCGTGGGCAATGTCGAACGTGTGATTGGACGCACAGGCAACCGCGCTTTTTCGAGGGGCAGGTGGCCAGACGCGATGAGCCACCGTTCGGGCCAGAATGCGTCCGGGAAGGAAAAGTTGCGGGCGTCCCGATGGAGCGTGAACATCGGTGTGTAGACGGTCGTCCCTGGAGGAATAAAGCTGCATGGGTGGTCCGATTAGCGATAAATCGGGAGTAAAGGCGTTGGTGATCACACACATGGACCCAGCGACCACACCCTTAGACCGCCGTGGCACTTGCCGCGAGCTGCCGGTGGTGACGGGTGGAAAGAGCCGGAGTGCTTCGTTTCTACATACACGAAGCACGTCCAAGGTTAGCAGATGCGAACAGTCGTGCATGGTAATGAAGCCCGCGTACATCACTGCGTGGAGGTACACCATGTCCTGGTGGTGCTTCGAGACGAGAGGGTCCTCGTCTTTTGGGTAGAACTTGTCCACCTCGTCTTGGAGCGAGGCGTACGCGTCCGGATGCGTCAGAAGACAGAAGAAAATGCTGGTCAGAGCGCTCGCGGTGGTATCGGATCCGGCAGTGACCGCCAGGATGCCGTCATCGACGAGGTGCTTCATGGGCGGCGCCTCCTTGTTGGGGAGATCCTCATTGTTCTGCCATAAGAATAAGTTATCGCTACTATGTAGAAGGAGCGCGGGGAGGCCGCGTACTAGGTAGTAGAAGAGGTCGCGGGTCGACGACCCGCGCGCCATGCGCCTGACTACAGACTTCTGCCCGTGAGCGACAAACATCTGGATGGGGCGAACGAGAGCGGGGATCTTCCCGACGTAGATACCCAGCCATGGTACGTTGGAAAAGAAAGTGGCCGCCCTAGGAGAGCCAACCGCGTCAGTGAGCGGGCGAAGACTGAATCTAGCGACATACTTTGTCCCTTGCGCTAAGATGGTCCAGATGCCGTCCTTGTCCCCTTCACGCATCAGCTCCGAGCCTCCGCCGAACCTAAGCGGAAACATACACGCGTCAGTACTGCTTATGGGCAAAGGGGAAGAAGGATAATATTCTTACGCCATGTCGCTCATCAAATCATACCTGCGTTACGGTTTGGGGTCAGGACCAGCAGAGATGATGATGGAACGGCAACAGACTCACGCAAAGTAATCAAACCACTTATTAAGCGAGGTCTCGCCCTGGTCCCGTAGCGTGTCCGCAAGCTGTTGCACCCGTCGCGCGGTCAGGTGCTCGTACTCCCTCAACGCTGCTGCACCGAGCCCTCGAGTCCACGGACGCCGGCGGCGCGCGTGCTCCTCAAGATCCTGGATACCGACCATGGGGACATTCTGGCCAAGGAATGCTCCGACGAACACTTGTGTGCTTCGTTCAGCAGCTAGCGCAAGAGAGCAGGATGAGCATACATACTGGATCCCTTCGGTAAATTCATGATTGTCGGTATTGCTGATGGATCGCAAATCGACAACTCGTTCGGACCTGTACATGACGATCGAGGATGATCGGAGGCATCGCGATCAGTCGCAGATGTTCCTCGGGAAAACGAAGCACTCACCTGTCCTTACAACGTCTCCGTGAAGTGCATGGAGCTGCTTGAAAAACGTGTTCCGCCTCCCTGTGACGGACATGAAGGCATGACAGAAACTGGTCGTGCGGTACCAAAATGGTCCCGGGTATTGTGCCAGAGGATGCAAGGGGGAGAGACGGTAGGTCGTCACACATAGCGCCAATAGTAGGTAGTAAACAGCATAGCACGTCAAGAGGGGCCAGACCTCCGTTATCGAAGACAGAAGATGTTGAGAATAGGCTACGACCGCAATGGGTGGCCCGAGAAGTAAAACCGCATGGAGTGGGATGTTGTATGTATCAAATTTGCGAAAGACTTGATGAGCAACCTAGGGGTGAAGCCGACACGTAAGGGCAAGACTGGTGGATTACTGCATGCAAAACGCACCAAGGCCGCGATGGCTATGATAGCGTACGGTGGGGAATCCGATGTGGACATCGTGTGAGGCTCGACCGCCGCTGCCCTCTTCGGCACGAGAGCATATATGTATGTAGGTACTCCTGGACACGTGAACGTGGAGACAGAGCGGTCAAAGTCCTAGTGCGAACTGTGCGATCAGCCGTGCACAGTGGGAACCGCCAATATTGATATTGATGTCAGACTTACATACATACTCGGCACACGACGGGCACTGCCGGGAATCTTGCTACGGGAAAACCGTGGTATTTTCCGGTGGGGTCCTACCTATGTCGGGTAATCAGCAGAAATTTGCCTGACGGTGATAGGACGACCTCCCCACATCATATGTGCCATTTTCTCAAAGGCGGAAAGGAAACCTTTGACGGGCCAGCGACAAACGTAGGGGAAAGGTTGGTTTTCCCAAATGGATCAGGGGAAATGTGAGGGAAAGGTCAACTTTCGCGACAATGTGCGGGGAAATTGGTGTTGAGCATCACCTTTATGGGTACTTACCCGGGTGGCGTGAAAGGTAAACTTTCCCTTTCAGCGATAGGGCGGGTTAGTGCAAGACAAAGGCTCAATATCCCGCCAGGTGAAGTAGTCGCATAATATATTTAAAAGGTAGGACTCCACCAAAAAATACCACGGTTTTGCTTCAACAGGATTCTCGGCGGTGCCTGTCGTGGCAGCATGTTCCTCGAAGCCTCCAGGTCTGAATCTCCGCGTCGGGATCGGGCCGCAGTCGAGGAAATATGACGCACTGGAGGACCTGCCCAAAAGTTGCATGGCATAACCTCCCTGGTCGAAAACCTGAACATTAAATGGATACCGCATTTATCTTAAGAGACGTACTATCCTGAAAGCAATGTTGGCCGCGCATAGAAGGCCGTCAACGTAGGCACTTACCGGCATTGGCTCTCTTGCACATCTCCTTCGGATGAGCAAGCGGTTCTTAGGGCATCAATACCCTCAATCGCATCCAGAGGAGCACCGGCAGCTTTTCAACGCATCATATGCGAGGCGAGCCGGAGGCGTATGCCCAACATACGAGGCCAAGAACAAGCATTGCACGCTGAGCAGTGAGATGGAGGAGGGAGAGAGCGAGGTTAACCGGGACAATGATGGGGAAGAGGAAGATAGGCGGAGATGCACGTGACTGACCCGAAACGCCGGGCCGGAAGGGAAAGCTGGGGTTGGAGGAGAATGACTCCTTGGTCCTCGACTATAACAACCACCACCATACGCTTTGACGAATTCCACAGCGCGATGCAGGCTTGAGCTGCCGAGGTCCCCTGGGCCCTCCCCTCTCAAGCATCCACACCTCCACTCGCTCAGCGATCTCGACAATGGATCCCCAGGTCGAAGATCAGCAGCAGCAGGAAATCATCGTCTTAAAGGTGAGCCTCTCGTCGTGGTGGTCAGTGGCTCACTGTTTGACTGTCAGTTAGAGCATATACGAACACGACTTTATCGACGTTCCTCCCCCAAAGGCGTGGAAGGTGTGTCGACACTCGTGCGGTCCATTGCCCCACACAGACGCTGACGCAGATCTCCCTCTTAGGCCGCACCTCGATTGCCCGAATTCAAGATTCGCGTCACTTACCCCGACCCTGACTACGCAGAGAAGATTTACTTCCATCTACACACCAAGTGAGTCTTTAGGCTTCCCCCCGCGTCGATGTATGCGCGAATCTCGTGCTTCAGCCACCCTGCATGTTCTCCTTCCGCGGAAATAAGCGCCCAATACATTTCGTGGAAGTGAGTCACTTTGTGTCAGTCCAGTTCGGAAATCCTGCGGCGTGGGCGCGAGGACATGACTTATTCATGTGAGATGTGGTCGTGGATCTGAAACTCCTTCTGGTGTCCCCACACTTGGATCAAATTCGACTCTCGACCCACCTTATCTTACCCTCATCGCGTCTGCATATGCCCCGCCATTCGGAACGTCACCGGTCCACTGACCCTCACTTTGCTGACAGGTTACCCAAGACTTATCCTAACAACGCACCGCCTATCTTCACAGTACAACATCCTATAGTTGGTCTCCGACCCGATGAAGTATCCAAGCTTGCCCAAGCCATTCATAATGAGGCTCAACGGAAGAAGGGGGAAGAGATGGTCTTTCAGGTGAGCTCCCAAATCATTGTCAGAGCTGAATGTTCGCGCTGAGGCGCTCGAAAGACCGTTTGCTTCGCAAAGGAGTGGATGGAGGCCAATGTCAAGCCACCCATTGAGGTCTCCGGCTCGTTAGCCACTGAGATGACTCGGCGTGCTGTCGAGGAAGAACGTGTACGTCTCGCTTTGCCAAAGCTTTTGCAACTGTATCAACTCATTCCATGCCAGGCCAGGAGACGTCGCGAAGAAGAGGAAGCTGCACGGAAGAAACGGTATGATGCTGAGTACGCGGAGAAGTTGAACGAGCAGATCCGTGAGGACGTCCAGAGACAACAACTCGAGCGTGAACGTTTCCAGCAGGCTCGTAAGCGTGCTGTGTCGGATGCGACTGAGGTTCCTTGGTCTGAGGATGCCACTCCAACGGAGTCATTCGACTTCGAGATCAAGTGGCAAGGGCAGTCATTTCGGCGAGTTCGCTTGTTCCATCCTCGACAAGGTGGGTCGAGACTAGCATGATATTTCTTGGATTAATCCTTATCTCCTGTTCGTCAGAGTGTCTTGGAACGATCTACCAAGCTGACCCCATCTGTGACGAGCCATTAACTTCTCTACCTTTGGAACTCCTCTCCATCACGTTTGTCTCTCACTACTACACCACCACACAAGGTATGACTGCCCAGAGTTGCCTTTCGCACCTCTCTGACGAGTCGCAGGCCGTAAGAAGCTGAAACAAGTCGAGACTGAGCTTCAGCGTCTGGTCACGATCCGCCATCAGAACTTGCTCGCTACCCTCGCTGCGAAGCTCACGACACCCAGTGCCAACTCGTCCCCTCGGCTCATCATTCTCATGGAGAAACGACCATCTATGACGCTCTACGACCTGCTTGAGGATTCTGACGGTATTCGCGAGGAGCGTGCTACGGTGTGTAGCTTTTCGCCACAAGACTCCTGGAACCGCATTCACTAAGAATTTCTGTAGGAGTACCTCACGCAGATTTTGTCTGCTCTCCATATCGTACACTACAACGACATTGTGCATCGAGGTCGGTCCCTTACTTCGTTCCGCATCAATTCTGCATGTCGTCGAGATCTGACCGATGGTGCAGGGCTCAACCTAAGATGTGTTGGTCTTGCTCCTCGCGAAGGCATGGGCACGTCCAAGGTCGTCAAGCTGTGCAAGGTTGGATACCACGTGCGGCTCCTCGATCTGCACCGTTCCGATCCTTTCGGCTTCAACGCTGACTTCAGGGCCGATGCAGACAACACGCCCGAAGGATGGTGAGCCACGAGCCTTTTTGTTATATTATGCACGCATGAGACTCATCGCCTTTTAGGATGGCACCGGTCGAATCGAAGCTCGACTACACGAAAGGTCGCGATATTCACTCAGCCGGTATAGTGCTGCTCCAGATGCTACTTGGGCGAGATGTCATGGAGAGGTACGATGACCCCCAGGCCGCCATGCATATGTGTGAGTCGATTCCTAGTGTAGTGTTCAAGTTTGGATTCAATCTAAACCCTGGTTCAGCATCCATCTCGACGTTCCTCTCGACAAAGGCTGCGGCGATGTTGAGCCCTGCCAAGAAGGGCAGCGTGACGTGCCAAAGTCTCCTGCTTGATCTCGTCTCGGCACCTTGCCCACCAACGTTAAATAGCCGCACCCCAACGATCCCGTCTGCAGGTTCGAGTGTGTTCTCGTTTTATTGTACCTCTGGGCCTCTCATGACGTGCATGCTCAGGACCAAAGACCCCTGTCGTCGGCGGATTCGCCGTCGGGTCCCCCGAAATCGACTACTTCCGGGCGCCACCTCCCACCGCGAGGCATTCCAGCAGGTGGAAGGAAGACTGGGAGGAGCTCGAAATCCTAGGCCGAGGCGGGTTCGGCCAAGTCGTCAAGGCGCGCAACAAGATCGACAACCGGATCTACGCCGGTGAGCAGCCTTCCGTCCCTCCTCAACACGTCCGTTGCCAAACTCAGCATTTTGCTCCCAACAAAAGTCAAGAAGATCAAGCTCCGCGACGTCGGGAACGACAAGATCTTCCGCGAGGTGAGCGCGCTGAGCCGGCTCAACCACCGCTTCATCGTGCGGTACTACACGACGTGGGTCGAGACGTCGAACGCGCTGCCGAGCAAGTTTGGGTCCGAGTCCGAGGACTCGGGGCAGACGGACGAGACGAACGGGCGCACGTCGAAGCCACGGCGGAGCGGCGGGTCGAGCAGCGACGACGATTACCGCGACGGGGAGGGGGGCATGGGCGGGGGCGGCGGGGCGGGGTTCAACGGGCACTTCACGACGTTCGACATCAAGGACCTGGACTCGCTCAGCACAAGCCGCCACTCGACGTTCCCGAGCATACGCTTCGCGCGCTCGAACTCGCAGCAGAACGAGGACGACAACGACAACGACAACGATAACGACAACGACAATGGGAGCAGCAGTAGCGACGACGGGCTCTTCGAGGCGGACGGGGAGGGCGACGAGGACGCGGATGATGGGGATGATCCGTTTGGGTGGAAGGACATCAGAGGGAGGAGTAGGCCGATCCCGATGAGCGGGAGTGGTTTCTTGAGGAACTCGCTGTCGCCCCCTGCGCCGAGGAAGATGCTGTACATCCAGATGGTGAGTACTTGTTTTCGTCGGGGTTGTGCGATCGTGGGAACTCGGTACTCATTTGTCACAGGAATTCGTCGAGCGACAAACGTTGCGCGAGGTATGTCGGGCTCGCCTTGCGTGTGTTGTGTTCTAGCGGTCGTGTTGATTTGCATTTTGCGGGGGCAGCGGATCGCTGAGGGGCTCGATGAAGATGATGCGTGGCGGCTGTTCCATCAGGTCTTAGATGCACTTGTGCACATCTCGAGCCTGGGCATCGTAGGTCTTCCAGATGGCGTGGTTTGCGTATTCGGTCTGACATCGTGCTGTAGCTGCATCGGGACATCAAGTTGACGAACATCTTCGTTGGTGAGTCAATCTGTCCATTTATTTCATGATGTTCGATACTGACGTATGATATCAGATGCCAAGGGAGACTGCAAAGGTACGAACATGCTCCGATCTTAGAAGGATCGCTCGCTGAACTCCAAGTAGTTGGAGACTTTGGCCTTGCTACGGAGAGTTTAGACGCTGTCGACCCGTCGGACAAGCCTCGCGAGACGCATGGAAACCAGGAGATAACGATGGGTATGTGACGATTCGTGAGCCAAAGGCTCTCGGATGCTTACGAGAAAATTGTAGATGTTGGGACGCGATTGTACATCGCTCCGGAATTGTCTATCCAGAGCTCTGGTGGCCCACTCAAGCTTCTCAGGAAGGATATCAAGAAGAACAAGAACAAGCGCTTCGCTACTCGTACCACCGCGAAAGCCGACATGTACAGCTTGGGGGTGAGTACCGCTCTCTTGTGTGCCCCTAATGCATTACTCACGGGCCTGTAGATTGTGTTCTTCGAGATGAACTACTTCTTCAACACCGACTCGGAACGCAACAAGGTTATCCCCGAGCTGAGGCTTCCGTCGATTGTCTTCCCCTCCGATTGGGATATGAAACGGAGCAGACAACGCCAGAGTAGGTTGCAGCCAGTGCACTGTAAGGGCTGCGTGCTGATCATCGGTTTAAGTCATCAACATGCTTCTTCAACACGATCCCGACAAGAGGCCGACCGCTCTACAGCTCTCGCAGAGCCCGCTGCTCCCAGCCAGAGTTGAGGACGAGTACGTCAAGGGCGCCTTGAACATGATAGGTACGCCGTTTGCTCAGGGATTCCTAACGTTTGTTCCTGATGGGTTCTTGCAGCGAAAGCGGATTCTCCTCATCTGCCAGCAGTCTTGTCCACACTGTTCACCCAGCCTGTGAAGCCTGTTCGGACGTATTTATACGACATAGATTCCGAGCCTCCAGAGCACGCGTCCCTGAACTCGCTCGTCATAGATCAGCTAGAACAGGTCTTCCACCTGCATGGTGCTATCGACTCCGAGACGCCTTTGTTGATGCCAGTCACGAATCCTGTCGAAGATGACCAGAACCGTGCTGTTTACCTCGATCGCCACGGCGAAGTTGTCACGCTCCCTCACAATGCCTTGCCCCCTTTCGCTCGTGCTGCTGCCCGTGCCGAGTATAAGCGAATCAAGCGATACCATATATGCGACATATACCATCCGAAGTACGTGGTTTCTCGTACGATTGAGTCAGCGATGTCTGATAACCAAGATTCGCAGTCAGCCAGCCGGCCATCCCCGTGCGTCCAAGGTTGCCGTGTTCGACATCATAACCCCCGATCTGGTCACTGGCCCAAACGCCGCCGCGGCCGAGGGAATCGCGATCATCAACGACTGTTTGGACGCTTTCGGCGACCTCTCTCAGCATTACGTCGTGCTAGTTTCCCATTCGAGCAGTAAGTTAGAGCCCTTTGTCACTGCCCGTCCGACCAAGGCTGACAGTCGTCTAGTCCTCGATGCTGCTCTTGAGCGTGTTCCCGCCGAGCTGAGAGCAGAGACCGTGGATATGCTAACCAACACCAAGTCGTCCGCGTCCCAGAAACGCAACAGCCTCGTTGTCAAAGGTGTCTCGCGCAATGTCTGCGACGAGCTCAAGGTCCTGGCCGAGACCTGTACGTTGCCCGTTCTCTACTTAACTAGTGTTCCTCAGCTGACTGTGGATCTGCAGACGACACTGTCGATGCGCTCGTGGAACGTTTGGAGAAGTCCTCGCCTCTTATGCGCACCCTTTTGGACCCCTATATCAAGGATATCAAGCATACCATCCAGTTCGCGGAGGCGTTAGGGGTGGCCCGACCTATCCGTATTGATCCTCTGCTGTTGGGCCATCGCAACCCATACTTCGCCAACGGCGTCTGCTTCATGGCGCTCAGGAAGAACAAGCGCACCGACGTTCTCGCCGCTGGCGGACGATATGACCACGTCGTCAAGCGATACACGACGCCGACCTCGAACCCCGAGCCCCGCGCGGCGTTCGCGCTCCAGATCTACCTCGAGAAGATCACCGGAACGCTGGCGCCGTACCAGAACAACTTCCTCCAGTCGCAGACGGCGCTGAAGGAGTTCAAGTCGTTCGGGTACTGGTGCCCGCGCCGATGCGACGTCTACGTGGTCTCGTACCAGCCGGGGTACCTGGCCGAGCGGCTGGAGATCGCGGCGCTGCTGTGGAAGCACAACATCAGTGCGGACGTGATGTATGAGGCTGCATTCCGGGGCGGCGAGGTTGAAGATTACTTGGAGCTGTGTTCGACGGAGGGGATACTGTGAGTGGGATCGATCTGGATTTTGGGAGTCACTCACGGATTGTTCGTGATAGGTATATCGTTCACGTCAAGCCTCGCGCGGGCGGCCAGTCGGTGTACAAGGTCAAGAGTGTTCTTCGTGGGACCGAAACCGAAGGTAAGCTGCTCGCACTGTGGAGGAGAAATGAACTTTTCAGTAGCGAAGAGAGTCTGCGGAAATGATGAAAATTTCCTAAAAAGTTTACAGAGGAGGAAAGTCTTTGACAAGGCGCCTTTCCTCGGGCACAAAAACAAAAGGCCCATGAGCCTTTGTGGGCTCTAGATTGGCGCCTTTCCAAAGCCTTTCCATCGCCATGAAATTTTGATGGAAAGGGTCGCTTTCAGAAGGCTATCCACAGACTTTCCAAAACGTGCAAAACATCAGTAACTTTACACCTGCCTGGGCGCTCCTGAACGACCCTGAATGCCTCGAGAAACATCCTCAGGAGCCTTCAGAAGCCTCAGGCTCCAAGTTGGCTGCCGACTTAGAGCCTTTCATGGCTTAGAGCGACCTGAGACGCTTACCCAGCACGTCCAGAAAGCTCAGGGTCTCCCAGGCAGTGGTAATGTTGCTGATGCAAGTTGATTTTTCCCCACTGTCGCCCCTGCCCAGAGGCCTTCTTCGGCTGAACTTGTTTGGTGTAGTGCAACCGTCGGACCTTGTCTCCTTCCTGCAGCAGCATGTTGCCGAACAGAAACGTTTCGACGCCACATTAGCTGGTAGTCACTCTGCGGTCGAAAGTACTCAGATCCAGCCTGTCGCCGAGAAGCCGACCCCCGCTGCAGACACGCTCGTCGTTCTGCCGAACGACATGAAGAAGGCTCGGAAGGGCACCAAAGGCCTCTATGGGAACAAAGGTACGCATGGCGCTGTCGCGATTTTCAACATTAGTCGATCGGCCCGCTGACATTTGACCTCTCCCACCCAGCTTACGACAGCGCGCTCGCCCTGAAGGCGGCGCTTCCCGGTGTGCGGACGATCGCCGTGGAGGTGACGACGGCGGTGTTCGACGAGATGGCGAGGAACAGCAACTGGCTGACGAGCGAGGACGCGCTGCGGACGATCGCGGCTGGATTGCCCACGCAGCACGCGGGGTACGCGCAGCAGATTCGCGAGGCGGTTCTGCGGCAGAAGGCGGACGGACAGCGTTATGTGCTGCTCTATGGTATACGCCAGGACAGGATATCTTTGCTCACCTTGGTTTAGTTTTATTTTCTCCCTCCCTTCTGCTATCTCGCACCCGAATTTCAACATGTGTATTACCACTTCATGCCGCCTCATCCCATTCATCTGGGCTAGTCATGTCGCACGATGTTCTGTCAAGTTATCTATGTACCATGTACGTCCGCAGGTGTATTGTATTAATGCCATATCGCATTCTCCATCGAGTAGGATCGAAAACCAATTGTGGGCTTCAAGCGTAACACCTCTCGGGCGTTGTCATCGCAGGAACCAAAAACAATTCCGACACGGGGAATCGAACCCCGGGCTATCGCGTGAGAGGCGATAATGTTAGCCACTACACCATATCGGAGACATTCAGTGGGTAGTAACGATACAGCCGTTTCCGAAATTGATGTCCGCGCGCCTCTAAACGCGAAAAGAAAATGCGAAAAATCATAACCACAGGTTCTGGCACTTGTACCTCCATGTAACGACATCCATTACCTCCATAACATGTCTGGAAGTACCGGGGAACTTGAATCAGGAGATTTGATGGAGTTGCTCGTGAGAAGAGTCCGAATCGTCATCGGGAACGGAATTCATGTCCCTGCTTCAGTTGGGCGTGATTCTTCTCTAATTCTGGCTCTATAAGGCACCTTGTGCATATCTCATATATATTCAATCATGCAATAAATTATTTGAGCCATCCCGGCTGCAGGGTGCACGAAATTCGACCCGTCGACACGCCAGCCACATAGGCGCCGTTAGGCCGTAGAGCTAAGAGGAGACAATCATGTTCTGAGCCACCAGCAAGTCGTGACACCTCCAAAACTGCTCGAAAAAATCGAAAAGGAGCAGTCAAATGCGTGGAATGTATTGACACTCCAATTCAACCAAACTGAGTGCCCATTTCTTCAAAGGCAACTCAGCGCGTGTGCGGGATGACGAGCGGTGCTGCTGGACCCAAACTCACCGGAATTTTCGACGGATTTCGACATCAGGCCTTCCTTGTATGACTATACGTCCAACACGGACCCCATTCACCTATGCTGGAGGGAGCGATGAGGCCTGGCAGGCCATTGAGTGCCACTCCATGAATTTCTGATTTTGTTTTTGATTTTTTTCGAGCGGAGTGGCGCGCGGCCATCAATTTCGGAAAGGGCTGTAAGCATGACCTCCTAATACGAACGTTGATGATCACAAGATTACGGAGCTTGTCGTCGGCGGCGACGTCGACAACGTGGTCGCCGACGACATCGCCCAGAACCATCACACCTGGGACCACTGCCATCCACGACGTCCCTGAGATCTCCTGAAATCCCGTCGGCAAAATCATGATGAGATGATGGCCGGAGCAAAACCTATGCATCCGAGTCGGGGCACCCGATGACCGACGACCGACGACCCCCTACGGCCCCCGATATAAATTTCGGGCGCAGTTTTACACGGATCTCCTGGTCAGCGTACGTCTTCTTCTTCTCTTTCTTGGCTGGTCCTTCATCCTTCTTTTTTCACAAATTTGTGTCTCTTTAATCTCTTTTTTCTGGTTTCTTGTTGCTCTTTGCTACTTCTTTTCCAATAATTTTCCTTCCAAACTTGCCTCTGAGATGTTCAACAGGACCGCCGAATACCTCGCCCATGGAGCCCGCAGCCTTGGCCCCCTGGCCAGGCTCCAGCCGGAGCAGCGCAGGAGAGTCGAGAAGTCCAGCGAGAAGATTAGCAAGGTCCTCGGTGAGAGGCCCATCGTCGACATCACCTCTTCATCCGGCGGCCCGGACGGTATCACAAGCGAGGCCAAGCAGGGAAAGAAGGGCGGAAAGTCGAAGAAAAAGGGCTCTTCTCCGCCCATCCTGCGCCTGAAGGTCACACCCCTCCGTCGCAAGTCGTCCCTGCTTGTACCTCGCACTCCTCGTACTCCCCGCGCTGCCGACACGCGTGCTAACCGGAGGCCGCTCAAACCCGTTCCTGAATCTGTGGAACCAGCGGTCACCTACGTTCCGCGCTTCCTCCCTCCCGGCTCTCGTCCTGCTGTCCGAATAAGCGATACAAGGTACGCCCCAATGATTCCATTCTCAAACGGGTGAGGTCGTTGAGCGATGTCACGGTAGCAGCACTCTTCAAGATGCCCTCTTCCTCAGTCCTCTTACTCCCTTGTCCCTCTTTTCTCCGATCGCGACCGCCGCGGCCCTTGAGCAGCAGTATCAGGAAGTGCGCCAGCTCGCATTCGCCTATCACGCTCTCTACAACTCTCCGAAAGAGGTTCCTCCTGTTGTCGAGGCCACTGAGCGGGTCAAAAACGTCGGATCCTACCTCGATCTGTACCGCGTTGCCAATCGGGGCGTCCGCGACGTCGATGCCGACCTCAACACCGCATACGCCGCGTGCATGGACGCCACAAACCCAGACGACGCATACGCGGCCTATGTCGCATGCCCACCCTTGTCTCCTAAACACCACCGTCGTCGGAGCAGCTCCTTCTCGCATGGCCCGCGCTCGGGCGTGTTGTCGAACGACGGCACACCCATTCCGCGCAGCAGTTACATCGTGCCCCACTCCGCTTCGGCTTACTCGTTCAAGGACCAACCGGGACGCTACTCGCTCGTCATCCAGATTCCTTCTCCGCTTTCCCCGACCGCGCTCATTTCGTTCACCTCGAGCGCGGCCAACTCCAGTCACTTGTCTCGGTCGCGCACGCTTGTCCTGGACACGTCCAAGCGGATAAGACGCGGCACTCTTTCGGAAACGTCGGGGGATGAAAGCTGCCCGCTACAAAAACAGCAGAGGGAAGCGCGTGCGCGTGCTGTTTTCGCGGCTATGGGCGAGTCTGCAGCTCCTGCGTCTACCCCGCCTGTGCCTCAGACACCTGCTCGTACTCCGCACGGCCCGTACTGGGTGCGCCAGTCATATCGTACTTCGGGACAAGGATCCATTCGGCGCCGCAAGTCGAGCACGCGCGTACCGCCCACACCGTGCACGGTACGCCGTGAGAGGCGACAAGGTTGGGGTGGGGAGTGGAAGGCGGGCAAGATGGGGGCAGTCGTCGAGGGTCTCAAGGACATCAAGACTCCACTACCGCGGGCTTCGTGGAGGTTGACGGACGAGGAAGTGCCACCTGTCCTGAAGGACTTCATCGTCATTCAATAGGCTGGCGTTTAGGGTTGGACGCTGAAGGCTCGTGTACTCGGCGTTGTCCTTCGGCTGGTTTTGTAACTATTGATTTTTATGATTTTTATGCAGTATATATGTTGCTTTCCAATGTTTTGTTTTCGACGGGATGGTAGAAGGTCATTCGTTGAGGTAAGCATACATGCGGTGCCTACGTAACTTCGGCTGTGTGCCAAGTGCTTCTCAGGCTTCTGTCCTCCTCCCTTCCCAGCGACGTCGAGGTGCATCTAGCCTGTGATGTAAACGTGCGCCCTCTACCGGGGTTCACAGACGTTCGTCATCGATCCAATATCCTCGCTGATTTATGGAATGGATGATTTGATTTTTTCTCATCAGAACGGCCAGTGGACGGGGGTCGCTGGGATCGCTGTCGGTCCTGTCGGTTGTAACCAACCGCCAGACTACTATTGACTTCGAGCGTGGGCGCGAAGCCTACTTGTACTGGACCGTCGAACTTTGTACGTACTACAAGCTTTTGTTGAACCGTTGGCCGTTTGGGATACTAAGCACAGATGGCGCACTTGCGTCTGCAGATCGCTGGTACCAACAACGGCAGGTGAAAGGGAACGTGGCCTGCAGTATTCTTCAATGCCGTCTGGACCCGAACTCACTTCCGTTCCACTGCCCAAGTCGCCTGTCTTGGTCTGTGACCTTGTGCATCCCGCAAGCCTGCAATGGAACCCGATCAGCGCGCAAGCCTACAATGGAACCCGAATCAGCGCGCTTTATTGCACTTCACAATAAAACGAACGTCGGTGTGTCATCCTTCCACTGTCTGATCCGCGACCGGGCAAGCCAGCTATTGGATTGCGGACGCGGATTTTCCGTACTCAACGTCGGACTAGGCGCTCTTCGTAGAATGACCACCACGCTCCGGGTCGGAGCCCCGTGGCAGACACAATGCGCGATCCCACTCGGCTTGCCCCCCGGGACAAGCTGGGAAGTCCCGAAGAGTTAATCCCGCGCAGATAAAGGGTGCGCGTCGCAGCGGTTCAGACCTCAGGCTTCAGAGTCCCGACATCCCCAGCTTCGCCATCCGAGTCCCAACCATGCAGAACTACGGTGTCACTTCTCTCATCGGCGGGGACACCCCTGGGACCCACTCCAGCGACGTCTTCTACATGAACCACGCTGGTGAGTCCGTCTCCAAGCTCTCAGCTCTCAGCCGCCGACGTCCGCGACCCGCTCATGTCGACCTGTACCTGTAGGGAAGTTCATGCTCAACGACGCTGGTACGATATTTCCTTGGGCTTGGGCGGCCATTGTCCGTACCCCGCCTGAGAGCTCGACGTTGACCGAGATGACACGACGCATACAGCGCACAGCGTCCTGAACGCCACCCATCCTATCCAGAAGATCGCCGTTTCCAGCGGTGCGATCGTGCGTCCCATCCGTCCCCGCATTCCCGTACCTCTTAGCCTCCGCTAACTGACCGTCCTTGCATAACATGACGGTAAATAGGTTGACGGCCTGAGCGTCACCTACCAGCTCGAGGGCGGGGAGACGACCGTCATGAACCACGGCAGCACCTTCGACCCTCCGAGCAGCGTCGTTTCGTTCGGCGGTGAGCATCACTCTGGCATTGTCAGGTGCCAGGATCTGAAACAGCGTTTGTTGGCTGGCCGCACAGCGCACGAGGTGCTCGCCGGCGTGTACGGGCGCGAGGGGTACATCACGACCTACAAGCGCGACATGGTGAACAACATCGCGTTCGTCATCTTCGACACCAGCACGGAGGAGTCGCGCACCGTCGGCGTGAGTCCCCCTCCCCCTCCCCCCTTCCCGTTTACCCTGCACGCTGTGCGCATCGCTGACCTGAACTTGCGCATCGACATCGACGGCCGGATCTCTGCGACAGCCGTTCGGGAAGTCGAACCAGGGACAGTCGTTCTGGGAGTCCGACGTCCTCGCGCTGGGGAGCTTCGGCCAGAACACCACCCATTGTACGTGCAGTTCCTCATCCCAGTTCTGGGGGCAAGCTTCGACGCTGACTGATGAACGCGCTCCGCAGACGGGTTGTCGGGCCTGTTCTTCTACAAGAACCCGACCAACACGACCAACAGCGCCATCATGCCGGCCTCCGCCCAGGCTGGCAACTTGACCGCCTTGGACTGAACGGCGCGAGGCTGCGCGCCGGCCTCCGCTACAAATATTGAGGTCCCCCCCGCGTTTCGAGACTCTTCCTGCCAATGTTACCAGGTTCTAGTTTGTATGGAATATTTCCTAGGATCGATAGCTCGAATTTCAACCATACAGCTGTTGTACCGTTTACAGTAATCCAAATTAACCCCAAATTTTGCGATCTCGACGTGGACATTCAGAGGGAACTGTGTTGCGTTTATGTTTATAGTTCGACGTGCGCGTTAAAGTCGAAAACCCAAGTATAAAAAAGACATATAACTCCTGCAGCAAGGTGCCTTCATCCCACGCGTAGCGACCGCCAGAAGTCATCAACACGGTGATGTTCCCCCATTATATCGATACAGTATCGTCAGCCTGGAGCTCGACTCGGTGTATTACAACTGTCCCACCGCACACTCCCAAGTTCAGATCGATACAGGAATATGACGCGAGGACTCGAGGTCCTCAATAAGGGTATCGATATGCTCCACCAAGGGACCCAACGCGCGGCTCACCCGCTCCTAAAAGCGCCTGCCTTTCCTCCGGACTATATCACCCATCAAGGCCGTATTTCCAGTGCGGGAACACCGAGAGCACCTCGATGGACTCGCAGTGCCCCGCGGCCCTTTGGACCAGACACGCGCGGAGGGCCTCGCTGAACTCTGCCAGCGGCGCTGCAATCCAACGGCGACGCCGCCGAGATGATGATGATCCCGCGTCGACGTCCGTGCCGTCGACGGATTTATCGCTGGGGCTCGGGACGGGGCCCGTATTGCTATCAGTCGCATCGTCCTGGAGCTCGAGTTGTAGCGCTTCCCAGTCCTCGTCCTTGGTGGCGTACGGGATGTGCCACCCCAGCGTTAGCTCCGTCACGCGGGGGCACAAGAACTCCGAGTCGCGCTCGCCACCCTGACCCAGCGGACGCCGCTCCCCGAAGACCTTGACAAGGGTCTCCGCGGAGTGCCCCGCTAGGCAGGACAGGAGGCGGAGCCCCGGGACCTCAGGCAGGAGCAGCTCCCAGTCGTGGTTGTGGAGATACGTGAAGGGATCGAGCGTCAGCTCGGTTACGCCTGAGGCCGTGGGCGCTGGGGTGAGCGCGGCGACGAGCTCGCGGGTAAAGCGGGCGAGGAGCGTCCTATGGAGAGGCCCATAGCTCGCGAGCGTGACGCAGACGCGGCGGACGCCGGCCCCGCGAGTCTCCCAGCACGCGACGTGTTCGGTGTGGGCCCCGCGGTGGACTCGGAAGAGAGAGAGGGTAAGCTCGGCGCTGGGGGAGGGAGAGGGATTGATGCCTGGAAAGAGCGGGACGGCGATAGTCTCGTCTGGAGAGAAGTGGCGGGCGGTGGAAGCAGGCTCGAGCACGAGGGCGGTTGAAACGGGGAAGACGAGGTGCGAGAGGAGCAGCGGGATGTAGGCCGGGATATCGATGAGCTCGAGGTGCCGCAGGCGTGGGAGGCGGACGGTCTTGGTGAGCTTTGGGAGCTCCCTCAGTGGAGGATCGTGGAGAGCGCCTTCAGACAGGCTGTGGACTAGAGACAGCGTCTCCAAGTTCGGGAAGTGCCCGAGAGTGTTGTGCACGGCGCACAGCCTGAGCGCACTGACGCTGCCAGCGGCGGGAGGAGGCATGATTCCGCACTGCGTGAGCTTGAGGTGGCGGAGAGATGCATATGGCGCGACTGGGGCGTGCAGGTGCACATCCTCAAGCCTGAGAGTTTGGATATTTGGGTGGTCAGTGAGGTTTAAGACGAATGTGGATGCATCCGAACGCCGCGTACGCCGATGGAGGATGGCGAGGTGTGTGAGCCGAGGCATGGTTTGTTGGAGTAGTCGTACCGTGTCTCCGATGCTACATGTCGTGGAACCTACCAGAAGGGAGAAAAGGCGGCCGGCATAGGGCAGTAAGATGTCTACAATGGCTTCGTTAGAGCACGGCACAACGAGATCGAGGCTTTTGGGCGAGGACCGCGCGAGGGCTGCTTGAAAGCGGCTAATGTGATTTTTCGGGTTCCACTCCTTCCAGGTTGACAGGCTGAGGAGGTTGGCCCAAAACAGAGGTGTCCTGAGAATTAGCCTGTGCCAGTATCGACAAACGCGCAACAGAGGCAACCATGGTCGGGGCCTCACGGCCGGGTGTACGTGAGAGAAGGTCTCCATGAGCATTTCTGGGGGGAGGTACCGGTGTATAGGCGCAGCGTCGTTGTATACGGTGCGAAGGGCGCGAATGTGGCATTTGTTCTTGGAGATTACGTTGCAAGTTGCAGAATACTGTTCGCGAAGGAGGTGATTCTTGTTCCGATATTCAGTGATCCTCGACAAGCACCACTCCTGAACTTCACTTGGTGCGAGCTGGTTGAGCAGCGTCCTATCCTCTTCAGACAAAAGTCTTTCATCTGTAACTAGCTGGTATTAGCAACTATACACTAGTCTCTGTCCCAAGATGACAAACCGCCACACCTGTGGAAGTGGCACATAAATGACCATCATGATGGTAGCCATTCGATGTGTGCTCAGGAAAAACAAGGTCTGTCAAGTGAAGTAAATCATCGAAACTGCCCTGCATAGCAAAGAGCGGGGTGCCTCTGGAGAGTGGCGTATGGGTAAGGTGAGGAGGAGGTCAAGTTGGTCGTAAGGCGTCCCCAAAATCGTGCAGAATCGCCCTCTGATATGCGTGACCACCCCTAATGTTGAAGCTGAAGGCGCGGAGTGGCGCGGTCACGGGCGCTGAAGCGCTGAAAAGTTGTTGAACTCCGTGCAACCTTGCCACCACTTTTTAGCCTCCACCACTACGCCATTCTCCCAGGCTCCTACCCATCACCATTCTTCGGTTGAGAGTAAATTCCAGGAGGCATGGAATCCAGGAGGCGGGACGTAGACTTGATCATGTTCGTACAGTTGGACACCGCGCCGCGGCTTAGCGTGACGCAGACAGGCCGCCGAACGGAGTTAGAGTCGCCGTCGCCGCGGGACTTCCAGCGCGCGAGGTCGTCATCGTAGCGGGGCCTGCGGAAATCGAGATAGAGGCTGAGCTCAGCGGTAAGGCCCGGGGCGGAAGGCAAGGGGCTGATGCCCGGAAACTGGGGGACAGCGCGCGAACCTGCGCATATATGTAGGCTGAAGCGCAAGGGAGGTGGTTGTAGGGAAGGAGAGGTGGGAGAGGGAACGGGAGATGTAGGACGATTTGTCCTCAATCTCGCCGCAGGCGTGGGAGACGGACGGTCTTCGTCAACACCGGGAGGCCGCGGTAGCGTCCGTGAGGATCGTCGACCGAAAGACTGTAGGCCAAGGACAGTGTTTCCAAGTTTGAGAGAAACTCGAGAGAGCGTTGTGCACAGCGTGCAGAGCAAGAACACGGGGTGCGGTGCGAGGCGGACGGATGGTGCAGTGGGTTAGCTTCAGGTGACATAGGGATGGATATGGCCCCCGCAGATATCTCAAGTTTGAGACCTCGGATATTGGGATAACGAGGAAAATTCCAGTTGAAAATGATTGCATTTGTATTGCCGCTACAATGGAGAATGGCGAGGCATTGAGGCATACGTTGACTAAGGATCGGCACCATATGTTCGACGTCATACCAAGAGTAGGGCCCACGTTGAGGGAGGAAAGGCGGGGCATCAAGATATCTCCACGAGCACTTTTGGGGGAATGTATCGGTTTATGGGTGCAGCGTCGGTGTATGCGGCACGGAGGGCACGAATGCAGGACTTACTCCTAGAAATCGCGTTGTGAGCTACGGAACCGACATACCGTTGGCGAAGGAGGCGGTTGTGACTCTGGTGTTCTGCCATCCTCGACAAGCTCCACTCCTGAACTTCGCGAGGAGGGAGTTGTGTGAGCAGTTTCCTATTCTCCTCAGAGAAAAGTCTTTGATCTGTAAGGATTCGGTATTAGCAACTACATACCAGTCTCTAATTTAAAAGGATAGACCACCACACCCGGGCCCTGCATATACTAGGGTCACACTGGCATAAATGATCATGGTACTCTTCCGGTGTGTGCTCAATAAAGCAAGGTCTGTCAAGTGAAGCAAGTCGCATAGAATGTCCTGCATAGCCAAGAGCTGGGTGACTGGAAACCGGCTCTGAGGGTTAGATGAGGAGGAGGTCAAGTAGGTCGTAAGGCACTGCAGTGAGTCGTGAGGTAGCGCCGTTGAAGGCATCGCGTGGGCGCTGAAAAGTTGTTCAACTCCGGGCAACCACCTTTGACTTCCACCATACGCCATTGCCCTCTCACTGCTGGCATCTTTCTCTCTCTTTTCTCCTCTCGCTAATCATGGCGAAGCGTTCAAGGGAGGTCGCGCACGACTCAAGTGACGACGAGGCACCGGAGGCCGTATCCTTCGGCACCTCCAAGAAAGCCGCGAAGGGCGCGCAGGATGCCCTCCAGCAGCACCATACCGCGCAAAAGCAGAAACAGAAGGAAAAAAATCGCGCACTTGACCGCGCGCTGAAGGATCGCTCTGCGAACACGAAGGGCAAGGACAAGGCGGTGGTGGTTGGGAGCGGCAAGCAGTCGAAGAAGGCAGAGGCGACGCCGTCGGAGGACGAGGGGAGCGATGATGATGAGGCGGAAGAGGGTATGCAGGGCGGTCCGAGCAGGGAGGAGTTGGAGGAGCGGATGGCTCGCGCAATGATGGAGGCGGAGGACGAGTCGGGGTCTGAAGAAGACGACGAAGGATTCGCAGGATCTGGGGACGATGTGGGGATGGATGGCGAGGATGAGGAGATCAGTGACGAGGGGGACGGAAGTGAGGGCGAGGACGAAGATGAAGATGAAGAGTTACTGGAAGAGGAACAGAGTGACGGGGACGAGGATGGAGATGAGGACGAGGAGATGGGGTTTGAGGACGAGGACGAGGATGAGGACGAGAATGTTCCGTCAACAAATCCCTCGGGCGTATCACGAAAAGACGACTACCTCCCCGATCATCTCTTCAAGTCCGCGTTCTCGCATACAGGCAAGAAGATCGTCTTCGACGACGACGATGACCCTCTTCCCGCTGCCGAGGCTTCTCCGCCCCGAAAGCGAAAGCGCACGAAGCGCGCTTCAAAAGACATCTTGCTTGGGTGCGCATACACCCAGCCCACTACCACTCTCGCACACCCAACTGACGCGCGCATGCAGTTCACGGACTATCCGTACGCTACCCAAACCTAACGCTGTTGCGTCATCCGTGGTTGCGAAGGGTCTCGCACCCCCAAGACGAGTGGACAAGTTCGTCAGGACCAGTTTAAACCTGAAGGGCGATGTCGCGAAAGCAAAATCAAAAGGCTGGAATCGACAACCGGGTGTGTATCTGCGCCGCTTTTGACGGATGATATCGTCTGACTTGATGTTCCTTCAGCCAACCTCGGTGTCATGAAACGACATGGACCGGCGGCACACTTCGTTCGAGCCTCATGATACTGACCTAGGTACGCCCTGAACAATTTCCTCACATTGCATCGTTTCGGGTCGTATTTTCACACTTATCCAAGATATATGTCTATTCATTCACGGGAATGACACCCAGCTGAGCCTTGCTGCTATGTTCGCGAAGAAAATGGCCGTCTCGGCCGGGATCACCAGCCGCCTGTCTTCGGCGAAGATGAGGTTCGCGGAAACCGTGCCGAGGAAGAACTTTCCGAGCAGCGTCCCTTCCGAATTCTAGACCTGCAAGCGTACATGGTTTCGAGTCAGCTCAACTGGAGCTGTGTATGTATGTTCGCGGTGCGTGACCCACCTGTGCTCCGCCTCCACAGACGGCGTAGACGTTGCCCGCTGCATAGAGGTGATGCTATCGGCAATGCCAGTGTCCACAAACGCGAACACCCTGCGGTTGGTGACAGGGGGTTTGAATGCAATATGTGCCCCTAAATGGGCCGACTGTGAGCGCGGCCCCGAACTCGCGTCATTTCGCGTCGAGGCGCATGTCCCATGTGATATCCCCTAGACCCTTGGAACTTGAAGAAGTGACTGACCAGTTCATATACGACCACCACACACACACTTGCACCTGCCACCATAATGCACGTAAAGCCTGAGCAGTCGAACGCGAACTCCGTGAGTACGTCCAGGGTATCTAACGCTGCCCAGTTTCAACGGACGCTCTATAGCCCCTCCCCTATATCCTCCGGCTTCCCGACCAATCTCTGGTCAGGTCTGGCGACAAACGTTTTTGTATTGACGAGAATGCCCCCTCGGGCGGCGGCGGCGTCGATGGACCTGGAGAAGGTGTCGTGGTAGGTGTCCCTCTTACAAACGAGATGCGTGTGGACGGAAGGCTCATGTCCTGGCCAGCAGAAACTCAAGCTGAGATTCGGAGATCCCTTCCCAAAGGACGCGGTAGCGGAAGTCCCCCCGAACAGCACGCGCTACGTCAAGACGGGCAACGCCTGGTTGCTGGCCACGCCTCCCGCCGCTGTGAAACCCCTGTTTCTCTGCCAAGAAGTCCCCGGGCACAGCGAATACTGGGTGCAGATTAGGCTGTCGCGCCGTGCCATGGTCTCACTCCGCTCACCATGGCCTACGGACCTCTCTAGATCATCGAGAAGAAGGCATACACAGGCCGATCCTTGATCGTCATGTCGTGGGATATCCTATTTAATGTGCCCCTGCCTAAGGCGATAGAGGGTGGCTTTGCCGACGAAGACAGGCTGGTGTTCGCCTTTGCGCCCGACGACACGTTTGAGGAGGAGGTCACCATCACCATCGACCTGTCTGCGTTGGCGCCTGTACGTCGTTTCCGGGGATATCCACTAATACTAACTCATTGGTCTCGTGTTGCATTAGGAGGAGCCGTTGGTGGTGTCAATCCAGGTCAACACAAAGACGGTCACAAGGGGCCAACTTGCGAAGGAGCTCGCGCTGGAGGTGGAGAAGGCCCTCGTGAGTGCGGCCATGCACAATCCAGGCTCCGTATGATGTCTGATAGCGTGTGCCATCCAGAGTCCTTTGAGCATTATCCGCCTCGCCTTCATCAACGGGAAGCTGCGCAAGGAAGTTCGCTTCAAAGACTTGTTCTTTGTCGAGTTGTCTCAGAGGACCACGGGCGTTTTGGCAGCTACCCTTGCGGCCCGAGTTAGACCTTCAGAGGACATCCTGGAGCCGGCCTGGGGCCCGTGCGAGTTATGGCAGTAGACTGCATGCGCATGTGTATCCTCGTCATTACTACTGTCTGTATTATGGTCCAGATATGATATCATGAGGGGGTGTCTTCGCTAACGCCCAGTAGCCGCGTCAACTTTGCGGGAGTCGAGCTTCAGACGATTTGCTGAAACTTGAACACCATATATTCGTTCCCCCGGTCCCCGGGTAACCTCGCCCACATACCGGCCGCGGTCGCCGACGGTGTCCACGGTGAGGTTGCTGAAAGTCAGACTGCCAGTGCTATCGTCCTCGACGAAGACGAATTCGAAGCTCAAACTCAGGCTGGGTAGTGGACTTGTGGCGGTCCCGCAAACTGGGCATGGAGTCGTTTGAGCTCCGAATGGAGGACTTGTAGTGAGTAAGAAGGGCACCCCTGCCAGAGTGAATTCGCGAGCACGCTCTCCGCAACTACGCCGTCCCAGCCACCCAGTAATAGGTTGGCAATAGGAGAGGCAAACTTGAAACGGAATGATAGTAGTATCCAAGTCTGAGCCTCCTTTATGCACCAAGGATCGAAATCCGGTGCCACCCCGACGTCCGATCCACCCGATACCTCAGGCTGAGATGCTCCCTCAAAGAGCTCTCCATGCCGCAAACAATTAGCTCGCTCTGGAAATAGCGGAGGGATTCATTAAAATTACACGGAAACCGCTGGAAACGATGGCAGTACAGTACAAACGACGACTGGCTCTCCACCAGCATTGTGGCCTCGTAAGCTCGTACCAGTCCAAGGTGGAGGCGGCAACAACGATAGTATAATTTAGTCGAGATCGGACCAGGGTCAGAATATGAACTTCAGGTTCGTGTCCTGCGGCAACGGCATCAGACTGATGGCCGGCTTGCAGGCAAGAGAAGAAGAAGACGACACGCACGATGCGATGCGAGCTGGACAGCTGCGGCTTCTGGCTGTACTTCTTCTTGAGGATCGCCCGGACCGAGCGGAGCAGCTCCTGGTACGTCTGGTCTGGGTTCTGCTCTACAGACACACCCACTGTCAGTTGCGTCCTGTATGCGGAACCCAAAACAACAAAGTATGGCGGCACTTACTCAGCGAGTTGATGAAAGCCTGTGCCAGTACGCGAGTCAGAACTCGGCGATGCAGGTGACGCCTGAAGGGACTCACGTAGCTCATGGCACCCGTCGCGACGCCCGCCTCCCAGGTGTCAGCGCTCGTCTGCGAGTCTTTGCACCCGCTCCAGGAGATCTACGGGTAGGGGTCAGCTCACCCAGCCTGCCACGGTGTAGGGCGGGAAGAGGGGGACTCACAACGTCGGCGTACGTGGACTTGCGCTCGACCCATCTCTTCGTTACCTGGCTCCCCTTCGCCCTGCCGTCTGACGAGTACTGCATGCACGTAAACGCACACATCAGAGACCTAGATTTCGCGGAAACGAGGAGACGAAACACGTACGAGGTACGGGAGGTCTATTGTGGTTTCCCGGCGTTAGCATCTGACTCTCCCTGGCGTTTCGGAAGAACCACGGGTGCACTCACCAAGAACAGATCCGGAGTGGCAGGACTGCGGAAGGGGAGTCAGCGGCGGCACACCTGGCCAAGAAGACAGCACTCCGGACGTACGTCAAACAGAGCCTGGAGTCATTGAAACGCCAGCGTCAGAACCTCTGCCAAGGGTACCAAGACGACAGCGTGCCGGGACTCACAGTGAGGCGGCACCCAGGGGGAAGCTTCTGCACCATAATCGTATTCATGAGCTGCACAAGCACGGGTGGCACAAGTCGGAGTCAGAAGTCAGCGACTGGAGGGCCGGGGTCCGCAGGGCGGGACTGTGCGAGACTCACGTCGTCGACGATGTACCCGGACCGCTTGAAGTCCAGAGGGAAGATGACTATTTGCAAATCCCGGTAAATAAGCCGATCCCCGAGGTTCAAGAAACTCGTTCGATGACGGACCTTCGTCAAACCCGTCCACCTCGTCGCCGTCCGTGTCCTTGACCTGGCCACCATGCCCGGAGTCTATTTCACGGTTAGGATTAGTTGGGGAGACCACCAGACAAGGGGGGACAACTTACAGTGGAAGAACAACGAATCGTGCGCATGTGCGCCGCTGACGAGCCAATGCATCGCGTCGAGGATGTTGGTCTTCGTCGGGCGGAGCCTCGGGTCCGTCGCGTCGTCAGTCAGCATCTTGATGTCGTCGTGCTTGTAGCCATTGCCTGCAACATCACCGCCGTGAGCCAACCGCAATCTTTACGAGAAACGCAGAGAGGACGACGAACGGAGGAGGAACCGCTGGACGTTGCGCGCGTCGTTGATGCAGCCATAGAGCTCGTTCGGCATGCCCTTGTAGTTGATCCCGATCTAACGCCGCCGCCGTGCAAGTCAGAACAAGAGCACCGGGACCACGCAAACAGCGGTCAAATGGAGCCTGGACGCACACAAAGAGCCTTCTTCTTCCCCGTGCATTTCGAGTACTGGAACAAGTGGGACTTCCCTCCGCCGCCTGATGTGGTCGGCATCAGATGCTGGACGGGGTCCAGAAGCGGCCGAAGCGGTCCTGTACCCCCCAAATTCGAGCACGCGCCCGTCATGAGTGGTCAGCGGGTGTGGGTGGATGCGTGCCACCGAGCGAGAAATCCAATTACGCACTGGGTACCTTCTGCTGTCCGCTGCTGCTATGATGCACGACGACATTCGAAGGCTGGCCGCCACTGCTGTGGTGCTGCACGACCACCTGCGGTGGCCTGCTGTTGTTCTGCTGCACGACGATCGCAGGCCGACTAGGGGGGCCGGGTCTGGGCGAGGGGGAATGGCTATGCGAGTGCGAGTGAGAATGACGGCGGTGGCTGCTGTAATGCGTGTGAACGTGGTAGGTCGAAGTTGCCGCTACGGGCTCCCGCGGGATGGGTGCTGGGCTGGGACCGTTGGGCACAACCCAAGGTCTAAAACAAAGAAATTACTGAATCAACACTCGTTTAGGCACAGAATTTGACTATCTGATCTGGGCGCACCCCGAGTTACTTGGATATCTGCCAAGTTGTAACTTTATCAGTACAAAACGTCCGAACGAACAACGAACGAAATCGCCCGACTTACGACGCGGAGCTGAAGGTGCGCACATAACTGGCGCTCCCGTCCGGAACGGGCGCACCAATAGGCATGAACGGCGCAGGCGCAGGCGCCGACGACGGATACCCGTAGCTGACCGGGCTGACTGGGCTGGCCCAGAAATACGGTGCGCACATTGGTAAGTACAAGACTGCGGCAGCGTGCGCGGAGGGGGGAACGAGCACTGACGGAGACGGGAACCTATATACGAGCAAGATATCGATTAGCCGAGCACGCTCGGGCCTCCGCGCCGTCAGAATTGAGAGAACACTTACGATGGCGCAGGTGGCATCCCGCGGGACCTCTGTTCCGGGGGCGGATAGTAGGGAGGGGAACCCTGCCCGTTGCTTGCACCTCCGCTGAAATCCCACATCATCTTGGCTGAGGGTTGCTGGGGGCTGCGCGGTTAGGATCTTGCACTGCTGGTGGCGAAGGATGCGGGGTAGGGGGACGGACGAGAGAGGATATGGTAGGCAGCGCCCTGTGGACAGATGCCAGATACTTATAAAGTGGCACACGGCGCTCAGGCCTGGTCCCCGGACCCGCCGGCAATTCAACAACCTCTCCATTCGCTGTTCCGCCGGGGGACGCCTAAGACGTCGACAAGCGGCCAGCCTCTGCCAAGAATGACTCGCCCGACATTGCTTCCTGTCTCGGGACCACAAGGCTGTTCAGCCAACGGATCCTAGAATGGACGAAAAATGCACACGTGGGCATCTTTGATTCTGAATTGGTTGCGGTCCTAGCCCTAGGACTTACCGCTTGTATTTTAGAGCAGAGACCACTTGCAGCCGAGGGGGGTCAAATGTTTTGGCTTTTAAGCCTCGTATACATGAGATAAAGATGGTACAAGGTCACATCGAAGAGCATCGTAAGCGGTGGCTACCAAGACGTGGCACTGTGGCAGTTCAGCTGGATTTGATTTGTGCGACCGTCTAAGCGCCCCGGAGTCCTGAACTTCTTCCTCCAAAAATCCACACATGAGGGAGCAAAAGAGCTCTGAAGTCTCGGGAGAAAGGTATGTTCATTGCTACTAATGTCATTATGCAGATAAGTCACGTTAATGATGTCCTACTTCTAAAAAGAGGCCGCCTCAGCCAACCAACCAACCCGGTCGCGTCAACGCGCGCGAAGCGGGGCTGTGCAGCTGCGCCAAGCCTGTAAAGATGTAACACGTACGCGCTGTACGAAAGATAAAAAAGGTAAACGATAGAAGCGAAAGCATGCGCAATACAAGCAACAATAAATAAAGCGAATAAAAGTGAACAGTGAAGGAAAGGAAGGGGAGGTTGAAAGGAGACGACGGTCCGATAGAAGTGCAGAACGCAAGCAGACAGGCTGAGACGCATCGGGAACCCTGTACAGCGCCGACCACCTCGGAGATACATTGTGTGGATGGGTGGGGTGTGGGATCCGGGAGAGGGAGAGGGAGAGAGTGATAGGGAGAGAAAGAGCTAGTGGTAGCAACACGCGTACTAATGGCACACAGAGCTGGCAGCAACAACCACACAACACGACGACGACGACGACGACGACGACAGAACACACACCTCACGGCCGGCTATATCGCGTGAGCACCCGAGTACGAATACGTACTACTCCGCCACGACTCCTCCTGCCCGTGGACGGGGCGGGTGGCCGTCGGCGTGACGGTATCGTAGGCGTCGTTCACGTCCTGCTCGTCGATCGCGGTCGAGAACGAGTCCTCCGTCGCCATCGGCGTGTGGATGGCGGGCACCGACCGCAGCGGGTCGCCAGGGTGTGTCACCCATTGTTCTTGTGGTGGTGAGCGTACGTGCATCTCGAACTGCTCCACAGGAGATGTCGCGCGGGGCGACCGCTGTCCGGGGACGTGCAGCGATGCAGACGGTGGTGGTGACAGGTGGGTGGGGGAGGAAGGCGGCTGGCTGTAGGAGACGGAAGTCTGGGACACTGCAGACATGGGTGGCTCGGTGCCCCCGTACTGGCTGCGGGTATAGTGGTATTTGTTCGCTTCGGGTAATGGTGAGGGTGAGGGGAAGTTGGAGACCGAGTAGTAGGAGAGCCTTTGCGATAATGGGCTGGCATTGAATTGAGCTCTAGGAGGAGTGGGACTAGGCGAGGACCCGGTTGAACGCGTCGGCTGTTGCAATCCCTCCTCGAGCTTGTCAGGTCGAGGCGATTCTCCAGCCATCAACGGTGCAGTGGTACGTGGAGAGCCATCCGGTATAGGTGTACGAGATGTAGGAGGTGTGTAGGCGAGTGGCGGCGTTCCATATTCATCATCCTGTTGACTGATCTCCGACTCTGACCGGATGTGGGGCTGGTGGAACATAGGCGTCTGCTCCAGCTTGCCTTGTTTCTTCCGGTTGCGCCTATGCGCGATGCCGAGCCGGTCCTTGAGATCGCCCTTGATCCACATCTCGCGCACAATGTCCTTGTCAAGAGGATAGTAGGTGGTCTTGAAGAACTTGACCAAGAAGCGAGGACCTGCAAAATACGTGAGAATAAGAAAACGCAAGAACTTCACAAGACATACCGAGAGCGATGACGACGGCAATGATGACGGCCGCCCAGAAGGTGAACTCGCCAAACAAGATCACAACCTCGTCGATGAAGTCGATACTCTGGAAGAGCGAGTAGATGGCAATCCAGGCCATCATGATCACAGAGGAACCGATCACAATGACCCAAGTGATGACCGTCCAGCTAAAGATGCACAAGTTAGCATGGCGTCAAATGGTCAACGGAAAAGCACGCACTAGTGGGTGTTCATGCCAACATATGTGTTCGCGCAGATGATGGCAGCGACAGACACCGTTGTACCAAAGTCGGCAAGAGACTCGAGCGTCTTCCCGTTCCACGAAATGGCAAGACCCAGAGTCCACGTGAAGTACGGGACGAAGAATACGACTGCAGACTGGTACAGCCCGTCCAGCATGTACATCCAGAATTTGGCCCTCGTGTACTCCAGTCCCCGGATGCCACGGATGTACAGTTGGGGGAATGCGAGCGCCGCCCTGGCGTTGAGATCCTGGTCGAATGCTGCCGCCACAATATTCAGTTACTGCGGTGAACGGAAAAAAACAAATGTTCTCACCTCCAAGGGCGATGACAGGCAATGACGTGAAAGCAAGGTTGTACAGCAGAATGAACGTGTATTGGTAGAGGTACGTCGCGTCGAAGCTGTTGAAGATCATGAACCAGAACATCGCGAATGTCCAGATGACGTTCTACAAGGTCATGAGTAAGACGTCGCCAATACAACACCCGGAAGCAAACATACCTTGTAGAAGAAGTTCGCATGCATGTCGGCAACACGCTGGTAGGACCACCGACCGTGGACGAGCAACAACTTGGTCAGGAACCGGAATTGACCGAACGCGTAGTCAGCGGACATGGCCGCCTGCGAACCCTCATGCCCGAGAAGACCACAACCAATGTTGGCCTCCTGGATCATCGCGACGTCGTTCGCACCGTCGCCAATCGACAGGGTCATAGCGTTCTTGCCCTCTTTGACCTGTAAACGTCCCGAGTTAGCAGCTGTCACCAAATAAGCACCGATAATGTTCCAGAAACGCACCAGGTTGACGACCATAGCCTTCTGCGCGGGCGACACACGACAACATACGACGGTCTCACACTGAGTTGAAAGCGTGAGGAACAGCTGCTTGAGCTCCGGGCTGAGCGCGTGGCGCAGGGTATCGCCGTCGATGACAACGGCAAACGCGGCCTGAGCACCGGGGACGAAGCCACGTCGCTGGGCAGACAACGACGGCGGGCCCAGGACAGACGCGATCTTGTTCAAACCACCTTCGATCTGGGTCCGCGCCGCCTCCTTGCTGTCCGCAGACAGAATCATGATCTCCATGTCGCTCTTCAGAAGGTTGCAGCTGAAGCCTGTCCAAGCGAAAAGCGTTTCAGTTCCCCACACAAACGATCGCTACCCCGCCCATAATGAAGTCGCTTACCGATTTCGATTGCCGTTTGCACCTTATCGCCTAACCGACGCAAAACAGAAGAAAATGAGTGCACAGAAAGCTCGACAAAACTCGCCACAGCGTACCTGTCAAGATCCACAGCTTGATGCCCGCCTGGTGGAGCGTCTCGATGGCCTCAGGCACGCCCTCCTGCAGCTTGTCCTCGAGAGCGGTCGCCCCAAGGATCCGCAACGAGTGCTCGACCATCTCGTTCGCCTTGTCGATCTCCTCGTCGCGGTCCTGGATCGCGCTCGTCGCCGCCTCGTACACGCGCACCCAGTCCATGTACTCCTGCTCCGTCATGACCCTGCTCGCGATGCACAGCGTCCGCAGCCCCCCGTTCGCGAACGCCTCCATGTCGCGCGCCGTCGCCGCCTTCAGCTCCGGGTCGTGGTCCGCCGCGAGCCGCTGGTAGATCACGCTGTCCGCGCCCTTGCAGTACAGGATGATCTGGCCCTGCGGGTTCCGCACGATCACGGTCATCCGCTTCCGCGTCGAGTTGAACTCGAGCATCTGCAGGGGGATGTACCGCTCCGGCTGGCCCATGACCTCGATGTCGATCGAATCCTTCGCCTTGTTCACGAACGGGAATCCGACGTCGCGCGCAGCGGCGACGAGCGCGGCTTCGTCGGGCGACTCAGCCTTGTACCCTAGCTTATACGGATGCAGGTCCGCCTCTGGACGCTCCGAGAGGACACTGTGGCAGATTGCGAGCGCGCGGAAGAACTCGATGAGGTGCTGGCGCTGAGGAGAGCTGCGATCCGCGAGATCATCGGCGAGCTTGGGGGAGATGAGCGTGAGGTGGTCCGGCTGCGCGTAGCGGTTCTTGAACGTCTGCGTCATCTTCTCGATCATGCGCTGCTTGAACATCTGCAATTGCAGTTCCTGCTCCTGCGGGTCCATCGCCTCGCCCTTGCCTTCGCGCTTCACGGCCCCGCGCTGCGCCTCGGTGATGCCTTCGCCATAAGGTACGCCGTTGACGGAGCACTTCTGGAACTCCATGACGTTCTGCGTGAGGGTGCCCGTCTTGTCCGAGAAGATGTACTCGATCTGACCGAGGTCGTCGGAGATGTTCCACGTCTTTGGCGTACATGTCGAGTCGAAAGGCTGATAGTACATGTCTATGTCTTGTGAGATGAAGAACGCCTGTATCGTCTTGACGATCTCGATGGAAATGTAGAGCGAGATAGGGACAATGTTTTGGAACGCGATTAGACATGAACTGTTGAGAATAAGTTAAACTGCGACGAGGATAAGAGAACAAAGGAACATACACAAAAGTGACGACGGCGTTGAGGGCATACGAGCTCGAAGGTTCGGAGCCAACCTCGAAGTACTTGGCGCTGGTAGTCGACTTGCTGTCGAAGAAGCCGTTCAGGATACCGGACGCGACACACATGATGATGAGCAGCAAGAAGTTGACGATAACGTTGAAGTTCGTCTCCTTCTCGATCTTCGAGCGCTTCGACGGGGTATCGCCGCCGTTCAGCATGATCTTCGAGTCCGCGCCCGTGAACACGACCAAGCCGATGATCCATGCAGTGTTCCGGACCGTGCAGCCTCGAAGCAGGAGCTCGTTGATCGTGGCCGACTCCTGCTTCTGCTCGCCAGACGTCGGGTCCTTGTACCGAAGGACACCATGGTAGAGGTAAAGATTGGCGTGGGGAGGCTCAGAGTCGAGTAAGAATGACGCGCGTTCGATGTCCTCTTCCGAGGTGATCGACGCGGTACCACGGACAGATTTGCGCGGCTTCAGGTTCGTCTCACCGTCCAAGTTCTTTGTTTCCAGGTAGCACATGTTGTCGGGGTCGGATGTGGACAGCACGACGATGTCCGCAGGCACCTGCTCGTTCTCCCGCAGGAGCACAATGTCACCGACTTCGAGCTTCTTCCACAGCGTCCGCTCCCACCGGGCCAGGCCACTCGTTCGCTTGTTGTAATCGAGGACCCCAATGGACATGCGACCCGCTTCTGACTGCTGGTATGCCGTAAGCGATCCAGACACCGACGTGGCCGCCCACGACAAAGTGTTGGGCTCCTGTGGCGGGTAGCTGTGCGAGTCGACGCTCTGGATGTCCTCGAGTTTCCGCCCGTGCCCGTAGTAGCCCATCTCCGGGTTGCCGTCATTGACGTTCAGCGTGCTCACGCTCGCGCGTTCGTCGCCAGCCTTGCTCAGCACGATCTGCTTCCCCTCGTCCGCCTCGCGCTCCCGCAGTCGCCGCACGCCACGCGTCACCTTCCCAGGCGCGTTGAGCCCCAGCATCTTCTCGAACCACGTCCGCGGGTCCGTCGGCTGGTTCACATTCCGCCAGTTCCCGAGCTTCGTCGCTGCGGAGTTGTTGACCTCCTCATCAAGTAGTGCTCGCCGGTAGTCTTCGATGGCGTCCTTGATCGCGGTCACCGCGAGAATGAAGAGTAGCGGGAGCCCGGAGGTCTGCGGAGATGGCGCGCCGAAGATGGAGAAGACTGTCGCAAAACGTCAGATCCAGTGCAAGCCGCGCACCCTGTTACCACATACATTGGACGATGACCAAGGCAAGGAAGTACAAATTCGCAACTCTGCAAAGTCATCGTCAGCAGCGTCGCCCGAAGAAAGGACAAGGGGCCCGTCGAGTAAAACGCGGATTACGAGTAGTTCAGGCACAAGGTGCTAAGTCAAAGGATGCAACGCTTCTCCCGAGCGGAAATTTCCCGTCATTAATAAGACGTGGGACCGTCGCGGTCACACAAAGAACATAACCGGGTGCCGCCATCGGCCCCCACGTGCATAGACCTAACGTGGGACCGGTCTCTTCGGCAAGGGCTCGGCCTTCGAAGGACAGACGTAGTATGTCCGAGACTGGCACTGCGAAGAGCACCAAGCAACAGAACCTTCAAAAAATAACCAGGATGATGTGTTATCCAATGACGAGGATGGATGAGGAGACCCCCAAACCAGGATAAACCGCGTTATAAGAAGGCACGGCCAAGAAACGAACGGCTCCGGAAACAGGGCGTTGAAAATGAACGACGACAGCCCCGAGATCTCTCCCCCGATAAGCAACGTGTCGTAAAGCCTTTTCCTTAGAAGTTTACGAGGAAAAGGATATGACGGAGACCTTCCTCCTCGTCACCAATTCACTCGGAGGAAACGGGACTGCTCTCAGGTGAAGGATGCGCGTACCCCCCGTACGCCATCAGGTCTTCCTTGACATTTCGCGATGACAGATGCTCTGCGCAAGCAACTAGAACACAGCGCAACCAACTGTCGAACAAGAGTCACCGGCACCGGGAAAGGAGAATGCACTGCGACAAATGCCGCAGAACGAGCGGGAAGGCGGAGCATGTTGCTGCCACACCGGCCTCTTCGGCGAGACCGTCTGGGAACAGAATACAACAGTCTGCGACCAGAATAGAGACGGAGGCCCGGGTATGCGGGATCTACCGTCTATATCCCGGCCTGAACGGCGGGCGTTGCAATGCCTACCAAGCAATGGAAGCACCAAAGAGAGACACAAGGATACGCTCGGCCCGAGAGAGGGAAAACAGGAGATCAGAACAGATTGACTCACCGACGGAACTGCTCGTAGAGATTTCGGGGGATGAAGGTGAGGATCGTGTACTCTGCAGGAGGAGTTGCAGCGCACGACGAGGAGAGAAGGAGGATGTGTACGCACTGCTCGTCCGGACCTTATTCCTCGCATACCTGACGACGGGCTCTCCGTGGCCGTTCTGCTCGTCTGCGGGGAGGGGCATGTTGACGTAGACATTGCGCCGTCGGCCGTGGATGCTCGGCTGGGAGGTGGGTGCGTCCGAATCGCCCGAATCCTGCCTCCGTTTCTCAGTGTTCCTGCGGAAGAAGGAGCCCTTGGACTTCTTCCTCATCGACTTCCTCCTCTCCGCCCTCTGCTCCTGGCGGATCGACTCCGCGATGGTGGATGCCGCTGTCCGCACGGTGCGGAGGCGGAGCTCGGGGTCGATGGCATCGTTGGTCTCCTCGTCGGTGTCCAGCTCGTCGGGGTGGTCGTGGCGGCGAAAGAAAGACATGAGTTACTGTAAGGCGGGGGGCAGAGACCCAGAGCCAGCTCGAGAGCCCGCAGAAGAGAAGACGAGGAGGATGTAGAGATGCTGGAGAGGAGGAGGCGGGAGGTAAGCTTGGCCCGCAGAGCCGTGGCGGTGAACGTACGCAGTCAAGCTGCCGCCCATAACAAGGACCCCGGAACTTCTCAAGCCGCCCCCGCCCCGGCCCGTCCGAATCGCACTCGCCATACGCAGTACCCCCCCTTACATAGCTCATCCTGTAACCGCTTGAATGCGTGTAATGGTTTGCCCGACAAGAATATAAATGGCACGAATACCCGGTTGTGAGGGTGGTTTTCACGAGATTATAGTACAAAGGCCTCGCCCGCATAATCACTGGTTACATAGGCCGAGTGCCAGGAGTCTCGAGCCAAGTCTGATATAGGATTCCATCTGACCGCGGGCGCATTCCGTTCCGGCTGTGCCTTTCTCGTCCTCCTCTCACCGGCCACCCTAGACCTATGCTTCTGACATTCCATCTTCTTGACCAACAGTCACCTGGTTAGTTATAAGAACAGTCTTCGCGTCGGGACCCAGAAATTGCAAGCACCTCTAGGCTCTAGTTCTACGAGTTCGAGTACGTACTGTAAGTTAGATTCATCGACCAGCGCGCCGATGTCTTATGAATCTTGATGAATCATCATGATACATCAACTGCCAGCACACATATGCATGGAGATCGTAGATTTCTGGGCGAAACATGACTCGGACGTGTCGGAGGGCGCGCGGCGTTTCGTCAGTCCAATTGCGTACACGCGCATTTCAACACAACATGAGCGCACCCAAAGCGCACCTCCGGAGAACACAGCAGGTCATCCAATCCTACCAATCGTGATATCAACAAAGCCTCGGAGTTGAACACTCGATGAGGTCTGTCACTACTGCTTCGCTGCATACTTACACATATGGCTGACCATTCTCCAGCCAGGACCAAAACGTGAATGACCCGACGAGCCTGTGCTGGGGACCAGGCGCGCCGAGCTCGAGTGAGGAAGGGCGTAGTAGGTCCCCAACCAGTCCACCGCTATCTCCGGATCCTGGAGGTCATCTCTAAGTCTACGGAGTCCTCGCCACCTAGGAAGGTTAGGAAGGAACAAGGATGAATGATTCGTGCACCTCATACATCCCCTTTCCACCTTCAAAGAAACTGCGCACTCGAAAGCTGAAAAGTCACACTCGAACTAGGTTCACCGCCACAGAGTACCGGTATCCGGAGTTACATATGTACACCGCGGTCCCGCATACGGAAGGCGATATGTACCGGCGATTATAAATTACTTGAAACCAAACAGTACTAGTGGTTTTGTACAAAATGCGCGCAGTGCAGGGGTGTCAATGGGCTGGGGGCAAGTGGTTATAAGTACAACGAGTACATGCTACAGAAGCTCTAAAGTGTTCTCGTATCCAAGGAGATCCAATGTAATGTGTAATGCTACAGCATCAGCTCGCCGCGAGCTGGAGAAAACTAGAACGTAGTAGTGGTCGTGCGCAAGAAGAAGACGAAGACGAAGACGAAGCGAAGGCAATAAATATAGACAAAAAACCAACCAAAGAGCGTGTTCATCACGGTGCGGCGCGAGAAGCTTTGATGAACGAACGAACGAACGAACGAGCGAACGCATGTGGTGTCCAGCGAATTTCGAAACGACAACGGTGGTCGCGAGCGGTGGGCCATCGGCCACAGCGCGGACGAAACATCGACCGCGCTACCCCCCGCCGTCCGTCGAACCGGAGCCGCGACCAAACCGAAACATCACGGAGGCAGGTCAACCGGCCAACCCCAAACCGGCCCCTCAGGCCAGTGCACCCAACGCTCGCGCCTCTCCCCCAGATCCTACACCTTGCACCAGCCTTGAGCTGCCCTCCCGGCCCGCCGACATCGACTGCGGCTGCCCAGGGCTCTCCCTTACCTCCCCCCCAACCAACCTGCTCGCGACGTGCTCCCCGCCCATCGCGATCGCCTCAACGGCGCGCCCAGGCGGGAGCACGGGCGGCTCGAACGCGAGCCGCACGTCCGGGCGGAGCGCCTCGCCCCCGAGCAAGAACATCTGCGACACCGTGAGCGCGCGCAACGCCGGCAGCGCCCCGTACAGCGCCGCGAACGCCTCCGCGGACGCATCGACCTTCGTCAGCGCGAGGCTCTCGAGGCGCGGGAACGGCCCTGGCGTGCCCTGTGAGGGAGAGAGGAAGGGGGGGACGGTGCACGCGGCGAGGAGCGGGTCGGCGTCGACGCGCACCTCGCTCGCGGGCGAGGACGCCTCCTCGAGCGCGAGGTGGCGGAGCTCGGGCGCGTGCAGCATGTCGAGGATCGTCGCGGCGGTGTAGGCGTCGTCGTACCCGAGCTCGACCGAGTCGAGGAGCGGGAGCGGGAGCGGGGCCTCGGCGTACGGCGCGCTGCAGCTCGTCGCGGTCTCCGGGGACCGGGGGCCGGAGACGCGCACGACGAGTTCCTTGAGGCGCGTGCAGCGCTCAAGGAGTGCTTTGAAGTTGCGCTCGGAGGGGCGGACGTCGTTGCAGTGATACGAGAGCTCTAAGGTCTCCAGGCCGGGCGCGCGGGGTGTTGGCTGTGCGGGGAGAAGGCGCGGGAGCGCCCCCCAGTTGGTGTGGACCCCGGAAAGGATGAGTTTCTTGAGGCGCGGGAGGATGGGCTCGGCTGTCTGTGCAAGTTCGTTCGCGCTGAGAAGCGCGCCGAAGGGAAGGTGATTGGCATCTTTCCCCTCCGCGGGGCTAAATTCGGCGTGGTAGGGAACGAACTCGTTGCAGCGCATCAGCACCAGACTCTCGAGGAATGGAAGGGTGGGAGGAAGGGGGCGCGGGGCGTCGACGAATCCGGGGATCTCCATACTGAGACAATCGAGGGCAGTCTGCATCGGTGCCCAGCGATCCGTGAGGATGGCGAGAGAGCGGAAGCGGCGGACGTGAGGAAGCAGGATGTTCAGCACATGATGCATGTGCTCAACGCGGAACGGGTGCTGGTAGTCGTAAAGTTCGTCGATATAGGGGCTGATCACCGTTCCGACGGAACTGCGAGCGATCGCCGGTCAGCAGACCCGAGCAGACAAAGAAAACTGGACATGCTCACTCCACTTCGGTGAAGTCCCAATCCGGGTCCCTAGCGTCGATGAAGATGTCGAGAGGACACTTGGCGGATCTTGTCAGATACCTCGCAGCGTTTGCGAACCTGGGTGTGCGATCGCTCATGGTGTCGCCGATAGTGACCACGATCCTTGTCCAGAGATGGGGTGTTCCGAGCGCGACGGCGCGCCAGTGTCTGTTGACTGACGCGAACACATCTGGGGTGGTGGAAGACGAAGACATACAGGGTGAGATATCATCGCGGCCGAGGTCATCCACAGATGCTTCCTCGTCATGGTTCGGCGGGTCCGGGGTGTGCGCGCCGAGAAGGAAGATGTACGAGAGGAGTTCCACCGGGAGGCTGTAGATGGGTGCTTCTTGATTCAGTGTAAGAGCCATGGGCGCAGACCCATTCCGATGGGCTTGGGTTCGATGAGTGCGAGGGTCCAAGCGAAGCGTGAGCTGCTTAAGAGCGAAATCTCCATCGTGTCGCTTCGGGGTGGCAAGGAAACGTTGCGACACGACAGTCGTTGCAGTGCTGGTGAGCGACAGGCTCATCGTCGAATGTTCGGTTGCGGAGTATTCGTAGGCACAGCCTCGTCGTGTGGGGAAATATCGCGGACGACGCTGTCGACGATGTCAGTGGGGGGTGGGATGAATATCCAGGATCATCGCCAAGGCGCACCGACTTGCCACCTTATGAGTGATCCTCGTCGCCGTTTCCGCGCGCGTAATGGCCTTTTGTCTAGGAACACGACGTTGATGGATCGTGGATGCGCACATCCCGCCGGGGCAGAACAAAAGAAACCACTGGGCTTGTAGATTGCATCGGGCCACATCTGGATGAGTTTTATTGTCTTTCGCTGCCGACGGTCCGCCCATCACCGCGAAGAGGATACTAAACTCTCACCGAGTTCACATGCCCATGACATCCGCCTGCCCGATCGGGCTACAACTTTGTTCAGCCCTCTTTTGGGTCGTGCGCTGTCGTGCGGCCAGCTCGGCGCTGAGGGCGGGAACATTGTTGGAGACGCTCGCCGTCGAGGTCGAGCGGAGACATTCGGAGATCACGGTCAAGGTAGTCCCGAGCGAATAGCTGCGGTCCAGAAATGTAAGTAGCGCTTCCTTGCACCGGCTGCCGTAAAAGTCAACTGCTGTAGTTCAACTGGAAGACGCACGATAAGCTGCTGTCATATCCTTTCGCCGCTGTCGTTGCAGTTATGTATCTTGACGTTCTCCTGCAACGTTGTGGTACTTCTCCACCGCTGGTCAGCTAACTGACCCATAGCACGGCCGGTCACGCACCAAAGGGGTCCGGAATCCAGCGTCATGGGACCAAAAAGCCCCCGTCGTGGGTGTCGTGTTCTCATTCGAAAGTAGTTTGGGCGGCACGATGGCAGAATCCTTCTGCAGAGCGTCATGTACATAAAGCTGCGCAGAGAGGGCCCGGAGGACCCACCCCCAAGCTCCAGCGCTGGAAGATGGTCGCGATCACAAGCATCACTTCGGTCGTCGTCGCTCTAGCGGCATGGGCATACGCCACAACGCCGGCCACGACGACACCACCAACGAACAACGCAGTCCCACCACAAGCTGTGGTGAGTAGCCGGCATGCCTCTCCCCGAACTCCATGGGGATGCTCACGGTTTTCCCACCATTGACGCTGCGGCACCACCATCCTCATCCGTCATGTGCCGTCGGCGTCCATCACGCACAGCTCGTCGATCCCCTCACGTTCAACGTCCTCGGCATTAACGGCTCCTTCCGCGAGGACGCCGTCGCACAGTTCTTCAACCCCACCAACACCACCCCGCCCTTCTTCCAGGTCTTCGACCCGACGTTCCTCAGCATTCTCGGGCCGAACGCGACGATCCGCTCCATCGCCGCGAACCCGGGCTTCGCGTTCGCGCATGAGGCCCCGGTGTGGGTCCCGCAGACGGACGAGGTCTTCTTCGCGAGCCAGGACGGCGGCGCGCTCGGCTTCAGCGACATCAACCATAACAACCGTGTGTCCAAGATCAGCCTGGGCGACATCGAGCGGGCAATCAAGGCGGCCGGCCCCGGCGTTTCGCCCGTGAATGTCAGCGTCACGAAAGTATGTATGGTATTCTCTGCGATTACGCCCAGAATTGGGTTTTACGACTATGGGGTGGTCAGAGTGGACGCGACTTTGATGGCGATTCCGGGACCAGAATCGCCCACTCTGACCACCCCTATTGACGTCGTGCCGTAATGGGTGCTGTTCGTTGACGAGGGTGCACCGCACGTCGCAGATCGACCTCCCGGAGGCCGTGCAGATGACCAATGGCGGGACGGGGCCGTTCTTCGGGCAGATTGTGCTCGTCAACTCGGGACGGGGCCCCATCCCGCCGTCGCTCGTGCTCGTCGACCCCGCGGACACAAGCAACACGACCGTCCTGCTCGACAACTTCTTTGGCCGTCAGTTCAACTCCCTCAATGACATCAAAATACACCCCAAGACGGGGAAGCTCTTCTTCACGGATGTAACGTGCGTATCAACCAGTTCTGATTGTGCGGGATCTCGTCGTGGTGACCCAGGGTTTCAGATACGGCTTCTTGAACCACTTCCGCCCGACCCCGTTGCTGCCAAACCAGGTGTACCGATTCGACCCGGTCACGGGCTCCGTACGGGTGGTAGCAGACGGCTTCGATCGATGCAACGGGATTGCGTTCTCACCCGATGGAAGCACCGCCTTCGTGTACGTACTTCTCGCACTCGGCAAACATGCGAGATTGACGCATCCAGCGCTGCAGCACTGACACTGGACTAAATGGAGGTTTCCTCGGTAACAACCAGACTGCCCCGGCCACGATGTAAGCGAGAGCGCGACGACCACACTCTCTGACCAACATGCTGACCCCTGTATCTCAGCTATGCGTTTGACGTCGACCCCAAAACCAGCGCCTTCACCAATCGCAGGGTGTTCGCGTTTGTGGACACCGGCATTGCCGACGGCATACAACTCGATGCGGCGGGCAACGTCTACGCCGGATGTGGAGACGGAGCACAGGTGGGTCACGCACCATGGACATGAACAGGAACTGTCAGCTGACTCGAACGCATGTGCGTTGCAGGTCTGGAATTCGGAAGGGACGCTGCTCGGAAAGTTCTTCCTCGGCACGGTTTCCGCGAACCTCATCTTCGCCGGCGACGGCCGGCTGGTCATCCTGGCCGAGACGGCGATTTTCCTCGCGAACATAGCAGCAAAGTTCAACCGGGTGTCATTCCCGTGAGTGAATAGGCAGGTATCTTGGATAGGTGTAAAAATACGACTCGGAACGATGCAATGTGAGGAAATTGTTCAGGGCGTACCTAGGTCAGTTTCATGAGGCTCGAACGAAGTGCGCTGCCGGCCCTTGTCGTTTCATGACACCAAGGTTGGCTGAAAGAGCATCGAGTCAGACGATATCATCCGTTAACAGAGGCGCGAATAAACACCTGGTTGCCGATTCCAGCCCTTAGATTTTTCTTTGGCGACGTTACCCTTCAAGTTCAAACTGGTCCTGACGAACTTGTCCACTCGTCTTGGAGGTGCGAGACCCTTCGCAACAACGGATGTGACAGCGTTAGGTTTGGGTAATGTGCGGATAGTCCGTAAACTGAACGAGCACGTCGGTTAGTTGTGCGAGGGTGACAGTGCGCTGGGTATATGCGCACCCAAGCAAGATATCTTTTGAAGGGCGCTTCGTGCGCCTTCGCTTCCGAGGCGGAGGAGCCTCAGCAACAGGGAAGGGGTCGTCATAGTCGTCGAAGACGATCTTCTTGCCTGTATGCGAGAACGCGGATTTGAAGAGATGGTCAGGGAGATAGTCGCCGTTTCGCGATGCGCTCGGGGGTCTTTTTGGAGGAACACCCTCGTCTTCATCCTCGGCTTCATCCTCGGACTCCATCTCCTCGTCCTCGTCCTCATATTCATCCCCGTCCCCGTCCTCATCTTCATCCCCGTCCCCGTCACTCCGTCCCTCTTCCAGTAATTCTTCGTCCTCGTCCTCGCTCCCATCCATCTCCACGTCGTCACCAGATCCCGCGAATCCTTGGCCGCCTTCCTCAGACCCCGACTCATCCTCCGCCTCCATCATCGCGCGAGCCATCCGCTCCTTCAACTCCTCCCTGCTCGGACCGTCCTGTGTACCCTCTTCTGCCTCATCATCATCGCTCCCCTCGTTCTCCGACGGCGTCGCCTCCGCCTCCTTCGACTGCTTGCCGCTCCCAGCCACTAAGGCCTTGCTCTTGCCCTTCGTGTTCGCAGAGCGGTCCTTCAGTGCCTGGTCGAGTGCGCGATTCTTCTCCTTCTGTTTCTGTTTTTGCGCGGTATGATGCTGCTGGAGAGCGTCCTGCTCGCCCTTTGCGGCTTTCTTGGAGGTGCCGAAGGATACGGTCTCCGGTGCCTCGTCGTCACTTGAGTCGTGTGCGACCTGCCTTGACCGCTTCGCCATGATGAATGCGATGATAATGAAAGGAAAAGAGAAAGTAATATTTTGAGGATATTCACGGGACTATGAGGAAAGGAAGACGTAGCCGTAGTTGCGGTGAAGAGGTGAAAGTGGAGGTGGTTGAGCTGTGGTTGAGTACATAACTTTTCAGCGCTTCAGCTTCAGCGCCCTTTTTCAATTCTGTCTCTTTCGAATCCCTCTCTCTCTCTCGTCCTTGACCTCATTCTCGACCTCATCCTCCACACCTGTCACTCAAAGCTAGGTTTCAAAGTAACTCGACCCTTTGCTATGCAGGACAGTTTCAGCGATTTGCTTCATTTGACAGACCTTTGTTTCTCTGAGGACATATCGAATGACTACTATGATCAAAATATAGGACGTGGCCCTTGTGCAGGTGCGGCAGTTTGTCATCTCGGGACGGAGACCGGGGAATAGTCGCTAATACTAACAAGTTATAGATGAAAGACTTTTGTCTGAAGAGGATAGGTTACTGCCCAACCAACTCGCACTAAGTGAAGTTCAGGAATGGTGCTTGTCGAGGATCGCTGAATATCGAGACAAGAACCACCCCGTTCGCGAACCGTATTCTGTAACTTGTAACGCAATATCCAAGAACAAGTCCCACATTCGCGCCCTCCGTACCGCATACAACGACGCTGCACCCATAAACCGGTATCTTCCTCCAGAACTCCTCATGGAGATCTTCTCTCACGTACACCCAGCTGTGATGCCCCGACCACGCGTGCCTGTGTTGCGCGTTTGTCGATACTGGCGAAGGCTAATTTTCAGGACACCTCGATTTTGGGCCAACCTCCTCAGCCTGCCAACCTGGAAGGCATGGAACCCGAAACATCACATGGGTCGCTTTCAGGCCGCGCTCGTGCGGTCCTCACCTGAAAGCCTCGTACTCTCTGTGCCGTACTCTAACCAAGTCATCATCGACATCTTGATGCCCCATGCCAGTCGCCTTTCCTCCTTCACAGTAGGCCCCACTTGGCATGACGTCGAACACATGGCGCTGATCTTCAACCAACATATGCCTCGTCTTACGCGCCTTGCCATCCTCCATAGTCGTGCGAATACAATTCCATCTATTTTCGGGTTGAGTTTTCCCCGTTGCTCCAACATTCAAAGCCTCGAGCTTCTTCACACGTATCTTTGCAGTCCGGTGGCGCCATATCCATCCCTATGTCACCTCAAGCTAGCGCACTGCGCCATCAGCTCGTCTCTCACCGCCCTCAGTGTTCGCGCACTGCGTATTTTGCACAGTGCCCTCGAGTGGTTCCCAAACTTGGAGACACTGTCCTTGACCTGGACCCTTTCTCTCGGTGCTCATGGACGCTACCGCGGACTCCCAGCGCTGACGAAGACCGTCCATCTCCCACGCCTGCGGCACATCGAGATTGAGGACAAATCGTCCTACATCTCGCACTTCCTCTCGCACCTCTCGTTCCCCGCAACCACCTCCCTTGCACTCGAGCCCTCATACGGACGCAGTTCCCGTCACTGGCCAACCACTGTCCCTCTGTTCCCGGGCATCAACCCCTCGCCTCCCGCCCCCACCGCCGAGCTCAGTCTCCATCTCGATTTCCGCGGCCCCCGCGACGACGACCGCGCGCGCTGGGAGACACGCTGCGACGGCCACTCTGCCAGAGCCGTCCGCGTCACGCTCCGCCGCGGCGCGGTGTCCGACGCTCCGACCGTGTGTCGCTTCACCCGCCAGCTCGTCGACGCGCTGGCCCCAGCCCCGGCGCCTGGAGTGACCTCCCTGACGGTCGAGGGCCCGTTTTGCGACCGGGAGTACTGGGAGGCGCTCCTCCCCGACCTTCCGGGGCTTCGCCACCTTGCGTGCGCGGGCGGGGATGCCACGAAGGACATTGCTGGGGTCCTCGGGACGCGCCTACTAAGCTCGCAATCTGGCGGGTTCTTCCCGTGTGCGCGCCTGGAGGAGCTGGTGGTGGGGTGGGATCTCCCGCTCGGCATCGACTTGGGACCCGAGGAGGTAGAGTGGCAGGCGCTGCAGCGTGTCAGTCCGTGCGACTCGGGCGGCGGTCGCTATACAATGTGTGAATCAGAGTCTTCGGAGTGTCAGCTTGCGGCGTCATTGGCTGAGTTCTGCGACACTCTCTGTGGGTGGCACTGTGCGCCCATCCGGAGGCTTTCGTTTTCCTTGCAGTGGGTATTTGTTCCCGCAAGGAGCGTTTTGGACGCTTGGCAAGTGGCACTGGTGGAGCAGTGGCTGCGCCATGCGTTGGGCGATTTGGTGGGCGACATCGCTGTTGCTGGCGAGATTTGCACGGCCGCCGTGCCTTCTTATTATCTTCGGTGAGTGTCTCAGTTACAGCTCCTCTTTGGGTTTCCGAGTTGAGATACTCCACAGTGGTATCTCCGCCATCATGCACGAATGAAATCAACGTCTTCTAATTATATAATGACCGAGGCTGGGTCTAGCTAAATGCATTCAACAACACCGCGACTAGTGTTCCCAACGGCCACGATGCCCCCATGAGCTTTCCAATCGTTCCTCCGGACATGGCCTATGGACAAGAGGTGACTCTGGGTCGACGTTGACTTTGCGACTCACCAAATGTTTTCCCATCCCCCCTTCCTTTTGCCTTCGCTTCGACTCACGTGAATTGTCATCTCCTCCTCCTGTGGCTGCTCACATCTGTCCTGTACTGCCTTCCAACGGGACGAAAAAGATAGAGAGAATGTACCTCAAATGGCCGCTTCATCGCCAATTTGGAACGACGCATGTTCCATAGGTCGCCGGCCAGCTTATGGGAAGTACTTCCGTTCATATCAGTGGAAATGGTTTCAATGTGGTGTAACGACAGTTAGCTATGTGGTACTACATTACAAGAGTACAGTCCAGAGTCCATGGTGTAGTATGCATGTAGTATGTGGTCCGTAGACAGTTCTACACGGAAGATCCGAGAAAACCATCATCCAGTCAGACGCGGAAGGAGAGGAGGTACCAGTATTAAGTAGATGCTAGCGGTACCGGTGGCAGAGCGAACAGATCGTGCAGGTTCCTGCCTCCGCGCGTCGGATTTTACGAAACAACGAGGGTGGTGTTGGTGAACTCGTAGACGGGCTCCGAGCCGGCCTGCCCCACAAAACCATCCCGTCAGAGCCCGTCCTACTCGTGAACGCAAGCGAAGAAGACTCACCCCAATCAGAGACAGATGGGCGACGCCCAGGCTGACCTCGCCCTTGGAGAACGACGACGGCACGGTGATCTCGAAGCTCTGGTGGGGCGGCTTCGAGGGCTGCGCGCTGTCGTACGCGGGCTTGTACGAGCCCGTGTAGACGACGGTGCCGAGGACCTGGCTGACGTCGACCGACGCGCACTTGGACGTGCCCTTCGGGCCGCCGCACGGCCAGAGCCCGATCGCGATGCCGACTTCCGTCGACCCGGAGAGGGAGTTCTGTGCGCGTACAGCGAGCCCACCGGGTCAGCGAAAACGCGGAAGAGGCAGAGGGAAGGAGGAGGGAAGGGCGTATACGTACGGGCCGGTTCACCTCAACGGTGATCTTGCTTCCTGCCTTGACCTTGGCGGAGTTCTTTGGGGTGCCAATCTCGATGTGCTGAGCGAGCGCGGACGCGGCGAAGGCGACGAGGGCGATGGCGAACTTCATGGTGCCGGATAGGGAATGAGGTGCTGGAAGGCGAGGAGTTGTGGGTGACGGGATGTCGACGAGGGAAGACCGAAGAGGAGGTGGGGATGCAGAACAAATGTCGACGCACTCACCTTTTTATATGCAAGTCCCGAGCACTGTCCTTGAGTTGTTGACCCGAAGAGTAGTGCAGTTACGTCTCCAACGGTGCTAACGTCCATATGCAGCCCGCACCCAGCCCTACCCAGCCTCGTCCGCTTGTCGACCCCACAGGCCTTTGCGACGTTTCGCCCATCAGCTCTCCGGTTACGCGAGCAGGCCTCCGTGATCGACCGACTACATGTCTCATGACTGGGGATTCAAATCACGGTTGGAAACCAGTGGAGGAGCGTGATTACTATTCATACCTAGTCCACTCAAGGTCCACTCATTATTGTGAGGAAACGCTTTTGCAGCGCGGTGCACCAGTGCTCCTGGGAGGTAGAAAACCGGCACACTGGCGTAAAACGCCTGCTGAGTCCGAATTGAGCGAGAGAATCGGCTGACGTCATACCGAGCCGCCATGTAAGCGCCGATGGGTATTTGCGGCCAAGGAAAGATGCGATTTGTTTGCTTTCCACCATCTGGGTAGGCATCGATGTTTCTAGGCAGACTCTTAGCCACATGGCCACGTTACTCCCACATGGGCCGTTTCATAACCGCGGACGAGAGATCAACCTTTTTCGTTGGTCGAGAGCAACGTGATGGTGCGTAAAATCATAAAATTGGGGATCGTCGTGGCACTCACAGTAGTACAGCACAGGTATGACAGCAACCCAAGATACATAAAATAAGTAAGCAGTACGAAGTCCAACACCATTTATACTAATCCAGTTCGGTGTATGCTATGTCCGACAGGTCCTATCCCCCAAGCGTCCTTCAAGCTGATCGTTAGTCGTTCTAAATCCATTTCAACCGTCATCATCAATGTCTTCATCGTCGTTCCCATTGGTGAGTGAGTATTTACGTAGGTTGCCTCGACTCTTGAAAGCTTGACTCTTGACCCAATCTTCAGCGTAATGTTCAGCATCTCCAGGAACGGCATAAGGCCAGCCTAAGACACCGCCATGCGCACGCAACACCGTCAGCAACGGTCGCCGCAGATCGATGGCGCCAGGAGGGAAACGTACCTCGATCCGCGAAAAGTGCGCTACGTTCAGGCTGACCTCGCTGCCACGTACGCAAGAGGTCACCGTGACGCTGACCGTGAAGTTCTGGTACGGCGGCTTCCAGACTCCAGTTCGCGGTCGTGTTCAGCTGCGGGTTGTATGCCCCGCTGTAGGCGAGCGTGCCCAGGACCTCGGTGACGTCCGGCCGGTTACAAAGGCCGTTGCACGGCCAGAAGCCGATGGCGATATCATGGCGACGTCTTGCGAGCTGCTCAAGGTCATCCACACAGTCGCACGTGTGCGGATGTCGACGTCGATGTTAGATAGAGAAGTTGGGGGGCAATCAGGATGGGCAGCGGAAGCACGTAGGGCCGATCGAGCTCGACCGTGATGTTGCTTCCGGCGTTGACAATGAACGTCAACCATTTGGCCGTGGGGGGGCGGGGCGGGGATCTGGCAGCGCTGCGCGAACGCAGACGTGATGAGGAAGGCAAGTGCGAAGAGGTAGTACAGCATAGTGGCGCGGACTGCAGGTGATCATTCTCGTTTCTGTGAGTTGCTGTGGTGAGTCCGAAGCCGAGACGACTCAGCGTATGTGGCGTGGCACGCAAGTGAGAAGAGGAGTCGGCGCAAATCGTGCTCGAGAACACTACCTAGCTTTTAGTACATCGCGCCTGCGCACTTAAGGGGGAGCTCCTACACAGCGTTATCTAGCTCATTCGGTAGACAGTCGAGATGTCCTCGGGTTGTCAGAGCGAGTCCACAGGCATCTGGATCGCTGGACGGTTTGAAGCTTACGGCTAACGTATCTCTCCCTTGTTCTAGACTATATCGTTTAGGGCCCTACGACTTACGATCTCCCCTATATAGTGCCATTGTCGGTCGATAAAGCAATTGAGAATGGAATCGAGACGTACGGTTAAGTGTCGCTGACCGCCCCGGGCCACCATTCCGAGGGTGCTCTGACCCCTCTCCGAGCCAAACTACCTACCCAGACACAGACCCGCTCTCATTGCTCTGCTCAAGCCTCAGTGTACTCCACCGAGACGCTCCCCACCAAGCTTCCCCGCAAACCCAGACCCTCCTCCAGCCGCGCCCGCACAGCGGGCACGTCCCACCCGTGGCGGACGTAGTCCACCCTCGGCCTCCGTATCGCGACCGCGAGACTTAGGCTCTTCAGCGGACGGCCCCCAGCGTGGGCCTCCGCCACCGCCGCACGCCGTGCGAGGAACGAAGCGACCGCCTCGCAGAACGCGTGCGAGGCCTCGGCGCCGTACGGCCGCCAGGTCTTCGGGTCGCCCGTCAGTGTGACGGCCCTTCGCTGGCCGTCGAGGCGGACGTCCGGGTCCGCGCTGCCCATACAGTGGGGTTGGGGTGGGGGAACCTGCTGCCCCCAGCCCCGGAGGTGGCACTGAGTCCACGCGAGGCGGTCCGAGGTGTGCAGCCACGAGAAGGACAGGTGCTCGAGCGCAGGGCACAGCAGCTCCGAGCCCCGCGCCGCCAGCATCGCAAGCACCTCCCCGTCCAGCCTGCCGTCGGGACCCGTGATGCGAAGACGTGTAAGGCGCGAGAGGTCCACGAGGAGGGTGACGCGGTCCTGTGGGCCTAGCAGCTCGGCGCCGGAGATCGCGAGGGCGGTGAGCAGGCGCGGGGGCGCGAAGAGCGCGAAGACCTCGCGCGTGTACGCCATCACGCGCGCACTCGCGCTGGGGTGGGATTCCCACTGGTCTCGCTCTGGATCGCGGTCGCGGAAGACGGTGAGGCGCAGGGTCTGCGAGCCGTCAACGTAGACCTCCCAGTGGGACATTGCGCTGCTGTCGAGCTTGAGGACGAGACTGACACGCGCGTCGTCTGCGGGGAGAGTGGCGAGGTGCGGGGGGAAGGGCATGACGATCGTGCCGTCTTGGCGCTGGGTCTCGATCTCGATCTCGAGCTTTGTCGTGGACGGGAAGTCGAGGTAGACGAGGAAGACGCGGATAGAGCGGGGATCATCCCGCACGACGAGGGTGCGCAGGAGGGGGAGATGGACGGTCCGTACCGGCGACGCAGACGGAGAGGTCTCCCAGAGGTTCCCTGGGAGGGAGTCTCTGATGCATAGCGTTTCCAGACGGTTATGAGAGCTGAGAACGTCGATGATGGGTCCTACACCGCGACAAGCTGTTCCCGGGTCGTTGGGGTCCCGAAAGCCAACCTGATGCAAGTCGAGTTCTCGTAACGAGGATGGCGCGGCCGGGATGACCAGGGGGGAGCGTACAAGTTGCAAGGCCTGGAGACGAGGGAATCGAGAGACGCGAACAGCAATCGGCGAAACAGAATGCGAAAGGGCCCCTTCCTGCCTATAGCGGTTGTAGGTCAGGGACAGGTGCTCCAGGGCGGGCAACTCCGCCTCCACAAACCGCGACATGTGGGATCCTTCTTGACTCGTGAAGATCGCGGTCAAGGACGAGATCCTATGGGCGTACGGCAGGAACATATCAACCACAGCGGCACTACAGCCTCTCCACGACAGGGTGAGTTTGAGCGTGGCCGACCTCGCGAGCGCGAACTTGAGCCGGGCGAGCTCCACCCGCTCTACCCGAGGCACGCGCGTCGCCTCCAACGTTTGTCCGATAAGGTTAACCCAGAACTGAGGAGTGTCGAGAACCAGCATCCGCCATCTTCGACAGACGCGCAGGACGGGCAAGCCATGGCGGCGGCGCATGGGCGTGGGGAGGAGGTTTGCGAAGATCTCCAGGAGCAACTCAGGAGGTAATAATCGGTGGATTGGGGCTCCATCGTTGCGGGCTGAGCGGAGCGCGTAGATGTGGGATGCATACTGGGCGATCCTGGCGTCGCACCATCTCTGTATGTCGCGTGGGTCGAGAATTTTTAGTTGGGTTGCGTCTTCTTCAGCGAGAAGCTGGCGAGGCCTGTCAATGGCCGCAATGTGAGGACGGGGGTTGGCGTCCATGCTGCAAGTGACTTCAATGACTCAGTGGGACTCGCGATCGAAAATTCTGTGGATCGACTTACTGTACGCGTTTGACCGTCGAAGATCCTGTAAACACTGAATTTGTGTACCGTGAGCCACTGTGGGTCTGTATAGCCTGCTTTTACGACACATTTCGGTTACTGGCAAAGAATATGACTAAGGGGAAGACGCACTGGTTGGGTTTTCGAAGGCAGTGGAGCTCTCAAAGCGCCACGACGACCATTAAATGTCAATAGCACATCGGCACCGAGTCAGAAAGCCATTCATTTGCCACGTCAGTGCATATATGCGCGTGTGATATCAAGATCGAAGACGTCTGACTACTTATTGCCGTGCAGCCTGAGGTTGACAGCGCAGCATCCGGCGTGGGTGAGATACGTCTGGAACACGTACCGATCTGCACCTGAGAAAACCTGAAGAACTTAACGCACTGCACACCTGAATCCCCAGAATCGAATAAAAAATCTAGTGCCCCAATCTGCAATGTCGGCCACAACACTTATGGGGAGGTACCGCGCTCGAACCCCTCATCACGGGTCGTTCTGTGATGGCCTTGGCGCGCGCAAGTGCAAGCTCCTTCTCCATTTCGGATCCTCGAACGACGACGGTAGGTGAGCCTGGCTTGTCCTTAATATTATGTGTAGGTGCACGACTTGAGGTATCAGTTTAAAATCGCTAGTTGGGTCCGCACAGTAGAGTGATGGGCAGGAAAGGGACAGACCGACGATGAGGGAGAAGGGTAAGTTGCAATTGAATGCGAATGTTGTGCGAACGGTCCCATCTGCGTTCGTAACGTAATGCCGGAGTTTTCCGACTCTTCGGGCCTCCTCGGAGCTCAGCACAGCGCTCAGCGCTATAGAGCCAGCGAGCGCTGGCAAGTCCTTCGTGCAATTACCCACCTCTCACCTCTCCGACAAGAGGCCAATAACTCGCATCTTAGTCAAGGTTTGCTGGTATGGCTCATATTCTCTGCACTCTGACACCGCTGATTAGTCCAGTCTGCTTGATAATGCCTCTCGAGTTAACTAGGCACCCAGCAACCGTTCGGTGTTGGCATATATTTACTTAGATTTAGTTGTCTACAGGCCGAACCCGACACATGTCTTGAAGCCCCGACAAACTCGCCGTATAACATCGGTGCCGGGGATTCGATGACGTTTAACATTGACGGATGTTTTGAGCCACCTTCCATTCAACGTGCACGTGCTCCCACAGTGAGGCACGGACAACTGGGGTGAGCCTCTAATAATTCATCTTACAACATCTCTGGAGTCTCTAAACAATATCTTTACACACCCCCAGGATACCCGCTAACTACTCATTCACGGGAACGACACCTTGTTGAACTTCGCCGCGATCTCCGCCAAGTACACAGCCGTCTCTGCCAGGATCACCAGCCGGCCGTCGCCCGCGAAGACCAGGTTCGCAGCCGTCGTTGCCAGGAAGAACTTGCCGATCAGCGTGCCTTCGGGATTCCAGACCTAAGGAGGCGGTTGGGCTGCGCTGAGCTCTGGGCTGGGGTTTATGTATGCGGTGCGTGACTCACCTGTACCCCGTCTCCGCATCCCGCGTACACGTTCCCTGCAGCGTCGAGCTGTATCCCGTCTGGGGCGCCGGTGTCTATGTATGCGAACACTCTGCGGTTGGTGAACGTGTCGGTCTTCGGGTCGATGTCGTACGCATAGCTGCAGAGGAGGGAGTCAGCTCATGGTCCACGGCAAACTGGGATGTGTTTTCGCGCCCTTACATGGTGGACGTTGCGGTCTGGTCAACGGCGCTCTGGTACCCTTGGAAGACTCCTGTGTCCGTGCTAGGGTGTTCGCTCCGTCAGGCCTAGGAAACTTGTCAGGGGGAACGGCGTGCGCACACAAAGGCAGTTTTTCCGTCGGGGGAGAACGCGATCCCGTTGCACTTGTCGAAGTCGGCCGCAACGACCCGAACGGAGCCCGTGGCGGGGTCGAACCTGTACACCTGGTTTGGCAACAACGGCGCCGGGCGGAAGTCGCTCAAGTGTCCGTGTCTGAAGCACCCAGTCATTTCCTGTCTACATCTACATTGATAGGGTTAGAGACGGGCAGGACGCACGTCACGTCCGTGAAGAAGAGCTTGCCGGTCTTGGGGTGGATCTTGACGTCGTTCAGGGAGTTGAACTGGCGGCCGAAGAAGTTGTCGAGCAGCACGGTAGTGTTGGCGGGGTCCGCCGGGTCGACGAGCACGAGCGACGGCGGGAGCGGCCCTCGCCCGGAGTTGACGAACACGAGCTTCCCGTGCAATGGCCCCGTCCCCCCGTTGGTCATCTGCACCTCCTCGGGGAGGGACTCTATCTAGTGTACAATACGCGACATGCGATGCGCGCTCGTCAGTTACGCCACAACGTCGAAGGGACCACCAGCCTGAGAGAGGCGGATACGGATACTCACTTTCGTGAAGCCGACGTTCACGGCAGACACGCCCGGGCCCGCGGCGTCGATCGCCTGCGCGACGTCGCCCAGGCTGATCTTCGACACCTGGTTGTTGTGGTCGATGTCGCTGTGGCCCAGCGGCGAGCCGTCCAGGCTCGCGAAGTACACCTCGTCCGCCTCTGGGAGCCAGATCGGCGCCTCGTGCGCGAACGCGAAGTCCGGGTTCGCGGCGATGGAGCGGATCGTCGCGGCGGGGCCGAGGATGGCGAGGAACGCGGGGTCGAAGACCTGGAAGAAGGGCGGGGTAGCGTTCGTGGGGTTGAAGAGCTCGGTGAAGGCGGAGGTGCGGAAGGCGCCGTTCACGCCGAGAACGGTGTATGCGAGGCGGTCGACGAGCTGCAGCGATCAACGGCGATGGACGCAGATCGGGAAGGTAGGGGGAGGCGATGATGGGGAACCGATTCGTGAGCTTCGTGTTGCCGGATCGGAAGGTGTGTGTACTCACCACGGCTTGTGCGGGGATTGTATCGTTGGCAGAGGCGAACGCGGAGGCCGTCGACGCGTACGCCCATGCAGCGAGCGCGACGAGGACTGAGGTGATGTTCGAAACTGTGCCCATTTTTCTGTGCTGAATGTTTGGGGCAAAGGCTCACTTCATGCACCTTTATGTGGGCCACGCCCCGAGGACGAACGCGGTCATTGCGTCGCTTGCAGTACTTCTGGATGAGAACGAATCGCGAACAATCAAGGAAGTCCTGATATCCAGGGGGATCCTCCGGGTCCCATGACATGGATTGGAGGCCCAATCGCACCTTGCGTGTGTTTCGTACAAAACCAGCAATTGAAGCAAGGGTCAATCTACGCCCCAGTTCTCCGAGTAAACATTGACTTTTAAACCATGGAGAACGCAATGAGGCGGTGAGGAAGTGTCGCTGCCTTCCAGGACAAAATCGAAGCCGATTTCGACGGTTGTTGCCGATCCTCCGAGGTGAGGTGCCGTCGGTATTGAGGCCGTTCGGGTTGCAGATAAAGACATGGCTGCAAAGCAGCAACTGGACAGATCTTCAGCCCGTCACCGGATCGGCCGGAGAGTGTCTGCCCCGTGGTTGTTTCTGAACAAACGGGATCTTCTGCAATTCGGCTTTAGTTGCCGCCATGGGAGTGCGAACGAAATGAAAGTGTACTTATTTCAATCTTACGCACCTACGATCGATCGAAAATCGGTGCCGCTATGGCGGGAGCAATAAGGGCCACCAAAGTGTGTTGCTTGCGTGGAGACTACTTGCTGGGAGGTAGAGAGCTTGCACGACTGATGGTGGATTGAGCGGGGGTCCCACGTACTCGTAGTGTTCGTGGTCGAGAGCATCTGGACGAACGGGGTGCCGTTGGTGTTGTTCGTCGGGTTCCAGTCGCCGTAGTTGAACCTAGTAGGCCGAGTCAATTGCTGCTCTTGTTCGGGAATTGCGAGAGTGGCGAGGAATAAAGCACGTCCTCAGTCGACATGATGCGTTCGATGAAGGTCCCAAAGAGACGCCGTATCAGGCGCTAGAACCGGTCTCGGTTCCGAATCCAAGACAGGCCTGATACTCGACTTGTCCTTCAGCCTCTCCCTCGTCCTCGTTCTGTCTGCTTCTTGCCCATCACCCTATGCGTCGTGCAGGTCCTCAATGGAAAACTAATAATCGTGAATAATACTAACACCTCAACTCGTGAAGCTCTTGAGAGGAGCTAAAAGAACATTTCTGATCTGAAGATGGTTCCGCCAGTTGTGGTGCTGGGCATATGCGCGTCCATCCAAGGTGAGTATGTCTTTTCAGGGTGAGGGGGAGTGCGTGGCTCTGTTCCCGAGTTGGAGGTGAAGATATTCTGGCCGTATAAGTCTGAAGAAGGGCAGACAAGTTGGCATGAGGTGGGAAGGAGACGACGCCGCAGTAACCGTTAAACAACCGGTGGCAGTACTGACTGGCTTACGGCGGGGATGCCTGATCTCCTCCACCGTCTCTCACCATGCAAAACGACCCCAGTCAATCCGAATTTCTCCTTTACTTCCAAGTCGGGGACCTTGCTCTCCCCGAGGGCACCTTTGCCGAAGAACATAACCTAGATGCGGTGGCGCGTACGGGTGCGATGATTGTCCTTCTCATGTCACCGCATGCTCATGCAGAACAGCTCCAGATCAGCGTCATCTCGCCGACAAGGATAGAGTCGCGCTCAGCCAGCTTGCCCCCGACCAAGTCCAGGAGTGGTGCCAGTCGAGAATCGCTCACTATCGCCACCACAACAGCGTCCTTCGCGAGGGGTACGGCGCTGCCGCTCGCAACGCGATCTCCAAGAACAAATCCCACATCCGCGCCCTCCACACCGCATACAACGATGCTGCACCCATTCACAGACGCCTCCCTCCGGAAGTGCTCATCGAGGTCTTCTCCCATGTTCACCCCGTCATCACTGTCATGCGCCGACTACGGATACCGTTGTTGGGCATTTGTCGATACTGGCGAAGGCTGCTTTTCATCACGCCACGGTTCTGGGCCAACCTCCTCAGTTTGCCGATATGGGCGAAACTGATCTGGCAACGTCACCTTCGTCTCTTCCAGGGGGCCCTAACACGGTCCTTACCTGCAAGCCTTGCACTTTCTGTCCCGTACTATAGCCAAGGCATGGTCGATATCCTGCTGTCCCATGCTAGCCGCCTGTCCTCACTCGACGCGGGCCCTACTGTGCTACTCGACCCTGAACAGATGGCACATCCGAGTCCCAAAATCAAACAGCGACTGCTTTGTGTTTCTCATCGCCCTTTCGTCCACCTCGACACGTGGCACACATCCTTCCTGACCTTCAGCTTCACTCTCTTTCCCAATCTCCGCTGGCTCAAGCTTCAGCACTCACATTTCCACCCTCCGGCCGTCCCATACATATCCCTATCTCACCTCAAGTTAGACCACTGTGCCGTCCGCCCCTCTTCCAGCACGAGCCATGTTCCTGCGCTGTACGCCATCCACAACGCTCTTGAATTGTTCCCTAACCTGGAGACGCTGTCCTTGACCTGCTGCCTGTCGGAAAAAGACGAAGATACAGTCGACGGTATGTTGCCCGCGCCTGACCTGACCAAGGTCGTCCATCTTCCGCGTCTGCGCCATCTCGAGCTCGCTGACGCCCTCGACCACTTATCCCGCTTCCTCTCACACATCGTGTTCCCTCCAACCGCCTCCCTTTCGCTTTGCCCCTCCTACATCAGCCGTGAAACCATCCCGCTGTTCCCTGGCCTCGAGCCTTCTCCCACGCCCCACGCCGAGCTCCATGTCGAATTTGTTAATACCAACGACGGCACCCTTGTCCACTGGGAAACCCGCGGAGACAATGTCCGCCCCGTGCGCGTCACGGTCGCTGGCGGGTCTGCCTCCTGTGCAGACATCATCTCCCACCTTACCCGCGCACTCGTCGCCGCGCTCGCGCCCGCACGCGGTCTCACGACGTTCACCGTGGGGCAATGGTACACGCAAATCGAAAGATACTGGGATGACCTCTGGCCCGTGCTCGGGGCGCAGCTGCGCCGCCTCCAGATACTGGAGTACACGCGGTTGAGCGAGTTCGTGCAGCACCTGCAACTGCCGCGGCCAGTGCAGGGAGAGGGCACTGGCACGCCAACGTGGGCGTGTCCCGTCCTGGAGGTCCTGGCGCTGAAGTGGGTTCTGCCTCCGCGGCTGGACTATGGGCTCGACGGGGACTGGCGCGTCCTGCGGGACCGCGACGACGGCAGGTATCTGGGGCACCGCGCGGTCGGGCTCCTCCCGTCGTTACGGGAGTTCTGTGACATGCTCAGAACTTGTCTCAGCATGAGGGAAGCAGGGGGGTGCAGTCCGCTTCGCAGGCTCGAGGTTACGGTGTACCCGCGCTGGGTCGACCGTGACGCTGCGGGAGACCATGTTGTCTTGCAGGGGTGGCAGATTGTTTTGGGGGGTGAGCGGATGCGCGACAAGTTGGGCGATCTGGTTGCAGATATCGCTGTTACCGGTGGTCGTTGGTGATTGGTATGTTCTCTGTGTCATTATTCACCTGTGGTTAACGTCGTTTACCGTGAACACATAGTGGCCCAGGATATTTACCTCGGAGCTACGGTTCAGTCGAATGAAAGTGGGAAAGGGGGACGGCCCGGTGAGCCGGCGTTTGAATGATGCGTTAGCCACCAGATCTGCGTTAGCCGACGCCGGTTCAAGAGTTGACTCCGAACCGCCACTTGGTATAGGAGGCCACTTCTCTAACCACGACGCTCTCTTCCTCTGCTCGTAAACGATCTGATCTAAGTTTATTTGCGATGCAAGACGGTCCCCGGAAATCCGGCGAGTCAACGTCGGACTTGCTTCACCTGGGAGACCTTTCTCTCTCCCAAGACGCAATGTTTTGTCAACAACACATCCTCGATGCCGTGGGACGTGCAGGTACAACATTTAATCCCTTCAGTATCACGATATACTCACACAGAAAGCCCCAGATCAACGTTTTCTCGCCGGCGAGGACAGTGTTGCACTCAGCCAACTTGGCCCCGGCGAAGTCCAGGAGTGGTGCCTGTCAAGGATCACCGAATATCACAACCAGAACCGCCTCCTTCGCGAGCGGTACGGCGCTGTAGCCCGCAATGCGATCTCAAAGAACAAATCCCACATTCGCGCCATCCGCACTGCATACAACGACGCTGCACCCATTCATCGGTATTTCCCTCCGGAAGTGCTCATCGAAGTCTTCTCCCATGTCCACCCGGCCACGCTGATGCCTCGGCCTCGTGTGCCAGTACTGGGGGTATGCCGCTACTGGCGAAGGCTTCTTCTGCATACTCCTCGGTTCTGGGCCAACCTCCTCAGCTTGCCATCCTGGAAGTCGTGGAACACCAAATATCATGATCATGTCGGCCGCTTCGGGGCTGCCATGGCCCTCTCCGCACCTCAGAGGCTGACCATTTCTATTCCATATTGCTTCGCATTCATTGCGGACATCCTCGCATCCCACGCCGCCCGCCTTTCCTCCTTGAGAGTAGGCCGTACTCTGTACGACGTCGCAAGTGTCGCCCAGGTCCTCGAACAGGACATGCCTCTTCTCACACACCTTGCCATCCTCTATCAGCCGTGTTTTGGGAAGGTGCCGACATTCACCTTGAACCTTTCCAGCTATCCAAAGCTCCGAATTCTCGAGTTCGAGGGCGCGCACTTCTATACTCCGGGCGCGCCATGCACATCTTTGCGCCACCTCAAGCTCAAGCACTGCACAATCCAGCCTCCTCCCTCCGACAGCACCCTCCGTTCCCTCTGCGCCGTGCACAACGCTCTCAGACTGTTTCCGAACTTGGAGACGCTCTCCCTGGTTCATAGCTTGTCCGAGGATGACCCTTATGGCTACCTGCGCCCCCTCCCGGAGCTCACGGAGACCATCCACCTCCCATGCCTGCGCCACCTCGAGCTCGAGGACATCCCGCCCAGCATCTCCCTGTTCCTCTCGCACCTGATGTTCCCTTCGACAACCGCGCTTGTGCTCGAGCCTACTGACATACTTCCCTGGTCTCGACGGCCTCTGTCCTCCCCGTTCTTCCCAGGCATCAACCCCTCTCCTTCAGATCCAAGCGCCGAGCGCAACGCCGAGCTTAACCTCTGTCTCTACCTCCGCGGGGCCCGTGATGACGAAAAGGTGGCACGCTGGGAAACACGCGGCGACGGCGTCCGCCCAATGCGCGTCACGCTCTCGACTCGGAGCTCTGCGTATCTCCGTCACAATGACGATGACACCGTCGCTCTCGTTACCTACTTCTCCCGCGAGATCGTGGCCGTGCTCTTCCCCAGACCCGTGCCCGCCACGGCGCTGGGTGTGACGTCGCTGACGGTGCAGCGCTTCACGTATTTTCCCCGCAGTGCCTGGGAGCAGCTTCTGCGCGAGCTTCCGGCCCTCCGCCGCTTGGAGTGCGCTTCGGGCGGAACGGCGGATACCCTTGTCAAAATCCTCGGGAATCATTCAGAACCGCCAGATGAAGGGACGGGCTTCCTGTGCACCCGGCTGGCGGAGCTGGCGTTGGGATGGTACATCCCCTACTGCACCTCTGAGTTGGGGCAGCCTGAGGACAGAGGAGAGTGGGAGGGGCTGCTGCCACTGCAGGACAACAACTCCGCAGAGCGGGTCGACTCTGAGTCCCCGCTTGCAGCGGCGTTGTTATCCCATTTCTGCGAAACCCTCAGGAGATGTCTCGCTGCGCGAGCGGGGCACTGCGAACCGATCCGGAAGCTCTCCGTTTCTCTACCCCGAGAGCACGACTATCCGATGTCCGGCGTTGTGGAGGAGTGGCAGGTGACCTTGGTCGAGCAACGACTCCGCTGCGCGTTGGGTCACTTGGTGCCGGAGATCGTGGTTGCTGCTGAGGTTAGCTGAGTTCGAATTGTGTCCGGATCCGTCTCCTATGTTCGAGTGAGTGGGACAACCATCGTGTTCCTCGTCGAACTTCCAAGCTAACTGCGTATTCCTATTACAGGACCATCATGTCCGAAACCACCTCTCTCTATCTCTCTCTCTCGGTCACCATGCGTCCGATGAGATCATCCAGTCCATTGAATGAGTTCAATTTATATCCGGTTCGTCTTTCCGAGTTTTCAAGATGTTGTTCGGCGTGAGTTTGTCTAGACATTATTTTCAAACAGCGATACGTGAAAATATCCTGGTGTCAATCCAGTGTCGATCAAAAAATGTTGCAGGCGCAATTCACAACTGTTTCGTACTGTTGAGTGTACGTAAAAATAGAGCAAAATAATCTGCCCCAGTGAGGATCGAACTCACGACCTTCCGATGCCTATCCCTAGGATAACAGTCGGACGCTGTAACCAACTCAGCCATGGGGCACATGCGGTTGTGGGGCCCTAGTCGATGGAGACTTATCAACAGATAACCTGGCACCCTGACTAGGATGCATCCGTGTCTCCGCAGTGGGCTTGACTCACTGACTCGAACAGCCACTACTTAGCAGACAACTGACTCCTCCGCTTGGACACTCAACGCATCCTCTCGCCCTCTTCCGCTAACCATGCAGAACGATCTCAACGATCTGCTTCACTTGGGAGAATTTCCTTTCTCCGCAGATACATCAACTGAATATCACGAAGGGTCTGGTATTTTATCCCTATCGAATGCAGATCACCACATATGCTAATTTTTGTTAAACTCTAGATAGTAAACATCTTCTCTCCGAGAGAGATAAAATATCATTTAATCAGCTTGCACCCGATGAAGTCCAAGACTGGTGCTTGTCGAGCATTATTAAACATCAACACCACATCCACGAACTCCGCGAGTTGCACGGTGCAGCAGCCCGCGATACCATCTTGACAACCAAGTCATACATTCGCACCTTGCGCTCCATATACAACGATGCTGCACCCGTCAACCGGCACCTTCTTCCAGAGCTCCTCATGGAGGTCTTCTCACACGTGCACCCGGCCGTCATGCCCCGACCACTAGCATGCGTCCCTGTGTTACGCGTGTGCCGGTACTGGCGAAGCCTCCTTTTCCGCACTCCTCACTTCTGGTCCAACCTCCTCGGCTTGCCGTCCTGGAAGTTGTGGAACCGAAGACACCAGTTGTGTCGCTTTAAGGCAGCTCTCTGGCGGTCGGGATCTACTACTCTTTCGCTCTCTGTCCCATACTGCGACAAAGTCATCGCCAATATCCTGACGTCGGAAGCTAGCCGCATCGCCTCCCTCAAAGTAGGTCCCACGATGCAATGCAGAGTCAAAAATATCGCACAGGTTCTCGAACGAGATATGCCTCGTCTCACGCATCTCGCTATCCTCCAATCTTCTGGGCAACACAGCGAATCTACACTCAACATCGACTTCTCTCGTCATCGCAATGTCCGCGTTCTCGAGCTCGAACGCACCTACATCTTCACCCCCATCTCACCGTATGCGTCTCTATCCCACCTCAAACTACAATACTGCGTCATCCGCCCTGCTCCCACCTCCGACGATGTTCGCACACTGTACGCAGTGCACAACGCTCTCGAATTCTTCCCCAACCTAGAGACACTGTCCATCACCCACTGCCTGGCAGATGACGATCCGTCTGGCCTCTCCGGACCCCCGCCGGAGCCAACGAAGACCATCGAGCTCCCGCGCCTGCGCCTCCTCGAGCTGCACGACATCCCCACATACATGATCCCCTTCCTCTCGCGCCTCGCCTTTCCCCCGACGACCGCGCTCGTGCTCGAACCCGCATACCGGCGCGACCGCTACCTCGGAGCCCCTCCCGTCCCGCTCTTCCCCGGGATCAACCCCGCCCCCACCCCCTCGCCCCACGCCTCGCTCAGCCTCCACCTCGACTTCACCAACCCGCACGCCTCTCACGCCTTCTGGAAGACGCACTGCGACCCCAATCCCAGCGACTCGGACGGCACGGGGGCCACCATCGCAGTCCCGGTGCGCCCCGTGCGCGTCGTGCTCCCAAACGCAGCGGGCTACGGCCTGCTCGTCGCGCAGTTCTCGCGGGAGCTCGCAGGGGCGCTCGGCCCCCTCACGACGCTCACGGCGCGCGGCGCGAGCGGCGCGTGGGCGTACTGGGGCTGCGTGCTGCCCGCGCTCCCGCGGCTGCGCAGCCTCGCGTACGACGCGGGCCGCGAGGAGACGAAGGAGGTCGTGGACCTGCTCGGGACGCGCACGGTGTGCCCCGAGCTCGTGCGCCTCGGGCTCGTGTGGCACGTCCCGCCGCGCGTCGAGGTGGGTGAGCCGGGCGTGTGGCGGGCGCTGTCGGTGCTAGGGCGGGGTGGCGAGGATGGAGACTCGGATAGATTCGGAGGAGGGGACGCGGGATTGCCGATGGGGCGAGGAAGAGGAAGAGGAGGGCGGGACGAGGAAGAGGACGTTGCGAGGTCGCTGGGGAGGTTCTGCGATGCGCTGAGGGCGAGCCTCGTTGAGAGGGCGAGCGGGACCTGCGAGCGGATCCGGGAGGTGGTGGTTGCGCCGCGGCAGTGGCGGTACGATGGTACGCAGGCTGCGTTTGAGGAGTGGCAGATGGCGCTGGCGGAGCAGCGGCTGCGAGAGCGGTTGGGCGATTTGGTGGAGGATATCACCATTGTGAAGGACCTTTATTGAGAGGTTGTCTGCAATATGCCGTGGTTCAGCTCGGTTGGCTTGTTATTCTAACGGTGAGTTTAACCGTCACTCCAACGCCTCCTCCAAGATGATCCGAACTAAAAAATATTGACTTTGCCATAGACTGATGTTGTAGTAGTATCGTTGCGGAGGAATCTGCGGTCAGCGTACGGGTCTAATCTATTATTATTTTACGGAACAAATGATGTCCTTTCCCTTGACCCACAGAATATGTAATGCACATCAGAATGCCTGAACGTTCTCTCCCCGTCGAAGTTCGACCACCCAACTCCCCCGATACCCCGGCGAGTGCGACACAAGGCGCTGCCTTATATGCGCGTCCACTTGGGAACTATCGGCCGCAGGATGCTTCTAGTCTGTCGGACAGTCTACCGATGGAACTTGGATGGAACCACATCGTCGGCCTCGGACTTGTAAGCCGCCCCGCTGCTTACCGCGCACACCCGTGAATCGCAGGTCGTGTATTACACGTCCGAGTGCGGGCGCATGGGACAGTGCCTGAAGGCCTGATGGTTTGCACGAAACGTTCAAGCGATGCTAGAAGACGGGGTCGAAGTGCTACCACTTTCCGCAGGACATCCGTACCAGCGGGAATGCGATATGGCCTTCCGAGTCGCCAGCGACGAACATGGTGAGATACATACCAGAGATGGATGAATGGCTCCGGAATACCATGGTTCGGGTAGATATTCCACGGTCTCGGTCTTAACCTTCCTCCGTATACGTCGTCCTCGAGAAATCCGAGTCTGGATGAACCTTGTGCTATGGACGTCAGTCATACGTGCTTGTTGGTTAGTAGTAGTTGAACAATGCTTACTCATATCGGGAGACGAGCGAGGGGCGGAAACACATCGGAATGGTCGGTTTAAGATCAGCGAAGCCTATTTAGCGCGTTTTCGGTATGGAGATTTCCTAGAAAGGAATTGTGGTGTACCAAACGATCAATCCTGAGATAGCTGCAGCTGAGTCATATACCTGCAAAGCGAACATCTCAGTCAACTTGCTAAAAACAACGACTTTCCTCTGCTCCTCCACAACTCTTCGCAGATGGTCAAGCGACGCGTTTAACCACGTGATCGTGGCGCAGCTAGTTTCTCGGCCGATTCCGTGCCTAGATACACGGTGGAATCGCGCAGCTGACTTGCTGTATTTGCTCCACCTCCGTCATAGGACTGGCCTTGAGACCTCTTTCTGACTTCTCTCGGCCGGCGACCGCCCGATCGTCCGGGACTACACCAGTGTCTCCAGCCATGGCCTCCCTAATGCCTCACCGTTTCGCTCTAAATTTGCCTTGAAGACGGGTCTACATTTGCCCAGCACTCGGCCCGGCTTTCGAACCGCAACAATACCGCGCAACCACCCCCGTTCAACCCCACGACAAGGGGCCCTCAAGCTGCGATCTGAGACTGCCGGACCTCCTCCGTGGGGTCGAGCCCGCACGCCACACGCCGGCGCAAGGGCAGGTATGCTTCCGCCGTGCTGCCAGCGTCAGGTGATGGTGCAGGTTCTCCTGGTCGGACTCGCTAGGGGCTCCGGGCCCGCGCCCCCTTCCCTCGCTCCCAATTGTCGCTACGGCAGTCTCACTGCTCGGTGCAAACCGGCCATCGATCCTCGCCCACCCGCACGCACGCCCTGAAATACCACGACATATTCGTGCTCTGCGGTCGTCTCACCCCCTCACCCAGCACGCTCACGCTCGTACGACTGCGCAGGGCCGCCGCCGCCTGCCGCGCATAGAACGCACGACTTGACTCGGACGTCCAGAGTCGACGACACACGCATATACTCACTCACACGAGTCTCATACTAGACCAGCGCCCCCTCGGGACTGCGACCTAGACTACACAAGGTTCAGCTTCGTCTGCAGCGACTAGACTAGCAATACCCCTCCTCCCGCTACATCTCACACCCATCACATCGCTATGTCCAAGACAGTAGAAGCCCCCACCAACCAGGCCGCCGCTGCTGCCGCAGTGGTCGCCGCCGTGCCTAAGAAGAAGCAGCCGTATCCGTTTTGGCTTGGAGGTGCGTCCGTGTTGTTGGTTGGTGTTGGATGCTAGTTATGTGCGCTCAACGCGAGTGATGTCATCCTTCCCCGCGCATCAATTTCATAGGTCTTGCCGCGACCATCGCCGCATCCATCACCCAGTGAGTGCCCGCCCGTTACGCTCCCTCCCCCTCGTCCACTCGCGTCCCGCCCATTATCCACAGTCCCTCTACCTCAAACCTTTGCCTCCTTCACCCACTCCCTCACCCTTGGCTTTGGCTTTGGCTTCGGCTTTGGCTGGGCCTCTGTCTTCCCCCCACCTTATCCTTATCTTATCATCGTCGATATATGCAATCATGCTGACGCGACGGGCAGCCCGCTGGACCTGACGAAGGTGCGGATGCAGGCGACGGGGGACAAGGGGATGGTGAACTCGCTGAAGAAGACGGTGCGCACGGCGGGCGTGCGCGGCCTCTTCGACGGCATCTCGGGGACGTGGTTCCGGCAGATGACGTACTCGGTCTGCCGCTTCTGGGCGTACGACGAGAGCAAGAAGCTCATCGGCGCCGGTGAGTGCAGCCCATAACCCATACCCACTTGGCGTCTGGGGTGGTTCGCAGAGCGTCTGACGCGCTTTGTTTTGGGGCAGGTGGCGACGTAGACGCGAAGTCCCCAGCGTGGAAGCTCGCGCTCGCGGGGAGCATGGGTGAGTCCGAGTCCGAGTCGAACGAGGTGGGCGGAAGGCTGGCAGGTTCTGACAGGTGCTGTTGCTTTATATGATAGCTGGTGGTATCGCCGGCCTTGTCGGGAACCCTGGAGGCAAGTCCCGTCCCTTGATGGTATGACCGTGCGAGGAGGCCACGACTGACGCCATGTCATATCTATCTTCTAGAAATCATCATGGTGCGCTTGCAGGGCGACTTCGCCAAGCCGCCCGAGAAGCGCCTCAACTACAAAAACTGCATCGACGGCCTGTTCCGCGTGCGTCATGCTTAGCGTCATTCGCCCCGCATACATTGACGTGCCGTGGGCGCTCCTTGTGCACTTAGATGGTCCGTGAGGAGGGGGTGTCGTCGTTGGCCCGCGGGGTGGGGCCGAACGTCTTCCGTGCGGTCCTGATGAACGCCAGTCAGCTTGCGTCGTACGTTCATTTTGCGACATGCCACACGGCGGGTTCCGTGACTGACGCGTACGGGCGTGTAGATACGACTTCTTCAAGGCGGAGCTGCTCAAGACCGGCTACTTCCAGGACAACATCTACCTGCACACGACCGCGAGCTTCGCGGCCGGCACCGTCGCCACGACCGTCTGCTCGCCCGCGGACGTCCTCAAGGTGCGTCCCCCCGTGCTGAACGAATAACTCAGATGCTGACTGGGGCGCGCAGAGCCGGATCATGAGCGCGTCGGGGGCGGAGAGCAGGTCGACGATGGGGATGATCCGGCTGTCGATGCAGCGCGAGGGCCCGATGTTCATGTTCAGGGGCTGGCTGCCGGCGTGGACGCGGCTGCAGCCGACGACGATGCTCATCTTCATCACGCTCGAGCAGCTCAAGAACGCCGTCGACTGGTACCGCGGGGACGCTTAAGAGTCCCTCTCTGCCTTGCTCGCCTTAATTCTCTCAACGGGTCCCTTGTGAAGAGGAGAGGAGAGGATCTGTTTCCGTTTTTCGAGGAGGTGTCGCGCGTGGCCCGCAGGCCTTCGTCGTGTGCAGCTTCGTTGTTTCGCTTTTCTTGTCATTTCTTTGCGCTCCCGATCATCTTGGACTTGGATAACAATGCTGCTGAATGTATGTACAATGTTGTGCCTCATGTCTTGTACGAGTTTTGTCGTTGTTGCTGCAGCTGTACACATACATTTAAACTTGTTGGAGGGGTGGTGGAGGGGCCACGCGCAGTATACCATCCCAATTTCTTTTTCCACCCCGCGAGCACCCTCAAACCCTTCTGGAAAGAAAATAGTTGTCTCGTCGAAGTATATATCCAATCCCGTCGCAGAGGGAATGACGGCTTCCTCAGAGTACTAGATCAGCACTTCCAGTTTCCGCGCAGCTGCCGACATGGAGCCCGGAAGTGCTTGGACAAATGTGGTCTTTGTTCGATGTCGAGACGAGGACTAGAACGCGGGGGAGCCTGGGGGAGGCTGTGCGTCATTAGAGGAGGCGCAGGGGATGCCGTCCCGTGGGGTTTCCGGGTTCCCCCATGCCGTACCCGCTGGGAGTTCTTGTGACCCCCACGGGCAAGTTTAGTCCGCGATCTGTCCCGAGACTGGGCCCCGTGGGGGAAGCTAACTTGGACGCGCCAAGAGGGAAGACACACCGCCCCATAACTTAGTAACCTACGCATTCGAGACGCGGGGGAGGAGAAGACGCAGAGCCTCTCTGTGATCAGTGAAGTGGCCCGGCGTCGACGCTGGCTGGAGGCACAGAATCAGGCGAAACAGGCCCGGCGGCAAGGGCGGGCTACGCGACCCGCCGGGAAATCCAATTATCACAAGCTCCGCTTCTCTTGCGGACTTCTTGCAGTTTCGCGGAGTGGGCGGACCGTGCGGACCTCGAGCTGAGTCGAGGTATGATTGGGTCATGGGGCCCGCCAATCAGGCGGAGCGTGGCGGGGGCGAATGGGCAGGAATTCCGAGAAGACAGCCGGACAGGGGAAATTAGTCATCAGCAGGACGGCGGGCGCCTGGCGTGAATTTCGGGAGAGTCGGGACGTCGGGCGATCTCTCAACTGACTTGCTCTGACTCTGAGTCGCTCTTTCTTCTCGTTCTCCTCCTCCTCCCCCTCCACCTCACTTACCCCGGAATCCTGCGTAGTCGTATTTTTTGGATCGTGGGCCGCGACACCGACGGGGCTCTCCCATTTTCGCGCTAGGATCGACGTTCTGGGCCGTGCCTGCCCGCCACCATGGACTCCGCCAACTCGCCGAGCAGCCCCACCGACCTGGGGCGGGGCCAGTCCCCGCAGACCGACTTGCAGCAGAACGGCAACGGGCTCGCCTCGCCGTCGTCGGCGGCCGGCGCGGACGTCAAGCCGTCCCAGACGAGCTCCATCCTCAAGGAGCGGCGGTTCAAGCTGAGCAGGTGCGTCTCTTCGTCCCTCCATTCTTCACTTCCCGCGCTGGAGACGACGCTGACGGCGTGTATGCGTGGCGGCAGGGCGTGCGACCGATGTCGGTGAGCACACTCGCATGTGGGCCTGCGCGGTTTTGTGACGGGGGCTGATTACGCTGGGGCGCACACACAGGCGGCGGCGGATCAAGTGCGACGAGGGGCACCCGTGCCAGTCGTGCCTCACGTCAAATTCGGCGTGTACGTTCGAGGAGCCGGGGAAGAGGACGCACCCTCACAAGTCAAAGTACGTAAATCTTTGTCCTTTGCGCTTTTCCACGACCTCTCTCTCCACTCTTACTCTGGTCGTCGGTCTTCTTGCCCTGCATCCTGGCCATGTTGCATGTCAGTTGGATGTGGCGTGGGTCCTGGGAGTACGGCTGGGCTTGGCGCAGAGTGGAGCCTATGTCTGTACTCGCTGGATTCTGGCGACACTACTGTCCAGACACGCCGGGACGTTTCCACAGTTCGTATTGTGCCTTTTGGAAGTGAGCGTGTGCAGGAGATTATGAAAGTCCCCGAGAACTGGCTAGAGCTCTCAGGTCGATCCTTGCGTTCGATGCCACCCGCAGCGGCCTGATGTCCATTGGGTGTGACGCAATCTTCGCTCCCTATATGTGGTTCATTTAGTTTGTTTCTTCGGTGGGCGGACCACTTTTCAAAGACAGGCAGCCAATCTCACCAGGATATGGCTCTTTCTGTCGTGACTCACTTGTGGCGCTAGGCGCAGTTCTTAAATTGCGCCAATTCATCGTGGTCTGTCTAAGTTTGATGGCTAGGTTCGCCCAGATGCGCCGACTTATGACGCACTGTGCACGTAAGCGCCAATGAGAGTGTCGGAACTGTGGCCGGTCCATATATACACACTGCCTGTCGACGGTCCCTTGTTAGAGGTTCGTCCATGTTCGACCGTGTCCCGTGGTAGACGCAGTCACCCCACAGATATCCTATAGACGAAGGGCTAGCTTATGTCGGGCCGTATCAGGTGCCTTCACGTTCCCGGAGCATTTGGCTTGGAAGCGCAACCTTCCCTCACGGCTATGCCTGATTTCGGAACATTTAAACGTCACCCTACGTTCCCGTGTCCCCCGCGCCTCTGCTTTATTGTGTAATTTCTCGAGACTAGGCGGGGAGCGTTCAGGCGCAAACCATCAGCAAAATATGCCATTGCTTGGGGCGACCCTGAGTTTCCTGTCGTTCTGGGTAAGCCTCACAGGTCACCTTAGGCCGCATAAGGCTCTCAGGAAGCTGCTTCCTGATAGCCTCGTGCTTCTGAAGGGTCCTGAGGCGACTTCTTCAGGCACTCAGGAGCGTCCAGTAAAGTGCACTTTGCTGATGAATAAAGCGTGACGCCTGCCTTTTGTTCTGGGCTATGTTCCAGAACGGAGATAAATGGTCGCGCAGGTTCGTGGACAAGGCATCGCCCACGTTCATTCAGTTTCCGTTGCCGCGCTTGATCAGTGACTCCGTAACGTATCCGACCTCTACTACATACTTCATATCGATGCCAGGAGCCGCAGGAGCGTTTACTTGGGTTCGGATGGTCGGTCGCCTCATTGATAACTATGGCCCGATGTTTCCACGAGCGCGGATTGTCTGCGCAGTAGGAGGCCACCTTCGTTTCTCAATACATTCCTGTGCCTTAAAGCCGTCAACGGCTCTCACTGAGTAATGCTGACCCCTCTCTTCTGCTTCTTCCAGACGGGCGGCGACGCTCGAAGACCGCATGCAGCAGCTCGAGACACTCATCCAGGCCATTCCCCCGCAAGTCTTCGCCGGAGCTGGCGCGCTTGGCTCGGGTCCACCACAGTCCCCCGTTGATCCAAGCAGTTCTCCGCACGCGTCGTTTGCGTCATCGACCCACATCTTCCCCACGGCAGCCCCACCTCCTTCTCTGACGGCATACCCATTGATCAACCCATCAACGTTCTTTGGGCCGATCAAGCGGGGCTCGCGGAACTCGAGTCCAGCTACAGGCTTCAGGTCGGCGTCGGTTAACGGCCACGCAGACCAGTACGCAGATGATACGACCCGCAATTCTCTCGCGTCGTCCTACCTGTACTTCGACGATGAGGGCTACACGCGGTGGCAAGGTGAGACCTCTGGCCTTCCCATCCTCGACCTCCTCGTCGAGAGGCACGCTGTCGTGAAGCCCGACCCGGATCACCCTAACGGGCAGCCGGCGTGCAGCGGCCAAAACGGCGAACCATTCAACTGGTTCCCCGACCGCCAGGCGCGGCGCACGGAGACGAACCCGGAACATATCTGGAAGCTGATCACCTCGTTCATCGTGCCCGAGCTCATGGACAGGTAGCGATCTTCCTAACGTCGTGCTACGCTGCTGCTGCTGACCTCGCGATGACGCCACGTAGCCTCGTGCAGTGCTATCTCTCTACGTCATACTACCTGATGCCCTTCCTCCACGTTCCCAGTTTCCTGGCGGTGAGTTCCTTCTTTTGGCGTATCGAGCCACGATCGTGACATGTGACGGATATGCGTAGGACTATGGGAACCCGCGGAAATGGGGCGAGCCTGGGTTCGCTGCGTTCATCGTCGCGATATGCTGTCTGTCGTCGCGACATATTGACGACCCCCGCGTGCGTGCCGACCCGAACGACAGCAACAGTGCGGGGACGCAATGGTTCGACCTGTTGACGCGGCTGCGGACACTGCCCGGCGCGGACAAGCCGACACTGTACACGATCCAGTCGGTGCTCATCGCAGGCGTGTATGCGGTCGGCCTGGGGCGGCTGTCAAAAGCCTTCGCGCTGCTGTCGGAGGCGATTACCCTTTCCTTCGACGCCGGGCTCCACCGCACGGCAGACGACTACGACCTGTTCGACCCGGTGGAGGACGAGGTGCGGAAGCGGACGTTCTGGTGCGTGTACCTGTGGGACAAGCAGGCGAGCGCACATTTCGGACGGCCTCCCATGCTCCGCTTGCGCGACTGCGATGTCGGCGAGCCGGCCATCGTCGACGACGAGTTCATCACCCGCGAAGGTGTTGGTATCCAGCCCTCGGATAACGAGAGTCGGATGAGCGCGTTCGTGAGCTGCGTCCGGCTGTTCGTAGTCCTCGAATCCCTCCTCGATATACCACCTCCGCGTCCTCCCGGCGAGACGTCGCCCTTCCTCGCACGCGCGGCGGCTGTGCTCACGGCGGGCGGAGCTCGTCGTCTGAGCGGGAAGGAGCTGCGCGAGGAAGAAGCATTGCTGGACGAGATCTGCCGTGCAATCCCGGCGCACTGGGCCCACAGCGTCGAGACGATGACGAGCGGGGACGTGATCCGTGTGACGCAGGCCGAGCGGCTCCATTGCGTTGAGCAGTACGTGCGGATGCTCATCCATCGGCACCGGTTCTCGGAGATGGTCGCGGAGAGGATGCACAACCACGTACCAGACGGCGAGCAGGGTGAGGTCGAGATCGAGGCCATGCGCGCGGCGCACGGGTGTGCGCTGCAAATCATCTCGACGCACCTGCACGTGGCGGCGAAGGGGTTGATGACTTACTGTGAGTGCTACTTCGTCCGCCGACATTTGGTGTTGGACATGATGTCGGTGCGATGGAACGACGCGACTGACCATGCATATATACGCTTGCAGACGGCGTGCATGTGATACACCAGCTCACGGCGGCAGGCCGAACGCTGGTCGCGATGCTCCTGAACTGTCACTCAGACGCGCTACGGCCACTTATCCCGCCTGCCTTGGATGCCTTGCGATCATGCGTGGGACTCCTGCGGCGTTTCAGCGGACGTTACATATGTGGCCAGCGGTCAGGTGACCTGATGGAGGAGTTCTGCAGGAGTAAGTCCCCTCCCATCCCCGCGCTCCGAGTCCCATGTCCTTCCTTGCGGTGTATTAACACGAGGTGCAGTCACGCAGATCCCTCTCGAGACGGCGCCCCGGCAGCACGACGGGGGCACGCCGCCAAGCAACCGCCCGCCGTGGGTGCGCCCGGTGCGCAAAAAGGCGTCGTCGAACGCGCGCTCGCCAGCCGGCTCGGGCGACTCGCCGCTCAACCACGGCAGCCCGGAGGACTTCCAGCCCACGGACGCGTTCCTCGACCACCTCCACACAACCCCGCAGCCGCAGCCCCCGCCTGCACCCCAACCGTTCCCCGCGCAAGCGCAGGGCCCGTTCGTCGGGATGGCGTCCCCGGCGGCGTTCATGGACCCCAGCAACATGATGCAGACGGACATGGGGCCCGGGTCGATGTCGGCCGCGGACCTGATGGCGTTCTTGAACGCTGACGCGGGCCAGCTCGACATGAGCGCGATCCTCGCGTCCCCGGCCCTGGCCTCGCTCGACCAGCAGCCGAACGGGTTCTACCACCTCGGGACGCCTACGCCGTCTGTGGGGGGTGGCGCGTTGTCGCCGTAGCGGGGAGCAGCTCGGAAGGAAGGGAAGGGAGATATTTTCGGTTTTGTTGATTTCTGAGTATTGAGTCGCCTTCGCTAAGTGCTAGTGCTGGATGCGTCTGTTATCCGTCCGTCCGTTTCATGTGCTACGTCTCTGCATGCTATGTATCCCCTAGTCTCTGTACCTACTTGTATCTAGCCCTCTCGTGCAACATGGATCCGGACTCCTACTTGCAGCATACCCGGTTTCATGAGCCAGTCTGCCAGACCCGCCGTGCGCTCATTGTTAGGAATGTCGCAGTACGAAGACAGGTATAAATCCTATGAACCTGATGCCAATGAATATCGAGAATGTCCCTGTCTCCAAATGTCTTGCCTCTCATGATTCGCGGCGGAAAATTCAACAAAGGGGCCCGCATATTTAAACGTAGGGAGTCGTCGAAAAAGATATTAAATATGCGAGTAGGTGCATGCATATGTAGACATAACCTCGCTCCGTCAGGCACTCTCGAGATCCGGGGCATGTTGACGGCAAGAAGCGGTCAATATACATGTAATGCATGAGAGAGGTCGTCGACATGATGGTGCTGCAGGCTCATATAGTCAGCTTGGAGCTCGACAAGGAACAACTTGAAGCATATGGCTGTCCCACGCACTTGAATATACAGTAGGAGATTGACCCGGACACAATCCAGACTTAGCTCACTTCAGCAGCGACCACGATTTCCGGCACCAAGTGACCCAATGCGCGCCGCTCGACCCAGGCCACTTGCCACTCCTCCAAAACGTCTTCTGATCAGTTTAGCCGAGTGAGTATCCGGACCACGACACGTCCACGGTGAACATGAACCACAGGCGCATGATAATATGGGGAACAAGACCGACTCATCAAGTTTCAATCAAGATAAGGGACAGCAACAACATCCTCAACCAGATCGCTCAACTTGTCGCGGATCCAGTCCTCCGCCAAAGCAATCTGCCACCCTTCCAAAACGACTTCCTCCCACTCTTTGTCGCGGTCGACCGAGCACGGGCGCACCGTGACCTCCAGCCTGTGGAGCGGGCTGCGCCCTCCCGTCCTCGCGCCGAGGCACGCTCTGAGCACGTCGCAGAGCTCCTGCAACGACGGCAGGATCCCGAACGCGCCATCCCCCAGATGTCTGCTGTCGTCGCGGTCCCGCAGGACGCCCCAGTCCCCTTGCGGTCCTAAGTCGGCCCCCACGGGCGGGCGCCAATCCAGCGCCAGGACGTCCAGGACGGGACAGACGAACGCCGCCCGAAGGTCGTCCCAGTAACTGCGGAGCTGAACGTTCGGCAGCCCCACGGTCGTGAGCGAGGTCAGCCCACGGGCGGGCGCGAGCACGGCGACGAGCTCGCGGGCAAAGTGCGCAATGGTGCGAGAGTCGAGGCTCGCGTCGTCGAGCGTGACGCGCACGGAGCGGACGCCGTTGCCGCGAGTCTCGTAGCAGGCATGGTATATGCGGCCGAACACTCCGCGAATTTCGAGGTGGAGCGCGGCGTGGGGCGCAGGAGAGAGGTCGACGCCGGTGAATAGCTGGACGGTCGGATCATGAGTGCGCAAGGGGCAGAGCGCGAGAGCGGCGGTTGGAGGGAATGCGACGTGCGAGAGGAAGCGCGGTATGTGGCCGCAGACGTCTTCGAGCTCGAGGTGGCGCAAGCGCGGGAGATGGATGGTCTTCGTTACACCTGGCACGGGCAACATACCGCTGACTGTGCCTGGATTCTTTTCGGACAGGCAGCAAGTCAACGACAGCGTCTCTAGATTCGGGAACAAATCGAGAGTATCATGGATGGCGCACAGCGTAGGAACGCGGCCAGTGGAGGAAGAGGGGCGGACGGTGCAGTGGTCCAACTTGAGGTGACACAGGGACAGGTATGGAGCTGCTGGAGAGTCGAAATATGTGTGCTGAAGCTGGAGCGAGCAGAGGTTGAGAAAAAGAGTGAAACTGAAGGTCAGGGGAGATGTGCGCCACATGTTGACGTCCATGTTGGTGGGGTGGTGAGAAACACAAAGCAGTTCTTGCCCGATTTTATTGTGGGCCATCTCCTCGGGGTCGAGTAGCAAACTAGGGCCCGCGTCGAATGATGACAGGCGGCTAGCATGGGGCATCAGGATATCGACGATGCCTTGGCTATAGTACGGGACAGAGAGGGTAAGACTTTCATGTCCGGATCGCGCGAGGGCCGTCCGAAAACGCTGCATGTGACGTCTCAAGATCGAGGCCGTCCAGATTGGCAAGGAGAGGAGGTTGGCCCAAAACTGTGCCGTTCTGAAGAGTAGTCGTCGCCAGTATCGACAGATGCGCAACAAAGGCACCCATGGTCGGGGCATCATAGCGACGACGGGATCAACATGGGAGAAGATCTCCATGAGTACTTCTGGAGGGAGGTGCCGGTGAATGGGTGCGGCATCGTTGTATGCGGCGCGGAGTGCGCGAATGTGGGATTTGTTCTTGGAGATCGCGTTGCGAGCGGCAGCGCCGTACCTCTCGCGAAGGACGCCGTTGTGGTGGTGATAGTGAGCGATCCTCGACAAGCACCACTCCTGGACTTTGTCAGGGGCAAGTTGGCTGAGTGCAACTCTATCGTCGTCGGCGAGGAGACGTTGACCTGGAGCTTTTTTGCATGAGCATGCGGTGATACTATAAGAAGGACAAGGGTTGCACCCGTACGCGCCACCACACCTAGGTTATGTTCTTCGACCAAGGTGCTCTCGGAGAAAGCAAGATCCCCGACTTGCAGGTAAAGGGAAAGTGCACGCTCAGGATGGTCGTTCTGCATGGTGGGAGGTGGATCAGCGACAAGACATGGGTGTGGTTCAAGTTTGAACGGACGGGTGCACCGATAAGGATTCCTAGTCAACGGGCCCGGAGGCGGTTCCGAGTCAACGTAAGGATCATGAGCGCAAACCCACCAGCTTATCCCCGCCCAAATCAATCCGACAGTACTGCCACCGGCTGTTTAGCGGTGACTCCGACGTCTCCTTCCCACCTCCTGTCGACCTCGCGCTGCCGCTACATTCTGACCGCATCATCGCAGACAAGTTCTAGGGGTCTATTTACCTCTAACTCAAAAACAAAGGCACGCATTATACATCACCTCGAAGGACATACCCCCTTGGATGGACGTGCATATACCCACTACCATAATTGGTAGACCGATCTTCGGACCCGCTCCTCCTAAGTTTTCTCACAAGGGGCTTACGAACTTCCTATCCAACTGGGTCGCGAGCGCATTGTCATGTTGGATCTCTACGTGACAATGCGCTCGCGACCCAGGTACATACTAGACGCTGGGTAGGTGACGGCATCGAACGCACCGACGAGAGTTTCAAGATATTATATGTGATCGTATGGAATCTCTCTAAACAGTATCTCAACACTCAGTCTGAATACGCGCATTGCCCATTCATGGGAACAACACCTTGTTGAACGTCGCCGCGAACTCCGCCAAGGGAACGGTAGTTTCGCCCAAGATCACCGCTGGTAGCCTGCCTTGTAGTGGAGAAAGAAAGATCCAAGCCCTGTAACGCACCAATACGCAATGCCGACCACAACACTTCTGAGGCGGTACCGAATCCCTCACTGGTCGCTCTGCGATAACCCTAGCGTATGAGTTCCAACTTCCTTCTCCATTTCCTCGAGTGATGACGGTTGGTTAACCTGGTTTGTCATGATGTAGAGGTGCATAACTTGAGATACCAGTATTATTGACGATAGCTGGCGGCTCGTGAGGGCCTGCAGGGTACATAGAGTGATGGGTAGGAAGCAGACCGACCTCGGGCGAGGGAGGAGGACAAGTCGAGTTCAAGCTTCAAGGACGGTCTGAGCTGGATTCGAAATTTGTTGCACACGGGCGCGTAATGCCGGGGTTCTCCGACCGCCTCAGCAGTGCGGCACTCAGCTTCGCGGTCAGCATCCTGATCACGATAGGTTCGCACTAAATAACATTAACCACAGGCACACGATAAAATGAAGTATACCTCTAGCACCATCTGCTCTCCGGCTCGGACCCTGACAAGCGGATAGGAATGTACAACGCCCTGTGCTGGCTGTCCTACAAAGCCGCGTCCCGTCCCTTGAGTGCAGCACGACGACAACCTGACGCAAACGACTGTCACCTGGATCAAGTATATGGTCAGCAACGGAGAGGAGGAAAGATCGGAAACAGGTTAAGTTAGTACTATTCAAACGCGGACGGCGGTCTTGGTTTGTACCTAGGAAGGAGGTATCCCAATCACGTTCACGGTAAATCAACATTGACCACAGATGTATGACGACATAGGGAACCAGACTCACCACGAACGACCGCCAACAACAGCGATATCCCCCACCAGATTGCCCAACTTCTCGCGGATCCGCTCCCCGGCCAAGGCGACCTGCCACCCTTGCAACACAACTTCCTTCCCATCTGCGTCACGGTCGACCAAGCACGGGCACAGCGTGATCTCCGCCCTGCGAACTTGAACTTGCGGGCTGGACCGCCCCGCCCTTGCGCTCAAGCACGCTCTGAGCGCGTCGCAGAGCCGGCGCAACGACCGCAGCAGCCAGAACACCGGGGCATCCTCGAGCTCCAGATGTCCGCCGTCCGAGTCGAACGCGTCGCGGTCCCGCAGGACGCGCCAATGTTCTCCGTTAGCCCCGTCCGGGTCCCGCGGCAGACTCCAATTCAGCGCCAAGACCTCCAGGACGGGACACACGGACGCCGGAAGGGCGTCCCAGTACCCGCGGAGCTCATCGCTGCCCATTCCCAGCAGCGTGAACGTCGTCGGCCCGCGCCCAGGGGCGAGGTCGGCGGCGAGGTCGCGGGTGAAGCGCGAGATGGTGCGAGGGGACGTGTAGGGGGGCGTGGCGGCGACGCGCAGGGGGCGGACGCCGGCCCCGCGGAGCTCCCAGCAGGCGGATTGCATGGGGCCCCATGATCCCAGTTCGAGGTGGAGTGTTGTCGCGTGTGGCTTGAGAGAGAGGTCGACGCCCGCGAACAACTGGAGAGTTGGCTCTTGGGTGCGGAAGGGCCCGAGCGCGAGAGCGGCGGTGGGAGGGAACACAAGGTGGGAGAGGAAGCGGGATATGTGGTCCCAGGCGTCCGAGAGCTCGAGGTGACGGAGGCGCGGGAGACGAACGGTCTTCATTAGGCGGGGCGCGGGCAACACACCGCTGACATCATCTGGGTATTTTGCCGACAGGCAGCAGGTCAAGGACAACATCTCCAGATTTGGGAATGATTGGAGCGTGTCCTGGATAGCACACAGCGCAAGAGAACGGCTAGTGCTCGAAAGGGGGCGGACGACGCAGTGGTCCAACTGGAGGCGACGCAGGGATAAGTATTGGGACGCTGGAGGGTGGAAATGCGAGTGCCGGAGCTTGGGTGACCGGAGATTGGGAAAGACAGTGAAGCTGAAGGCCAGAGGGAATGTACGCCACGTGTCGAGGGGGACGGAAGTGCAATGAGAAACACAAAGCAGTCGCTGTTTGATTTTGGGACTCAGATCTGCCATCTGTTCAGGGTCGAGTAGCACTACTAGTAGGGCCCGCGTCCAGTGAGGACAGGCGGCTAGCATGAAGCAGCAGGATATCGACGATGCCTTGGCTATAGTACGGGACAGAGAGCGCAAGGCTTGCAGATGCGGACCGCGTTAGGGCTCCCCGGAAGAGACGAAGGTGACGTTGCTAGATCAGTTTCTCCCATATTGGCAAGCTGAGGATGTTGGCCCAGAACCGTGGGGTTATGAAAAGTAGCCTTCGCCAGTATCGACAAATGCCCAACAACGGTATCCGTAGTCGGCGCACCACAGTGACAACGGGTTGAACACGGGAGAAGACCTCGACGAGCACTTCCGGAGGGAGGCGTCTGTGAATGGGTGCAGCATCGTTGTATGCGGTGTGGAGGGCGCGCATGTGGGATTTGTTCTTGGAGATCGCGTTGCGAGCTAAACCGCCGTACCCCTTGCGAAGGATGCCGTTGTGGTGGTGATAGTGAGCGATTCTCGACAGGCACCACTCCTGGACTTGGTCGGGGGCAAGCTGGCTGAGCGCGACTCTATCCTTGTCGGCGAGATGACGCTGATCTGGAGCTGTTCTGCATGAGCATGCGGTGACATGAGAAGGACAATCATCGCACCCGTACGCGCCACCGCATCTAGGTTATGTTCTTCGGCAAAGGTGCCCTCGGGGAGAGCAAGGTCCCCGACTTGGAAGTAAAGGAGAAATTCGGATTGACTGGGGTCGTTTTGCATGGTAAGAGACAGCGGAGGAGACCAGCGAGGGTAGGAAATGGGTGCAGTTCACGTTTGAGCGGACGAACGCACTGAGAAATATTTTTCAGCAACGGGGATTGCGGGTTTCAGCACTATACCCACGTACTGCCACCGTCTGTTCGGTGATAACTCCGGCGTCTCCTTCCCTCCTCATTCTGCCTCTCCAACCACAGCCACAGCCATCACAGAACGACCTGTGGTGAGGGGTTCGGTACTGCCTCACAAGTATTGTGGCCCACATTTCACATTGGTGCGTTACAGGCATCGCGTCTTTTTCCGCTTACGAGGCTGGCGAACTACCATCTGGCACTTGGCGAAGTTCGCAGCGAAGTTCAACAAACCGTCGTTCTCGTGAATGTCCGATGCGTGTATTTTGGCTGAGTGTCGGGATACTGTTTAGAGAGACATCATACGATGATGTATGATGTCGCGAAACTCTCGTTGGCACGTTCGTCATCTTTATGTCAACTACCTGTGCCGCGAGGGAATTGTTGTTCCGGATGGGAAGAACTGAATACTAACGTACGAATACTAACGTACCTGATCTAGGCCTGTGGTGAGAAAATCTTTTAAGGCGGAGCGGGTCCGAAGATCGCTCTGCCAATTGTGGTGGTGGGTATATGCGCGTCTTGTGCGCGTCCATCTAATGTGTGTATGCCCTTTGAGGTGAGGATAATGCGTGGCTCTACTTCCGAGTTACATGTAAAGAGAACTCTAGAAGTCTGCGATGCGCGTGAGTTCCTTCTCCATTTCCTTGAATGACGATGGCTGGTTAACCTGGCTTGCCATTATATATGTACAGGTAGTACATGACCATGACTTGAGGCGCTAGTATTATTGATGATCACTAGCTGCTCGTCGAGGGCCTGTACGGTACACAGGGTGATAGGCAGGAAGCAGACAGACCGAGGACGAGGACGAGGACGAGGACAAGAGAGAAGGACAAGTTGGGCCCGAGCTGGATTCAAACCTTGGCGGACATGGGCGCGTAAGGTGCCGGGGATCTCCGACTCTTCGGACCTCCTCGGAGTCCAGGCTCCGAGTCCTAGTGTACCCTCTAGATCTGCAAGGGCGCTGAAGGTGCAACTACCTCTCCAGTTCCTCTCATCTCTCAGGCAAGACGCCAATAATACACATCTTAGTCAAGGTTTGCCGGTATGGTTCACATCTGCACTCTTACATAGCTGATTAGTCCAGTCTGATTTATCATTCCCAGTTTTACTTGGTAAAGAGGGCCATAGTTGGCACAACGATTGACGACTTAGCACGGATCAACAGTACTAGTAGTGTATTAGTACTTTGAACTTCGGAGATCTAAATATCACCACTGAGGATTGACTGAGATATAAGGGAAATTAATCGAGCTGTTTATATTGGATTACAAGCAATTATGCCGAGTTTAAACACCTCTTCTTAGGAGACCAGCTGAATCTGCAAAGCCTGAGTGTGCTCCGTTCCATCAGCGAAGCACACTTTGCAGGGCACGGCGCCTAATGATTACAGTGAGTTACTTACCTGACTACAATTGAACCCTAGAAATTGTAATGCTTGTAAACCATTAACCCTATATTGGGGTCAGCTGGATAAGAAACTTTTGTAGTCAATAATTAGGTAATTATATTGGGTGGACTATCGGAATGCGAAAGAATATTCCCACGGGCTCACTAACGGGTGACATCTTTTGGCGCGGAACGTAGCCCTGGGCCCATAAGAACGATTTCTTCGTACCTCATCAATCGTAACTAGTAGGCTCCCACTGCCACCCGCTGGCATATACTTAGCTATAGTACCCTTCAGGCCGAAGTCGACACACACCTTGAAGTCTCGATAAACTCTCCGTATTAAGTCCATCTATACGACAACCAAGGGATGTTTCCTGCGGCACGTCGCCTATTGCGATCGGGAATTGTCGAGCTCTCAGGAGTCGCACGGAGGAGTTCGGTTACCTCCGCTCTGACTTGTCCACAGGTCGTATGGCCGTCCTTTTCCCCCACTCATCCTCCCACGCGAAGTGCTGGCTTACGCTCTAGACGGGACGCCTGCGCCGCGAACTCACAAGGAAAGAAACGCAGGGTCATATGTCCTCGACGCGTTTACGTACCCGGGCCGATAACCATGCGCCGCACGCAACGTTCTTTCAACCGCACATAGTCGACTCTGCTGAGTCAATTTAACTCAGTGACTGAATCTACGACTCAAGAGATGCGGTTGGACGTCAAACAAGGCAAATTGTAATGTAGGTGGCACACGTGTTCGTCGAGTATTCAACTATGTTCAACATTGACGGATGTTTAGAACCACTTTCCAAGCATTCCCCGACATCGAGGCATGGAAAGGTGCACTCCATCCCTTTACGACGCGGCTACACTTTCCAGAGGGGGAAACCTTTCCGTGGTTCGTCTAGGTGTAAGCTGTCTTTATGCTTGGTTCTACCGAACTGAATTGTCCCGATCGGACTTTGGTCATCGCAGGACTCATCGCACACTATTTCCTCGTTCGCACACCCCCAAAGTTAGCTCTGTCACTCTTCCTGGAGTCATCGACGGCCTCTCAGCCGTGGGCTCTTCGAAGGTTATTTCCTTGACGTATAAAAGGCCGCTTTCTGGCACAACGTCTTGATCAGCGCCACGTTCGCCTTAGCTGTCTCCCTGAGCCATCGAGCCATCGACATCCCGAACTATGTCGCTCTACGTCCTAGCAGGCTTTATCTCCATCATTATCTTCTGGTTTGGCCTCCGCTCACGAAAGGGCAAGGGCATCAAACACATCCGAGGGCCGCCCTCTCAGTCCTTCCTCTTCGGTAAGAGTCGAACACTTATACTCCCTCAGTCAAATATGAACATTGATAACCCGTCCCCTGGGCCTTAGGACATGAGGCCGCCCTTATCCGTCAGGAAGAAGCGGGGTCTTTGGAGTACCAATGGATGAAGGAGTATGGCACCACCTGGCGGACTCGCGGTGTGTTCGGGGTAAGTCCCCGTCTACTCCGGTCGTTCCGCGCTTCCTCGCTCTCTCACCCTGCTCCCCGGCCCTGGCATATATAGACCGACGTCCTGATGACGGCGGATCCCAAGGTATGTGCTGTCATACATCGTTAACTTATGCGGCCATCCCGATCCTAAATCGCCGCTGATGCTCGACTGCGGCTCTCTTACTACTAGGCGATTCAGCATGTCTTCCACAAATCGGGGTACAACTACACCAAGAAGACGTCTCAGAACTTCGTGGGGTGGCTTATGGCCGGGCCCGGGATTGCGACTGTGTTGGGTAAGACGTCTTTTTTGTTTCGTTCCCTTGAGGATCCGGACCTAGATTCGTGGTGCACCCAGGAGGGGACCATCACCGGCACCGCAAGATCATGCACCCCGCTTTCAGCGCACCCCAATTGCGGTCGTTCTTACCTTTATTCCAGCGCATCTCCGGCAAAGTATGTGGTTCTCCTGCGGCAATGCGGTAATGTTTGGGTGGGCTGACGTTGGTTGCTAGTTGTCCGAGAAGTGGAAAAGCGAGCTAGTCGCTACGGGAGAGCTGGACCTCATGATGAACAAGTGGCTGTCGCGTGCAACCCTCGACGTTATCGGGGAAGGTGCCTACTCCCTCCCTTACCTTCAACAGCCAATCTATGTATGCTCAGGCCCCAACAGCTGCGTTCGATCATGACTATAATGCTCTCGACGACGGCGGACGGAGCAAGCTTTCGAAGGGCTACGAGAACATCTTGTGAGTGCACCATGGCATGAAGTCTCATACTTTAACACTGATCGCTAAATGCTGGATCTTCTAGCAAAGACGTCGAATTTCAACCCTCGAACGCGGTCATCCTCTTCCGCGCCTCATGGGACTACATCCCGATACCGGTCCTCAAGCTGTTCAGATACCTCCCAGGGAAGCCGTTCACGCGCCTGCGCAACCTGAACAATCTCTTCCGGCAGTACGGCAAGCAGATCCTGCGCGAGCAGGGCCCCGCGGTCGATGCTGAGCGCAAGCTCGACGGCAAGGACGTCATGACCCTCCTCAGTGCGTCCCCCCTTCCCCGCTTCTCTTTCACATCCTCTCCACAACGCCCTGACTGTGACCTTGCACACGCAGTCAAAGCGAACGCGTCCGCGGACGCAAACACCCGTCTGGACGACGAGGAGCTGATCGCGGAGATGTTCACGCTGACGCTTGCGGGGCACGAGACGACGTCGACGACGCTCTCCTTTGTGCTGTACGAGCTCGCGCGCCACCCCGCGTACCAGGCGCGCATGCGCGAGGAGATCCGCGCTGCCCGCGCGAGGGTCATCGCGCGCGGCGGGGGTGAGTTCACCACGGAGGACTTGGACGTGCTCACGCTGTGCGTCAACGCTATCAAGGCGAGTTGCTTCGAGTTTTCGTTGTTCTGTTTCTCTTCTCTTCTTTCTTTCCTGGAGCGCAAGGGGGAGTCGGAGAGGCTGACGACGGTTGGTTGCTGGACAGGAAACGCTGCGGCTCCACCCCATCGCTATCGGCATCCCGCGCGTCGCGGTGAAGGACGACGTGATCCCCCTCTCGCGCCCGGTCGTGTCGACCACGGGCGAGACGGTCTCGGAGATCCCGGTCAAGGCGGGGCAGGTGTTCTATGCGTCGTTCTCCGCCTACCAACGGTGCGTCCCTCTCTCTCTCATTGTCGCTTGCAGGACAAGGTTGAACGCGACCCCGGGGCCACGGCGCGGGTTTCGTGAAGGCTTCCCGAGGTCTGGGGCGAAGACGCTGACGAGTGGAACCCCGACCGCTTCCTGCGGATCGAGACGGCCAAGCAGCCTACGAGCGTCGGGGTCTTCGCGAACTTGTGAGTTACCTCCAATCATTCCGTCTCCTTAGCCTTCCAGTTCACCTAACGATGTTTCTGTTATAGATTGACGTTCTGTAAGCCACTAATACTTACTACGTAGCTGACACTGACTTCCGTTGCAGCTGCCGGGATCCGGGCGTGCATCGGCTGGCGATTCTCGTGCGTCACCACTTTCATCCCGATCTAGCATTTTCGTCCGAGTAGCGTAGTGGCAGTAGCGCTGACGAGCATTTGCTCCATCTCTTCGCAGATTCATCGAGATGCAGGCGTTCCTCGGCGAACTGGTCGAGACGTTCCAGTTCCACCTGCCGACGGAGAAGGTCGAGATCCAATGCGCGCCCGCTGGTATTGGGATGGTCCCGATCGTCCGCGGGAAGCCTGAGCTCGGATCTGCCGTTCCTCTGCGCATTTCGCTCGTGCAGTGAGGACTCGAACTTCACGGCGATGCTGCTGCTTTAGAGTGGTTGCTGGAGGGTAGTAGTAGGCGGGTTGTGGATGCGAATAAAAAGATGATTGAATTGATAAGTATGTCGTGAGTTGGGCCCCGGATTCCGTCGGTAATGTACATTGCCTTCTCCCTCGCGAGCAGAGATCTGTGTTCAAACCCTCGAGATGGGAACTTGAACCCGCGGCAGCTGGCATGCAACAACCTTCAAAGTGATGAGGACTGGTTGCACCGATGGAGGCACCACCGCATCGATACTGCTGGGTACTTACTTTCACGCCATTATGAGATGAGGTAGGGTACAAATCTCCAGTGTTCGAAATGGAGCGTAACTGTGAGGATTGTCCCAGCCAGCTACATGCCGCGAATAGTCACTCTAATTCGACTCGCACTGTAGTACTAAAGTCTACAGGAGCATACAGTGAGCTTGGAAGCTCGGTAAGGAACAAGATGATCGTCCCACTCACTCGAACATAGGAGATGGACCCGGACACAAGGGGACTCAGCTAGCCTCAAAAGCGACCACGATTTCCAGCACCAAGTGACCCAACGCACGCCGCAGCTGTTGCTCGACCCAGGCAACTTGCCACTCCTCTAAAACGCCCGGGATGGGATAGTGGTGCTCTCGGGGTAGAGAAATGGAGAGCTTCCGGATAGGTTCGCAGTGCCCCGCTCTCGCAGTGAGGCACCTCCCGAGGGTGTTGCAGAGTGACTGGGATAACGATGCAGCAAGCCGACCCAGGGACTGGGACTCGACACGCTGGGAGTTGTCGTCCTGCTGCAACGGAAGTTCCAGCTCTCCTCTGTCCTGCTCCAAGTCGGTGCCATTGGGGATTTTCCATCCCAGCGCTAGCTCCGCCAGCCGGGTGCACAGGAAGCCCGTCCCTTCACCTGGCGGCTCTGAATGTTTCCCGAGGATTTTGACAAGGGTATCCGCGGTTCCGCCCGAAGCGCACTCCAAGCGGCGGAGGGCCGGAAGCTCGCGCAGAAGCTGCTCCCAGGCGCTGCGGGGAAAATACGTGAAGCGCTGCACCGTCAGCGACGTCACACCCAGCGCCGTGGCGGGCACGGGTCTGGGGAAGAGCACGGCCACGATCTCGCGGGAGAAGTAGGCAACGAGAGTGATGGTGTCATTGTCATCGTGACGGAGATACGCAGAGCTCCGAGTCGGGAGCGTGACGCGCATTGGGCGGACGCCGTCGCCGTGTGTTTCCCAGCGTACCAACCTTTCGTCGTCACGGGCCCCGCGGAGGTAGAGACAGAGGTTCAGATCGGCGTTGCACTCGGCGCCCGGATCTGAAGGAGAGGGGTTGATGTCAGGGAAGAACGGGGAGGACAGAGGCCGTCGAGACCAGGGAAGTATGTCAGTAGGCTCGAGCACAAGCGCGGTCGTCGAAGGGAACATCAGGTGCGAGAGGAACAGGGGAATGTAGGCAGAGAGGTCCTCGAGCTCGAGGAGGCGCAGGCATGGGAGGTGGATGGTCTCCGTGAGCTCCGGGAGAGGACGCAAGTAGCCATAATGGTCGTCCTCGGACAAGCTATGAACCAGGGAGAGCGTCTCCAAGTTCGGAAACAGTCTGAGAGCGTTGTGCACGGCGCAGAGGGAACGGAGGGTGCTCTCGGAGGAAGGAGGCTGGATCGTGCAGTGCTTGAGCTTGAGGTGGCGCAGAGATGTGCATGGCGCGCTCGGAGTATAGAAGTGCGCGCCCTCGAACTCGAGAGTTTGGAGCGTTGGATAGCTAAGGAGGTTCAAGGTGAATGTCAGCACCTTCCCAAAACACGGCTGATAGAGGATGGCAAGGTGTGTGAGAAGAGGCATGTCCTGTTCCAGGACCTGGGCGACACTTGCGACGTTGTACAGAGTACGGCCTACTCTCAAGGAGGAAAGGCGGGCGGCGTGGGATGCGAGGATGTCCGCGATGAATGCGAAGCAATATGGAATAGAAATGGTCAGCCTCTGAGGTGCGGACAGGGCCATGGCAGCCCCGAAGCGGCCGACATGATCATGATATTTGGTGTTCCACGACTTCCAGGATGGCAAGCTGAGGAGGTTGGCCCAGAAGCGAGGAGTGTGGAAAAGCAGGCGTCGCCAGTAGCGGCAGACTCCCAATACAGGCACACGAGGCCGAGGCATCAGGGTGGCGGGGTGGACGTGGGAGAAGACCTCCATGAGTACTTCTGGAGGGAGGTGCCGATGAATGGGTGCAGCGTCGTTGTATGCGGAGCGGATGGCACGAATGTGGGATTTGTTCTTTGAGATCGCATTGCGAGCTACAGCGCCGTACCTCTCGCGAAGGAGGCGATTGTGGTTGCGGTAGTGAGTGATCCTCGACAAGCACCACACCTGGACTTGGCCCGGGGCAAGCTGGGTGAGAGCGACTTTATCCTCCTCAGCTAGGAAACGTTGACCTAGGGCTGTCTGTGTGAGCTTCCCCTGAAACTGGAAGAAATGTCGCACCTGTACAGTTCATGATACCAAGGACACGTTGTTCACCAAACACTGTGGCGTCGGGCAGAGCAAGGTCTCCCAGGTGAAGCAAGTCATTGGGACTGTCCTGCATCAGGGCAAAGAAATCAGAGAGATTCTACAAACAGAGGGAGAATGCGTCGCGATTAAGAAGAAGAGACCAGACTACAGGGGAGTGGAGAATTCGGAGTCAACTCAACCGGCGTCGGCTAACGCAGACATCGAGTCAACCACCGGCTCGCCGGGCCGTCCTCCACTCTGGGTACCGGGAAGCCGAGTAGAACATAAGCTGATGGCACCCTCGGAATCCTCCAAACAGTTCCTCCAAACAGAGACACACGGGCGAACGAGGTCAACGAGCTGCACTCAGCAAATCTCGCAAGGAATGACCATGCACTGAACTGAACGCTACAGTTCGTTCGACCGAGAAGAAACAAAACCCAAAACGTAACTTTAAGAAATCGCACCAATAGCACACAAAAGGACACAATGACGAAACAGGCGAGTGATCTGGACAAAAGCGAGAGCGATAAGAAGTGAAGAGGACATAGCTTCGAGGTATGTATCCTGGGCCACTATATGTTCACGGTAAACGATGTTAACCACAGGTGAATAACGATACAGAGAACACAACCAATCATCAACGACCACCGATAACAGCGATATCCGTAACCAGATCGATGGCCAACTTGTCGCGCATCCGCTCACCCAACAAAGCAATCTGCCACCCCTGCAAAACAACATGGTCTCCCGCGGCGTCACGGTCGACCCAGCGCGGGCACACCGTGACCTCCAGTTTGTGAAGAGGACTGCACCGTCCCGCCGCCCTCGTGCTGAGACAGGCCCTTAGCATGTCACAGAACTCGCGCAACGACGGGAGGAGCCCGGCCACGCGGTGCCCCAGATACCTGCCGTCGTCGCGGTCCCGCAGGACGCGCCAGTCCCCGTCCAGCCCATAGTCCAGCCGCGGAGGCAGGAGCCACTTCAACGCCAGGACCTCCAGGACGGGACACGCGCACGTTAGTACCGGTGTGCCAGTACCCTCTCCCTGCACTGGCCGCGGCAGTTGCAGCTGCTGCACGAACTCGCTCCACCGCGTGTTCTCCAGTATCTGGAGGCGGCACAGCCGCGCCCCAAGCACGGGCCAGAGGTCGTCCCAGTATCTTTCGATTTGCGTATGCCATTGCTCCACGGTGAACGACGTGAGACCACGTGCGGGCGCGAGCGCGGCGACGAGTGTGCGGGTAAGGTTGGAGATGATGTCTGCACAGGAGGCAGACCCGCCGGCGACCGTGACGCGCACGGGGCGGACATTGTCCCCGCGGGTTTCCCAGTGAACAAGGGTGCCGTCGTTGGTATTGACAAACTCGACATGGAGCTCGGCGTGGTGCGTGGGAGAAGGCTCGAGGCCAGGAAATAGCGGGATGGTTGCACGGCCGATGTTGGAGGGGCAAAGCGCAAGAGAGGCGGTTGGAGGGAACATGAGGTGCGAGAGGAAGCGGAATAAGTGGTCAATGGCGTCAGCGAGCTCGAGGTGGCGCAGGCGAGGAAGATGGACGACCTTGGTCAGGTCTGGCGCGGGTAACATACCGTCGACTGTATCTTCGTCTTTTTCCGACAGGCAGCAGATCAAGGACAGCGTCTCCAGGTTTGGGAACAATTCAAGAGCGTTGTGGATGGCGTACAGCGCAGGAGCATGGCTCATGCTGGAAGAGGAGCGGACGGCGCAGTGGTCTAACTTGAGGCGAGATAGGGATATGTATAGGGCGGCCGGGGGGTGGAAATGTGAGTGCTGAAGCTGGAGTGACCGGAGATTGGGAAAGAGAGTGAAGCTGAAGGTCAGGAGGGATGTGTGCCACGTGTCGAGGTGGACGAAAGGGCGATGAGAAACACAAAGCAGCCGCTGTTTGATTTTGGGACTCGGATGCGCCATCTGCTCGGGGTCGAGCAGCACAGTGGGGCCGCGTCGAGTGAGGACAGGCGGCTAGCATGGGACAGCAGGATATCGACGATGCCTTGGCTGTAGTACGGGACAGAAAGTGCAAGGCTTGCAGGCGCGGACCGCGTTAGGGCCCCCTGGAAGAGACGAAGGTGACGTTGCCAGATCAGTTTCGCCCATATCGGCAAACTGAGGAGGTTGGCCCAGAACCGTGGCGTGATGAAAAGCAGCCTTCGCCAGTATCGACAAATGCCCAGCAACGGTATCCGTAGTCGGCGCACCACAGTCACGACGGGATGAACATGGGAGAAGACCTCGATGAGCACTTCGGGAGGAAAGTGCCGGTGAATGGGTGCGGCATCGTTGTATGCGGTGTGAAAGGCACGAATGTGGGATTTGTTCTTGGAGATCGCGTTGCGAGCGGCAGCGCCGTACCTCTCGCGAAGGAGGCGATTGCAGTTGCGATAGTGAGCGATTCTCGATAGGCACCACTTCTGGACTTCGTCGGGAGCAAGTTGGCTGAGCGCGACTCCGTCGTCGTCGGCGAGGAGACGCTGACCTGGAGCTTTTGTATGAGTGGCATGCGGCGATATGAGAAGGACGTGGGTCGCACCCGTACGCGTCACGGCGTCTAGGGTATGTTCTTCGGCCAACGTGCCCTCTGGGAGAGCAAGATCCCCGACTTGGAGGTGAAGGAGAAATTCGAGTTGACTGGAGTCGCTCTGCATGGGGAGAGAGGATACAGAGATCAGCGGCAAGAAATGAGCGGGGTTCAAGTTCGAGCGGACGAGCACGCCGAGAGATATTCCTAGTCAACGGTAGCAGTTCCAAGTCACCGTAAAGGTTGATTGCGGGTATCAAAAGCATACCCACCGGCTCATCCCCGCCGCAAGTTGTTCAGTGGTTACTCCGGCGTCTCTTTCCCGCCTTCTGTCGACCTCTCGCTGCTACATTCTCCCCCTCATCGCAGACCTCTGGGGGACTCTTTACCTCTGACTCGGAAACAGAGCTACGCATTGTACCTGAGTCGCCCTCAAAAGACATACTCACCTTGGATAGACGCGCATATCCACCCCCACAATTCGCGGACCGGTCTTCGGACTCATCTTCTTAGGCCTTCTCACAAGAGGCCTTCAAGATCAGGAAATTTTTTCAACACTTCTCACAAACTTCCTACCCAACGGTGCTTAGTCTTGGACAAGATCGCTAGCCGGCCTTATAGGTGGGGAAAGATTCGACGCCTGTAACGCACCAAAATGCAATGTCGGCCACAACACTTGTGAGGCAGTACCGAACCCCTCACCACAGGCCGTTCTGTGATGGCCTTGGCGGTCGTTGGTGCGTGAGTTCCTTCTCCATTTCCTCAAACGACGACGGTTGGTGAACCTGGTACATTACTTGAGGAGCCAGTACTATTCACGACCACTAGCTGCTCGTTATAAGCCTGCACAGTACTAGAGTGATGGGCAGGAGGCAGACAGACCAAGAACGAGGACAAGCGTCGAGGGAGAAGGGCAAGTTGAGGACAAGTCAAGTTCAAGGCCTGAGCTGGATTTGAAACTGGGCGCACATGGGCGCGTAATGCCGGAGTTGCCCGACTCTTCGGACTTCTTCGGAGCTCAGCAAGTCGTCCTCTGCAAGGTTGTTACCTCTCCAGTTCCTCTCGCCTCTCACAAAAGGCCAATAACACGCATCTTAGTCAACTTTTGCGCGTATGGTTCATATCCTACACTCTTACACAGCTGATTAGTTCAGTCTGATTTATAATTCTGTTTTATCAGGCTCCCAGCATATACTTAGGAATAGTACCCTTCTGGCCGAAGTCGACACATGCATTGAGGCCGCGATAAACTCGACGTATTCAGCCTCGAGTAGCAACTCCTGTCGATACGGCAACCAAGGTACGTTTCCAGCCGCAAGTCACCAATTGCGATCGGGAATTGTCGAGCTCTCAGTCGCGCGGAGGACTCGGAGTTGGCTTAGCTCCGTTCGGACTTGTCTACAGGTTGCATGGCCGTCCTTCCTCGCTACTCCTTCTCTCACGCGAAGTGCTGGCTTACTCCTCGACGGGACGCCTGTCCCGTGACGCCCAAGGAAATAACCGCAGGGTCATATGTCCTCAACGCGTTTACGTACCGATAACCATGCGCCGCACGCAACGTTCTTCGAGCCGCATACAGTCGACTCTGCTGAGTCAATTCAACTGAGTGACTGGATCCACACCTCCAGAGATGCGTTTGGAGGTCCAACATGGCAAATGTAATGTAGGTGGCCCACGTGTTCGTCGAGTATTCAGCTATGCTCAACATTGACGGATGTTTTGAACCACTTTCTATTTAGCACTCCCCGGCATTGAGGCACGGAAAGGTGCACTCCATCCCTTTACGACGCGGCTTCACTTGCCAGAGGGGGGACTTTTCCGTGGTTCGTCTAGGCGTAAGCTGTTTTTATGCCTGTTCTACCCAACTGAATTGTGCCGATCGGACTTTGGTCATCGCAGGACTCATCTCACACTATTTCCTCGTTCGCACACCCCCAAAGTTAGCTGTGTCCCTCTTCCTCGAGTCATCGACGGCCTCGCAGCCGTGTGCTCTTCGACGGTTATTTTCTTGACGGATAAAAGGCCGCTTCATAGCATAACGTCTCGATCAGCGCAACGTTCGCCTTAGCTGTCTCCCCTGACTCATCGACATCTCGAACTATGTCGCTCTACGTCCTAGCAGGCCTTATCGCACTCAGTATCATCTAGGTAAGGATGCGCTCACGAAAGGGTAAGGGTACCAAGCGCATTCGAGGACCGCCCTCTCCGTCCTTCCTCTTCGGTAAGAGTCGAATTTACCCCCCCAGTTATATTTGAACATTGATGACGTTGAATTCCAGCCCTCGAATGCGATTATCCGAAGGCTTCCTGAGGTCTGGGGCGAGGACACCGACGAGTAAGTAGAACCCCGACCGGTTCCTACGGATCGAGCCTTGATCGAGCCTACGGCCAAGCAGCCGGCGAGCGTCTTTAACATCATCCAGCGCTCGTGTTGAACTCGGTTTGCCTAGAGCCCTTTTTGTCCTCTCTCGCCACAAAGCTGATCATCGGCCGCATGTCGCTCGAGACTAAGGTATCTACTCAGAACTCTGAGAAATTATCTGACATCCTGAATTCGTTGTCCCCAGGGGTTCCTCGGTACATTCGAAGCGAAGTGACGTGTCAGCTGGCACGGCTGATATCATCGTCTTGAACCCTGCAGAAGTGGAAGCTTCCTCTGAAGTACCATTCAACGTTCCATTTTCTGTAATTATATGCCGACTCAATGGTGTTGAGGTTTCCTGTGCCGACTCTCCGGATGGCTGCCGACCGCCGCCGGCAGCAGTCTGATTCCCCGTAGGTTGCCCAGCCCGGAGAATGGGGCTGCCGTAGCGATGTGCAATAAGGCACTTGACTTGTGGACTTTGGAGAACTATATCGAAGATCATCGAATGCGATTGAGGACTATCACACCAGGGGGTATGGTTTCCTCGGTCGGGATCTCCGTCGTCTCACCGCTCGAGTCGTGACGAGCGTTCCCCGCGGCCCATTACTTTAGTCTCTCACACGAAGGACTCGATTACGAGTTGCGCGGGATCGTTGCCCCGAGAACCTGGATTGCCGGTCATATGCCCTAGGCTCCTTTACGTACATTGGCTGCAAACCACACTTCCTCGCCGCAACGAGGCGCTTCGGCCGAGTCAGTACACCTCACTGACTGAATAGTTTGAGGGCCCAGGCTTGAGCTCAAACATAATAAAGGTGAGTGGATGAGTATGTTGCTCTATCCATTCGAACGCTGACGGTCGTTCTGGAAGAATTCGCGTAACATGCAGTCATATTCGATGTGCGGGGAACGCACAGGAAGCAGGCTGAGTGTGATCCCATCAGTAGTTGGCGAAGCCCATGCCTGCCCGAGGGGGTAACTTTTCCGTTTGTCGTGTGGATGTAAGCCGACTTTATGCCCAGTTCTGCCGAACTGAATGGCCCGCCTGAACTTTGTCATTGCAGGGCTCATCGCTCACGCCTTCCTCCCTCACGCGCAAGCCAAAATTGGTATTAATCCTACGGAGTCATTGACCCACTCGATTGCTTATCTATCTCCTCCGACCACCGCCCAAACGCTCAGGAGTCCCGCATATAAGGGGTCAGTTGCAAAGCAGAAGGTCACCCATTCTTCTTGCAAACCGCCTTCTTTCCGACCAATGTCGATCTACTTACTAGCAGGCTTTGTAGCATTAAGTGCTGTTTGGCTTCTCTTGCGCTTGCGAAAGGGCACAGGTATTAAGCACATTCGAGGACCACCATCGCCGTCCCTTTTATTCGGTAAGAATTGGATCTTTACTTCCCAATTTGTTCCAAATCCTAACTGACGCTTCCCTAGGCCACGAAGCGGCTCTTTTCCGTCAAGAGGAAGCCGGGTCCTTGGAGTTCCAATGGATGAAGGAATACGGCTCCGCCTGGCGGACTCGGGGTGTCTTTGGCGTGGGTAACTTTGAACGTCATTCCGTACCCCCGCTTTCTCACCATGATTCCTATCATAGACGGACGTACTTATGACAGTGGATCCGAAGGTATGTCTTTTATCTGTGGCTGTGGCCATTTCGGTTCTATTCCCAACTCAGGCTGTCGTTTCTCCAGGCGATCCAGCATGTGTTCCAGAAATCCGGCTACAACTATACCAAAAAGACGTCCCAGAATTTCATGGGATACCTCATAGCCGGCCCTGGGATCGTGACGATGTTGGGTAAGATGCTTTGGTCTGCCTAAGTCCGCCTGAGTCCTGGTGAGCTGATTGTTCGGATGTGCTGGATGCACAGGCGAGGACCACCACCGTCACCGCAAGATCATGCATCCCGCGTTCAGTGCGCCGCAACTGCGATCCTTCCTACCTCTATTCCAACGTATCGCCGGCAAGGTGTGCCGCACGCCTACATTCGTATTCGCCCTGGCTGACATCAGCGGCAGTTGTCCGAAAAGTGGAAGGGGGAGCTTGTGGCCACCGGAGAGCTGGAACTTATGATGAACAAGTGGCTATCTCGGGCAACCCTCGACGTGATCGGAGAAGGTACGGTATATTCTTCGCCATCCTTATTTTTTACCTATGGCCGGCTCTCTCATTGGCTCGACAGCCGCGTTCGACTACGACTACAACGCCCTCGATGCCGGCGGACGCAGCAAGCTTTCCACGGCTTACGACAACCTCTTGTAAGTGCCCATCGGTGTTCAGTAATGGTAATTCAGAAGCAATGGGCTTCACTGAGCACCGCACTGGGCATCCATATCTGCAGCAAGGACATCGACTACCAGCCCTCGAACGCGGCCATCCTCTTCCGCTCGGCGTGGGACTACATCCCGATGTCCCTCCTCAAGCTGATCAAATACCTCCCGGCGGAGCCGTTCACGCGCCTGCGCAACATGAACATCCTCTTCCGGCAGTACGGCAAGCAGATCCTGCGCGAGCAGGGCCCCGAGGTCGACGCCGAGCGGAAGGTCAACAGCAAGGACGTCATGAGCATCCTGAGTAAGTCCCAGCCTGAGTGCGCCTGCGGCATTGTCATCGCGCCGGACCTCGGGCTCCCTCACTCATCTCCTTTGCTACATCTACGATTGTCCAGTCAAGGCTAACTCGTCCGCGGACGCGAAGACGCGCCTGGACGACGACGAGCTCATCGCCGAGATGGCCACGCTCACGATCGCGGGCCACGAGACGACCGCGGCGACGCTCTCGTTCGCGCTCTACGAGCTCGCGCGCCACCCGGACTACCAGGAGCGCATGCGCGAGGAGATCAGGGCGGCACGCGCGAAGGTCATGACGCGCGGCGGCACCGAGTTCACCACCGAGGACCTGGATTCGCTGACCCTCTGCGTCAACGCCATCAAGGTCAGTACTAGTTATATTGTTCGATACCTCGGGGGGCACTGCAGGCTAATTCCGAGCGTTGCTCATTCAAACCCACCGGGCGGCGGTACGTAGGAGACGTTGCGGCTGCACCCTATCGCTTACGGCCTCCCGCGCGTCGCGGTGAAGGACGACGTGATCCCGCTCGCGTACCCGATTGTCTCGGCCACGGGCGAGACGGTCTCCGAGATCCCGATAAAGGCAGGGCAGGTCGTCTATTCCTCCTTCGCTGGATACCAACGGTGCGTCTCCTCGTCGGTGGTTCTGTAATAAAAATCGAAACTAAGGGGATTCGGAAACTGAAATTGCGGGTTCTCACTTGCACAGGCTTCCCGGGGTTTGGGGCGAGGATGCGAACAAGTGGAACCCGGACCGCTTCCTCCGCATCGAGATGGCTAAGCAGCCTGCGAGCGTCGGTGTCTTCGCGAACCTGTAAGTCCCTCCGGGCACTTGTGTTTGTCTGCCACGCTCACCTGTTATTCAACCCGTGTCCTGGATGCAGATTGACGTTCTGTAAGCTCCCCTCCGAGCCGTCCGTTCACATTAACATAGACGCACCACTGATCACCTCACTTCATGGACCGTAGCTGCTGGGATCCGGGCGTGCATCGGTTGGCGGTTCTCGTGCGTAACCCCGTCCCATATGCATCGTCGCTCGCGTGCCAGGCACAGCCCTGCTGATACCGAGGTGTTACTTATTACTTTCCTCCTTATCTCCTTCGCAGCTTGATCGAGATGCAGGCGTTCCTCGGCGAGCTCCTCGAAGCGTTTCAGTTTCATCTCCCACGCGAGAAGATCGAGGTGCAGAAGGCGACCGTCGGCGTCGGGATGGCCCCTATCGTGCGCGGGAAGCCCGAGCTTGGCGCTGCGCTCCCCCTCCGCATCTCGCTCGTGCAGTAAGTCCTTGTGCTAGAGCCTAGTACATAGCAGTGCTAGTGAGAGCAAACGATATCACCAACTGGAGGCGTCGCGATCGGCGAAGATATCGATACGACTCGGGCTGCGGATATGGGGACGGTTCCGAGTCGGTGGATGTTTCATGAAGAGTAGAGATTCCGACTCCGAGTTCGTAGTCTATTATGTACATGTACTGCGCTGCTTTATGACTGTCTCACCAACAGTGAATCCATCTTGCATCCAATACCACTCCAATACTTGGGCGTAGCCGGTGGCATTTGATGGCCATGGCAGGCCTAACTCGTCGCTGTCTCAGTTCGTCGGCGAAGCGATAAGACCTTCCGGGAAAGGCGAACGCACGTCTATATGCGCATGCGCAGCGCGCACACCGGCAGCCTTCGTAAATTACTATTACTCAGAACCAAGTATGTACTGCTTCCACCGGCGCAGGCAACCAAACGCATGGAGGCCACTGCCAGTGGATGCAATATTAGTATCATTGTCATCAGGACCCTGCGTAGGGACCAACCTATGTTTGCTCTAGTATTAGTGGCGAGATACCGAACACCTGCGTACCACAGTATCGCCGTGTTCCCCGAACTGGGATCGCAGCCACATATGTCGAGATCAATATAGATATAGTATATACATCAAAAGCCCATACCACGCGCGTACGCCTCCGCACTCCGCACTCCTGAGGCTGCGATCCAATCATGGCCGTCCAGGTCGAAGATGGCCCAGGTCTTCAAAGAGCCAGAGAAAAAATAAAATATTGCATGAGTCAGAACGTATATGTTTTACACCTGTTCTACGTATCTATCTGATAAACATCGCTAAAACACAGTGCGCCCCCTCGCTCGAACCGCAAACTCGTATATATGTACATGCGCGGCGGACGCCAGCGCCCGCGCGCAAGAACATGGCACGCTATAGCTACATCTAGCCTCGATGTAAATACTCATGGTATACACTGTTGGTCGTCTAGGAAGGCATTCTTTAAAAAGTCGTAGCCGGAACCCCATAGGCGTAAGCCGTAACCCGCAAAGACATGGAATGGAAAATGGACTGGAGCACGAACACGGACCTCACGCATACCCGAACGACTCGACGTGGAGCACCACGCTCGGCCCGCCCCTCAGCGACATCGAGAGAGGCACCCGCAGCGCCTTGCGGCACGCCCGCGCGATGCCCTGCGATCCGCACACTAAGAAGAACATATCATAAGTCTCCGCAGATCATGACCACGAATGGAATGGCGAGCGAAAACATAGACATACCGGTAACAGAAATGCGGCCGCTGGTCGCCTCGACCTCCTCGCGCAGGAGCTCGTGGAGCTCCGGGCGCCCCTCGCACACCTGCACCGCGTCGAAGCTGAGCAGCGACGGCGGGCGGCTCCGCCCGACCGCGGTGCCCTCCGACGACGAGTGCACCGAGTCGTCGTCCTTCCACTCGGGCCCCAGCTCCCCCCTCTCGCCCGCGCCGCCCTCCCTCGCGCCCTCCTTCCCACTCGCGCCCGCGCCCTTGCCCGTCACGTATATGCGGATCGAGATCTCCAGCTCAGGCGGGGCCCGCGAGAGGGCGCGCGTGAGCGCCTTGCTGACCCACTCGATATGCCCGGGCTCGCGGATGGACCAGATCCAGACGAGGCGGCGGCACGCGCTCCTGCCGCTCTGCACGCAGCTGAGCACGCCCAGGAACGTCGCGAGCGTGAAGGTGACCCCGGAGCCGCCCGCGACGAGCACGACGGTGTCGTCGTTGTCGAGGTTGGGCGAGAAGCCGTACGGCCCGTCGACGAGCACCGCGACCTTCGCGCCGACCGGGGCCGGGGCCTGTGCCGAGGCGCGCGCGGCGAGCCGCCGCGTGAAGCCCGAGCGCACGTTGATCAGGAACGTCAGCTCCTTCCAGTATGGCGAGGCGTCGTCGTCGCCCGGGCGCGCGGGGGACACCGCGACCGACGTCGCGGCCTTCTTCTCGTTTTTAGAGGTGGAGGAGGCGGAGGCGGCGAGCTGGTAGTGGCTGTCGACGGACGCGATGGTGAACGGGTGGCACTCGAGCGGGTTGCCCGAGACGCCGGGCACGGTGAGGAACGCGGTCTGGCCGGGGGTCCAGCTGAAGTGGGGCGGGCGCTGGATGTGGAGGCGCACAAAGTGCGGCGAGAGGAGCTCGACGGAGGCGTCGAGCCTGCCCGCCTTTTTGCTGAAGCCGAAGTAGAGGTGGTTGTAGTACACGACGCGCGCGAGGCGGATGGCGCGGTCGAGCGCCCAGATGAGGAGCGAGGGCCACACGTAGGTGCCGTAGCGGTAGTTGTTCGCGTGGTAGTACCCGCCGAGGAGGAAGATCCTGAAGAGCGAGAACGGGAGCGGGAGCGGGAACGGGAAGAGGAACGTCCGTCCGGTCAGCGGGGGAAGGGATGTATGGAGCGTGCCTGGGGGACTTACAGGACCATGAAGAAGTGCACGAAATAGAATATCTCGTACGCCTGGGAGCGCACGGGGCGGATGGAGACGAGGATGAGGGCGCTGAATGCGATCAGGGCGGTAAGCGCGACCCGGGCGCTCCATTCCTCCCACGTCCCCTCGTCGGCAAACTTGAGCTGCGCGTGGGACCGTGGCGTTAGCCAAAAACAGCAAACCGTGTGTAGAACCACGACGGGCGCACCTTCGACGCACCGTGCACCCAGAGGAGCACGAAGATGACGCGGGCCGTCATGCGATGAATGTAGTTGAGCTGCGACACACGATACAGACACAGACACCACCATGAGCGCACGGCCTGCGGACGTTTACGAGAGGAGGACGTTACCTTATCGTAGCTGATGCCGGTAATGTCTGTTGGAAACCTGTCAGAGCCGGGCGGGTAGAGGAGGACTAAGTTCGACCTACAGGCGACGACATTGTTCTTCGTGCCCAGCGCCGTGACGATTGGGGTCTGGCTAACCGCTAGAATGCCAGCCCTGGTGCCCCAATACTTGATGTCCAACTTCTGTCCCTCAAGGTTGGTCGCTGCAAGCCAAGGTGTGTCAGCACAACCAAGCAAACAGACCAGCATGAGTATGAGTAAGGCGAGACTCACTCCCGAGGAACTCCCAACAGAACAGCGCGACGATGTACGCCACGGTGACAAACACCTCCGCAACGTTGAGCGTGTACGACTGGCCGATCTCGAGCGTCCACCGGAAGGCGACGACGCGGTACGCGTTCACGAGCGCAGTCGGGACGTTGCGCAGCGCGAACCCGCGCCCCGCCGCCCCCGGCGACCCGCCATTCTCCACTGCGTCGCCCGTTGTCGTCTTCTTCCGGGAGAGCCGGCGGGCCAGGGACCACTTGGCGAGCGCCCAGGACGCGAGCTGGCAGACGGCGACGAGGCCGATGAACGCGGCGACGAGCCACCACAGCTGCTCCGGGTACGCCTCGTCGCGGGCGAAGTATATCGCCCGGTCGGGGCTCATCGACATCCCCGCCCCGCCCGGGCTGGGGGGCGGCCCGCCAGCGGTGGCGTTCTGCGCGGGGGGCCCGGAGGGCGACGCGGATGCCGGGGCGGCACTAGGACTCGGAGCGTGCGCGGAGGAGCTCATCTCGGAGGCGGAGGCGGAAGCGGAAGCGGAGGCTGGAGATGGGACTGGGGCTGGGGCGGCAGCGGGGTGCTGGTGCTTCTACTGTAGTGGCCGGGGAGAAACGCGGAATGCCTGGGGGGGCGGGCTGATATCTGGCGGGGCGTATAAGTAGCCGTCGCAGCAGCAGCAGCATCAGCGCGTCCGCCTTCCGGATAGATTAGTGGAGGGCTGAGGGCTGGGAACGGACGCACTTTGTTTGGAGAGGGGGGAGGGGGAGGCTGACGCACATAACGGTACGATAGATCTGCAGCGAGATGGGACGGACCGCCGCGCTGGAGGGCGGACGCGCCGCATGGATGGGCTAGAGGCGCTGGGGCCCAGAAGCAGGACGTCAACGTGGGTACAGAAGGGTACAGTCTGCAGAGACAGAGTGATCGGGCTTCGATCTCACCGGCGCGGATCTGGCAGTGGCACCTTCGGGTCCTGCACGGATTGCTCGAAGACGACGCGGAAGTTGCGTGCTGATCAGCTGTGTCCTGAGAGTGAGACTTGGGCGAACTCGCGCGCAAAATCGCGTATTATTCGCCCATCCCCCGTGATTTTCCACGATCCTGTTCAAGCCCGGGGAGAACTCTGCACCGCCGGTACATGGATGGTTGCAGCACCACCGAGGCGATGGCGCCAAGCGTGTTCTCCTGGGGATTATCTTCAGAACGGGGCGGTTTGCGGGCAATTGATGGTGAATACTCACGTCGTTCAAGCTCGAGCTCGCCATCTAAAACAGACAGACATATCGAGAATTGGTTAATACACCCGTCACGCGGCCGGAGTCCGCAATGATGTTTTGGCGAGGAAAGAAAATTGGGGATCGTGACCTGGACAGGTATGATGGAACTCCGGACGGACGACACACGCAGTGTTCTGAAAAAAAGACGAAGCGGAAGGTGTCTGAGCCAATATGATGCCCGTCGCTAAGAGCACGCAGGGGCGCAAAAGCCCGACGAAAATGCGATATGTAATGGTCAGGCTGAGGATTGCGCAAGCGGGGACATGTGGGTGCCCCCCTGCGGAGGCAGGGCGGGCAGAGGAGGTCGCGGTGACGACGGAAGGGACGGGGGTGGGAGCGCGCGGGCTGCCAGCGTAACTGCGGCAAAATCATGGTGGCGCTGCTCCGTTATCTATCACGGCCTGTCTTAGCCTGCCATCTTTATCTGATAAGATAACTGATAAGATAAAGATAAACCAACCCCAGCGGCCCTTCTCGAGCCCCGGATGGAACGAGAAGGCCAACAAAGTGGGGCAAGAACACCGACGCGGCTGCTCAACCCATGTGCAGAGAACTAGCGAATTCGGAGATGTCGGCTGTTCTCTGGCCTCGCCAGTGGCTGACAGAAATAACGCGCGGCTCTAGTATTTTACTCACCTCCGACCTTGTGCCAGGGCGTCGACTCGTGTCAGACGTCCTTCTCGGATGGCTGTCGTGCTAGCGAACATTTCAAACGACAATTGAGACGGATCGAGTTGGAAACAAGGTCACCGGAGCGAGGCGGATGGCTCAGATTCAACGATGGGCTGGCAGATCATATTTGACCCCCGTTCCAGCTGCCTGGATCAATACAATCGTTAATCAGCGCACAGACCCCCTCGAAGTGCTCAACATACGCACCGAAGACCAAGAGCCGTGCCGTAAACTGAGAGAGATTGATAGTCAGAAGATCAGAGCGTGAGGAAGGTGGTTGTATGCCGCTTGCACAAGACACTCCGAGGCTGTGCTCGGGTAACCGATCTCGGCCACGGCCTTCCGGAAGAGGAAACTTCGGTAGCAAACTCCGGTCACGGTCACCTATCGGGAATAGGACCGCTGGCGGGTGCCGGTGACGTCGCTCTCTTCTCGGCCACCACCACTTCGCAACTTTGACACCTCCCTGGAAGATTCTCACTGTCACCTATCCTGGCATGACGGCCTCAACTGTGGTGCCATCTTATCAGATAATCTAGCCTGCACTAGCCACCAGCTCTGGCGCTGCGCACCCTCACTGGCAGGCTCGTCTGCATCAGCATGGATCGTCCATTGGTCGGCAGCGTCACCCGCAGAGTTCCAAACTTGCTCAGGTCGCACCGCCAAAAATAACAACAACAATAACGACAACAACGGAGGGAGGGGCGCATGGGACGGACATAGCATGGCCCGGAACTTGAAATCGAAACACTGCAGTACGTGCGCCGAGTGTTCCTGTGCCACGGCCTGGCATACGCATATAGCACCCGACTGAAATCTCCAACGCGATCAGCCCTGCAAGTGCCAGTGCCAGGGCTCTTCTGCAGCGGAGTCGCGCCGAGCCCGTCGCCTTCTTTGGCAAATTCGGACGTGGGGACGGCGCAAGGGGCACAGGACAGCGGGGTTCCGCCTGGTGGTGGTGGGGCATATGCATTGTTTCATCATAGAAGAACAGTCGAATTTGCGCCAGATTAGACCTGGGCGGAGACGAATTCGAATGTACAGGTGCCACCTGTGAGCACTGTGCAACTTTTGCCGCATTGGAGAAGGTCGCCGCGCGCGCGACGGCCCAGCAGGTTGGCGTCGAAAGGCCCGCCGCGTCTTCGTAACGGATAAACATGTCAGATGGGTGGTTCCTTATCACCCTCACCGGCTTCAATATCAAACAGGCCACTGACGGGATCCCAACCAGCCCTTGCATTTGGGCTCGGTCCCTCGAACCTCCCATTCAAATGCAGGGGGACGCCACAACGCCAATCTGGCAGCGGCAAACCCTAGCTAACGATGATCGTCATGACTCGAATTCGAAGTGGCGCGGCCGACCCCGTTCCGATGCCCCGGCCGCTGGTTCCTTACTTACCGCCAACATACCGTCCAGCCCGGAATATTGGCCAAGATGCATATGACCGCCGGCAGAACCTACAGGGTCCCCTCGCGCGCTCGCGATGGCAGATGGTAGGGTGTGGACAAGTATGTCTTTCGGTCTTCTGTTCGAATTCCACCCGCGTCACCGCTCCGCATGCCACATTCAAGTTATGCATATGCCCCCCAGATGCCCCAACCCCCCAGGGCTGCAAGTTCGCAAGGTGTCACTGTCAGCATCTTAGTCAGGCTCTGTCATTCCGCTCGCAAACGCTTTGCAAATCTCCGGTCGAGGCCAACTACTCGACACATCGCATCGCACACTCAGGCTGACGCCGCCCGCAGACCGAGATTGGATGGCACGAGCTTGGACTCCGGAGCTGGCGGCAGCGCATGCGCAACCGCCTGGGGGGCAATCAGATGGTATCCAATCGTCATGGCTGGCGCCGCCGTCGAACGCTGCTCCCACAGCGCCACCCCCGGCAGGGCTGAGGCTTCGAATTGGAGGACCCGCATGGGCTGCCAGTGGGCGGCCGCATAGCTGTTGTCCCGGTTCCCATTGTTGCTTGCTGCTCGCTATCATACGTACTCCCTGCTCTGCTCAAACTGCAGGGAACGGAAATCCGGTTGCAGTATGTGGTATGTGGTAAGTAAGCTAAAGAAAGGCGCGGAGGACTGTGATAACGGGGGATCCCCGAGGATACTTAGGCTCAAATCTGGCTCTAAATGCCAGTGCTCAGATGGCCCGCGTTCGAAATTGAATATTGAATATTGAATTCCGAGGCCGTTCCCGGCCCTTTCGCACGCTTTTTGACCTCGCTCGCTCGAGGAAATCGGCTGGGTCTGGAAACTCATGGCGAGAACTTCGAACTTGGTCGGGGTGCGCATGCGAGTCCGAAGCCAAGTCACCGGATTCGTGAGAGCGGGACACCCAGCTGGGGGAGAGATTGTGATTGTGATTGTCGGGGCTTCGTGATGGCGGGTATACTACTAGTGCGCCGCCAGTGAAGATCCATCCATTCACGACGTGCAAGCGTCTAATTCCAGCATAAAGAAATGCATTAGAAATCAGTTCGCAGTTTATCATTTTTGGATACACTTCTCGGCGATGTCCAAGCAGGCGAAATCTCATATTTCATTGGACATTCCTGGAGCTTGGGTTTTGCGAAAAAGGCAGCATGAGAAGTCTGAGATACAAACATGTTTTGGAAATGAAGCATTTCCCTGGCATTTCCTGACCACTTTCCGCTGACTCATAAAGAAATGTTTTAAGTCCAGATCATGTCTGGATCTTGGATACATTCAGCTGCCTTATTGAGCCATCGTGAACTGAGGAAATGCATCATGAAATGCAGAGTTTCGCGGGCTTGGATATAGCCGAGAAGTGCATCCAAAAACGATAGACTGCCAATGGGTTTCTAATCCATTTCTTTGTGCGGGAATTAGGCGCTTGCACGTCGTGATTGTTCAAAACATTCACTTGAGGCTGGGAATCAGCGGGAGATGAGCTCGTCGATGAACTCGAAGTGCGAGCGTCGGGTGTGATGAAGCACAAATTGTCTCAACGCTGCGATGATCGAGATCGAGGCAGCGCCGTGTGCCGTGCGTCGGAGGGCCATTTTGCACATGCAACGACCCGGAGGCCAGTACTTACTCGGAGTCGAGCTCGTTACCAAACACCGTGCGCCCGATGAGGCAATTGTGCGTACACGGCTAGTACATAACACGTTCAGACCGCGGAGTGCGCCACATCCGCAGCTCCTTACGTTCGCCACGTTCGCTATTTTCCGTGCCCCGTTCATAACGACCGGACGATGGACATGGACGCATTGGATCATGGACCATGGCATATGCACCACTCATTATCGATTTATCGCGGGCTCGTACTGGGCAGAACACATCATCCAGCGCCTCGGCCAGGACGCGCGAAGGAAAACATTGCTCGATATAGCAATCTCCACTCGCGCTCCTCGAGGCTCTCGCCATATCCGCGCTCGATGGTGCGCTGGTGCGCGCGCCCCTCCTCGGCCCTGGCAGTGGTCCCATCCATCCTCGTGCTGCTGCGCTGAGGTTGTTCGACAACGCATCGACGGCGTTGGGCACCTGTGCGAGCCAAATTTTGGAATTTGGGCCCTCCGTCACGATGCGCAGGCTGTGCCGTCCTCGTGTCTCCCCAGTGCGCACACCGACTCTCTATCTCTATCTCTATCATCTACTATGCGCCCGATCCTCGGAGTAAGCATCGCCAACCTCCGCGTCCGCGTCCGCGTCCTCCTCGCGTCGCGCGCGTGGTCCCCTTCACGAATCACGCGTATGGTCCCTGGGATCGCTCCCAGGAACGCTCCGCCCCGCTCCAACACTTGAACTGAAGTTCGGGATCCGCTCTCGCGGCTCGCCAAGAAACAAGTTAAGTTATTACCACTGGCATTGGCGTATTGCATGCATGGAATGCGCGAGGTACCGTGTACGTAGCTGCGCGCAGCTAGGGCAAGGCGTCCGCGTCCGCGTCCGCCCGTGGTGCTTGTGTACAGTTCTTCAAGAGCGTACTTACGACACCGAGGGTCGGCACACACAGCGACACCGTCCGTGTCCGCCCCTGCCCTTGGGCCTCTCCCTTTGGAATAACCTCGGCGCTCCGCGTCGTCCGGTCAAACGTTAGCTGCACCCTGTACTTATCCTGCATCCTGCGCATGCATCCTGTATCCTGACGGTCCTCTAGGTATCATCCGAATCGTGACGGCAGAACGTTCAACGCGCAATCGCCTCTCTCCCTCCCCTCTCCCCACCCCTCATGCTGCATAAGCCTGAACTTTGAACCTGAACCCCAGTGAGAACCCCTTCCATTTTGTGCCTTTGTCGTCCTTTTCTGTCGAATACATCTGTACGAATCGGGCGGATTTGGTAGAAGTCGACGGGAACGGTCAGATATCGACACAAAAACCCAGTTGTCCCCTTTCACATTTTACCACATAATGATATTCTTTTGAATTGAAACTGGCCTATATTCTGCTGTCTCTTCTCCCCAAAAAGATAGAAAACTCTAGATATCGACTCAAGAACACTTGAATACTCCGCTCGCCCCACCCATCGGGATTGTTATTCGGCACAATATGAGCTTCCATTCGTGTGTACAAAAATAGATACAAAGCGAGCGCGTCCGCGCCGAATCCGTCCTCGAGCCCGCCCCCCCGCCCCCCCACGCCGCCCCCTCCCGCCCCAGCGCTAGCGTCAGCCTCGGCGCTCGCGCGTCCCTCCACATCGGCGCATATAGCCTACGCGCACTGGCGCATATCGCGCGCATGTTGTCGCGCGGGGTTGAATAATAGAAAAAACGACTATTAGTGCACAAAATAGTGGTGGACCTGGATCAACGCGCTCACCTACGCAGCACTAGCGCTAGCGGGCGCGCTGCTGTATATAGCAATGAACTTACTTATCTAGATGAACACATAAGTGACGTACTTTAACCTTATTCCGAGCACCGCGCGCATAGTCTGGAGCAGGTGCTGGTGAGAAAGGAATGTGAGGGGAGGACGGGTTAGAGAAGCGAAGCGACGTGGTGGGGGGAAGAAAGAAGTTGGAAGGCGGAGGGCAATGTTTGCCCATCTTATATACTGTCGGGGACACCGATGGCTCCATAGATGGTAAGTCGGGGGGCGGGATCGGAGGGCAGCCGAAAACGGACTGATGGCGCCCTCGAACGCGATAACAGTTGGACGAACAACGTATGAACATGTTACATTGTTTGGTTTTTGGACATAGGACGCGTCAAGCGCCCGGAGTAGTTACACAAACTGAGAATCTTCTCATATAAAGGTAACTTGAACATGTAACTAGTTGCATAGCTTCGAAGCGAAAATAGGTGCACTAAGCGCCGACGATGGGGGGCAAAAAGATCCTAATTGCCCAAACTCACTCCCAATCGCTCGGAATGGGAGGGGTTCTCACTGGGCCTGAACCTGGAACCTCGAATTCGAACTTTGCACCCAGCCGCCCAATGACCAATGACGCTGCGCGCAGCCAGGCATGGACGGGATCGTCGAAACGAGGGCCGTCGCGACATGTCATGCACCCCAGCTGGGCCCTAGAGCCTCAGATCCTCCGAGCTCACCTATTTCCGCAGCTCCGTCGTGCGCGAGACGGGGCAGGCAGCTGACGCGCCACGCGCGCGTGCACGCACACCGAAATGGCTCGCGTTTCCGCGCGAACTTGAACTTGAGGCGGCAGTTATTTTCGTACGCACGCGCGGCCCGCGGCGGCGGCGAGAGAGTTGGAAGTGTCCTGCTACCGTGACATACCGCAGGAAAAGCAGAAAGGTGGAAAGTTCGGAAAGATGCACTTACTTACTCCAGTACAGTAATTAATCGGCCGCGCCCTCCGGACGGGGATACGGCCGGTATGCTTGTACGATGGACGTCTGTTAGCGTTCTGACTCACTAACTCGCCCAGTCACCCACTCTAAGTTTATTACAATTATAACGCACCACTGGCACGCTTACCTCGACGTGCGCGTACTGTATACGCAGATGTTCGATGTCGCCCCGTGCTGGCGCTGCAGTGCTACTTCTAGTCGCCGTAACCGCTCCCGAGCCAGCCAATGCCACCCTCTCCTTCCCCGCAGCTAATATTAATGTGGTGGACGTTTCCATACCTCTAGTGCCGCCTACGCTTCTCTCCTGCCGGGCGCGATCGAAGCTGCGAAGCGTTCGCGTTGGTGTTCGACCACCGTCGGGCATCCGACTGCTCCTTCGGGTGCTCGCCTGCGGATCGCGGGGTGCCACCACTCGAGTCCGAGGCCCCACTGTCCGACTGGAGCGCGATCGGCTTTGGCATTAGGTTTAGCTTTTGGACAACGCGCGAGTGCAAAGAGTCCACGAGTGGACGAGTCAGCGCCATCGCCATCGCGCCTCGTAAGGGCGTGTCGTCGTCGTGAGCTACGGTACGCGGTTGGCGTATACTCCGTAGCGCAAGACGCAAATGTGGTAGCAAGTATCCCGCGAGACGCGGTGGTGCGAGGCGAGCTCGGGGACGCTTCATCAGCTTGTTCAAGATTCGCGAGGATCGCGCATCTCCGCTCCGACGGACGTCGGCGCGCCCTGAGCTCGAGGCTTGCGGTGGAGAATATTAATTAGTCCCGGGGGGCTTCTCTTTCTAGTCTCGACGAACACGCGCAGGCGGGCAGTCGGACACGGGGGACATAAGTATTCGAGCAGAAAGGTTTTATCGCGGATATCTGGAGGGGCTGCATGTGCACGTACCTGAATTCGATCGTTCTATCGGAGAGCGCGACGCGTGGCGAGCACTGGCAGAAGTTGTTATCAGCCGAGGTCGTAGCGCGATTGCGATAACATAACTTGAATTTGGCATGCCTCTTGGAGAAACGAGAAACGAGGTAATGTCGAGTCCGAGGAGGCCGGTGGAGTAAGAAAGCGTCTAAATGGTGTCATGTCGCTGTGACTGAAGCACTTGGCAATGGAAGGATCACGCGAAGCTGACAGCCACCGCCTGTCAGTGCTAAAACGTAACCGACGTCCACCGTTACTCCTGTCACACTGCAGCCCACGATCCTAGTTGTGGTTCGCCGCACCCACCGCCGCCCACCGCGCGAAGCGGCTCGCGCTGCGCCCTTACATGGCCACAGTTCCAGCGATCATCCCTAATACTTTACCCCGCAAACTGCTTTTGGGAGAGCGGTGCCTCGGTGGCGGCCGCCGTCTCTATGTGTGGGACTGCGCTCGCTCGTGTGAGAATCTGCAGATCGAACAATATATCTTCAGTGAGAGCGATCAGTGCAACTTTGGCGGGCACATACGCACCTACAACATCATCTGACGCCTCGTTCCCCTTAGTGGCGGTACGGTACGGCCGATTAAAAAGGCGTGCGTCAGCAACCGAAAATGTTTGCCGATTCGAGTACTTATGTGAGCACTCACCGAGTGGAAAAAAACGCCGCGCGGTCCATTTTGGCCACGACGGTGGGTAATACATACGCTACGACAAGGAGAATCTAAGGTGGTGAGTACCTAGAGGAGCAGGGTACAAAAGCGCCGCAATATCATCGGCTTTATGTGTCCCCGATACAGCGCTTAGGTTACCTAATTCAGCCTTCGCTCTCCCCCGAGAACATCGGATGCGGGGTACCTCTCTGCGACTCGCGGTCACACGACTGGTGCACAGTAAGTAGGAACACAAGAAAATCTAGTTTCAGATGATGGTCAGTACATTTTGGTAACTTCTATTCGCACAAGCCTTTCGCCAACTTGAACTTAAAGAGATGGGAAGAAGATTAGCACGATCCAGATGAGGACGCTTATGCGGCGTATGCGGTCAAGACGCGCTCCGCAACGACGTTCTTGGGCGGCTGGCGGCCGGTCCACAGGAAGAACTGGTGGTAGCCCTGCTCCAGGAGCACCTCCACGCCCCTCACGCGCCGCCAGCGGCTCCCCGCCTCCTTCGCCAGCGCCAGCAGCGGCGTCTCCGCGGGCTTGTACGCCATGTCGACCACGACGCCGCCCGCCGGCGCCGCGAACAGCGACCTCGGCAGGAAGATCGCCCCCATCGCGGACGGGTCGACGGACGTCGCGGACGCGGGGACCGTCGAGACGACGACGGTCGGCGCGGGCCCGCCGTCGGGCCACGCCCCGAGCGCCGCGACGAGCTGGACGTTCGCGTCGGGGAACGCGGCGAGGAGCGCCTGCGCGCTGCCCCGCGTGCGGTTGTACAGGTAGATCGTCGCGGCGCCGAGCTTCCACAGCGCGTAGATCGCCGCGCGCGCCGTGCCCCCCGCGCCGATGACCAGCGCCGCCTCGGGCGTGAGGACGCTCGGCGGGAGCGCGCGGCGGACGCTGTGGAGGATCCCGCGCCAGTCCGTGTTCTCGCCGAGGAGGGAGACGGCGCCGGCGCGGTCCGCGACGGGGATGACGGTGTTGACGGCGCCGATGGCCTCGGCGTCGGGCGAGAGGCGGTCGAGGAGCGGCATGATGTCGCGCTTGAAGGGGATCGTGACGGACGCGCCCCCGAAGTGCGCCGCGGTGAGCGCGACCCTGATCTCGGCGCCGACGGTCTGCGTCTCGAGCAGCTCGTACCGGTGCGGCAGCCCGAGCGCCTCGAAGCCGGTGTTGTGCAGGGTGGGGGACATGGAGTGCGCGATGGGCGTGCCGAAGAGGTAGAACGTCTTCGCGGGGAGCTGGCCGAGCAGGTGCAGGGCGGTCTGGATCTGCGCGAAGGAGAGCTGGCCCGGGGCGGCCTTGCTGGGCAGGAGCCTGTGCGTGACCGGGCTGAAGGTAGAGTTCAGGATGCGGGACATCTGCCCCTCGAGCCCCATGTTGATCGCGATGATCGGCTTCGCCCCGACGGCAGCCTTTTGGCGCAAGACGAAGTTGTGGAGCGCGAAGTTGTCCTCCAGGCAGTTAGCCTTTCCGACGATCTTGACGATGTCTCCGTACTCGCGGGCGAGGCGGTACTTCGCTTCGATCGGCATGCCGTCCCATTTCATGTCCCCGCTCCAATCGTGCCACGACGCGATGATCTGCGAATGTCCCTTGCGAGCGATGAGGTCGAGGATGTTGTTCTCGGACCACGAGATCTCGACATCGATGTACTCGGCACCGAGGCGGACGGCGGTCAGGAAGAGCTCGAATGCCTCCTTCTCAGCATGGTCCGGGAACTTTCCACCCTGCGAAACGGTCCGGACGGTGAAAACGATGGGGAGCGTCGTCTTGCGTCTGAGGGCTGCGACCTGCCTCTTAACGTAGTCGGTTGGAGGGATGTAGGGGCCGAGCTTGTCATCGTCCTTGGGTGAACGGAGAAGGTCAACGCGTAACTCCACCGCGTCAGCGCCCGCGGTCATCTCGTGAATATCAGGAAGTGCAGGCGTGACGTCGGGATACGTCAAAGACAAGAAATACGATCTGCTGTCGTCCGAGAGGTTGGGTGCGAGGTTGGGTCGCTCACCGGTGATGTGATGGAAGAACCTAGAAATCTCCTCACGAACGCTGAGGGTTGAGTTCGAGTCGTCCAGTGCAGCGGCCCCAGCAGAGTCAAAAATCCCAGTGTCGTTGATGAACTCGTAGCTGCTACACTCCGAGAACCACAGTGCGCGTCGGTTGTAGACGTCGAGGATAGGCTCGCCGTATGCGGGACGAGCGGTTTCCTCCCCGAGGTAAGTGATGACTTCTTCTATGTCTCGCGCAATGTGGACGACAGGTCCCTTCTCCGTGTAGGCCTTGAGGAGACCTCGACCGGCGGGGGTCTCGACGATGCCTCCTCCAAGGCTAATGACGTGACCTTGACCATACTGGGCCAGAAGCTCCTGGAGAATCGCCGTCTCCTCCGCCCGGAATGCCGGCCAGCCATTCTGGTGGACGAACTGGCGGACGCCAACGGGATGCTTCTTCTCGAAGACGATGTCGGCATCGATGAACTGCCACCCCAAAATGCTTGCTGCGAGTTCGCCGACGAAGGTCTTCCCGGATCCCCGCATCCCGATGAGGACGACTGACGCCTGGGAGCGGTCCTGCGTGGGACGGCTGGCGGAAGCGAGGTCGTGGATGGAAGATAGCTCGACACCTTCGACCTCCAGGCCGATCTAAGAGAGGCTTACGATGAGGGAGCGCTGACATCATCGACACAACGCCTTACCTTGTTTACGAAATCATCCCACCAGTTGGGCCACGTCTTCTCCACGCACCGCTTCTCCTCGATGATAGTGTCTTTGACAGCGCTTCCCAACACGCTGAACGCCATCGCGACACGGTGATCGTCGTAGCAGTGCACGCTGACGCCCTCCTTGAGCTCAGAGATTGGCTTCCCGTACACCTCCAGGCCGTCGTCCAGCTCCTTTGTCTCCACGCCGAACTTGGCTGTAACCAGCGATCAGTCCTTACTACCGCACGCCCACGACTGTCAAGGGACATACCAAGTTCGTCGATCATCGCCTGGATGCGATTGCACTCCTTGACCCTCTGGTTAGCGATACCAATGACACGCGTCGTGGTCGGCCTGCTCCCATCCTTCAACGTCCTCTCCGCGCTCGGAGGCATGGTGGCGACAGCAGCAAGAACAGACGCAGTCAAGAACGCGTCCGTCATCGGCTCCATATCCACCAGCCCGATCGCCTTCAGCTGCCCAACTGCCGGTCCAGTGACGGTCGTCTCCGTCTCCGTCTGCACGACCGTGCACCCCATCGGCTCGAGCACCTCTTTTGCGAACCGCGCGTCACCCTGCAGCGACCCGTGCCCGATGTTCGTGATCGTGCAGGTAGTGCCCGTGATGGCGGCGATCGCAAGCGGGTACGTCGCGCTGCTCGCGTCGCTCTCGATGTTGTACACGGTCGGGTTCGTGTATGCGCCACGGGGGATGCGGTACACGTCCAGCGGCTTGCCAGACTCGTCTGTGAGGCGCTCGACGACGACACCGAATGTCTTCATGATGGCGATCGTCATGTCGATGTAGGGCTGCGAGATGACTTGGCCGCCGGTGAGCTCGAGGGTGACGGGCTCCGCGGCGTACGGTGCACACAAGAGAATGGAGGAAACGTATTGGCTGGAGACGCTCGCAGCCAGGCGGATGTGCGATCCTTTGAGCCCGGCGGGGGCAATGGAGAGGGGAAGACATCCCTCAGACTCAAGATAGTTGATCGTGCTGCCGTTCGCGCGGAGGGCGTCGACGAGAGGCCCAATGGGGCGTTGCTTCATGCGTGCATTGCCCGTAATGACCGTACGCTGCTCCGTGCTTGTCGCACCAACGAGCGTGCAGACGGTGGTGAGGAAGCGTGCGGCCGTACCTGCGTTGCCGAGGTAGATCTCCTTGTTATCCTTAGGGACAGAGAGCGCGCCGGCGCCGCCAGTGACGACGAGCGTTTCCCCCCCGTCTTCCCAGTCGAACTTCGCACCTTGAAGCTCAACAAGCGCGTTCATCATGACCTGGGTGTCATCAGAGTGAAGCAGATTCTTCAAGCGGCAGGTTCCCGTGCCAAGGGCGGCGAGCAGCAAAGCGCGGTTGGAGATACTCTTGCTACCAGGCGTAGCCATGCGGATCGGGCTTTTGCTCGGGGAACCCGGAACGACCTTGGCTGCGTCCGAGAGGGTCTTCGCTATCACCGCATCGGCGACAATAGTCGCCTTCTGCTCGTAAGTGGCGCCAATGCGGGAGAGGATGACGATCTTCTTCTGCGGCCCGCTGTTCTTCTTGTCGATCCTCATGATATCGAGCAGCTTCGTCACGGACAGGCTTTGTGAGGCTGGGAGACTCGTGATCCTGGGGTCGGAGAGGGAGACAGGGAGGTTGTACCCCTTCAGGGCTCGCGTGAGGCGACCGACCGCAACCTGATTGAGGACACCGAGCTGACGCGCGACTTCCGCCTCCAAGATCATACCGACGGAGACGCACTCCCCATGAAGCATCGCGGGTGTGAGGATAGCCTCGATGGCATGGCCGATAGTGTGCCCGAAGTTGACAAGGTTGCGCAGACCGGTCTCGCGCTCGTCGATGGTGACGATGTGTGCCTTCACCCCGATGGAGCCTGCGATGACTGAGAGCAGGAGGTCCTGGGCTGGGGAGCGGGTGGCTTCGGTGCGGCCTGCGAAGTTGGTGGACGGTGTTTGAATCGCGGCGAAGATCTCCGCTGCACGCGATTCGAGAGCCGCGAATTCCTTCTCATCCCAGATCGCGGCGGTCTACGAAGGGACAGTGAGCCATTTTTTCCGAAGACAGCACACCAAAGAAAGATAGAAATGAGTCCTGGATAATCGTCGTGCTCATCCATTCCCTAATGCCCAAAGATTGAATGTTTTGCCAGACTGAGGAAAATAAGTCAATTCTTTTCTCGAGTACACCGAAATACCCTTGCGGTTCCCGTCGAGGACCTCATGACATGCACCCGCGCAGACATCCGGGCATACCCGTACCCGACCGAACCCGGCTGTTCAATCTTCACGGGAACATCCATGTGGTGAAAGGAGGAGACAAAGATAAAGTTCGAACAAGCAAGTTAACTCTAGATGAAGATCAGGGTATTCTGGCCGGAATACTGTCGAATTACGCAGAGACGAGTTTGCATCTATGACCCCAGAAGTTCTCGCCTGTGGCGATAGAAGGACAATGACACCACCAAACAACGCACGTTGCTCGTTCTGAGTCATGAGGTCTAATCTCAGGCCACGCTACACGCGCTGCAAACGTCAAGATACCAAACAGTAAACTCAGAATGCAACGCAACTACTCAAGCAGGCGGCTTCTGACGCCGAGCAGCAAAAAGTAAGGGAGAATCGGAACGACGCCGGTATGCCTACTTCCATGATCAGTTGAACGGCTCACCTTGATGACCTCGGCCATGCCGTTCGAGAACTCGCGCGCGGGCAGAGTCTCGAGGAACGCGGCATCGATGAAGATGTACTCGGGCTGCCAGAACGCGCCGATGAGGTTCTTGCCGTGCGGGGTGTCGATGGCCGTCTTGCCTCCCACGCTCGAGTCCACCATGGCGAGTAGCGTGGTCGGGATTTGCACGAAGCGGACGCCTCGCATGCTGCGCCATGATTGAGAGGGGTTGGGAGCAGGCTTGGGGAGAAAGCGTACTCACAACGTTGCTGCGACGAAGCCCACCAAGTCCCCAATGACGCCCCCGCCCAGCGCGAGGATGACGGTATCGCGTGTGCATTTGTTGAGCAAGAGAAAGTCCTCGATCTCCGCCTTCCCTTCACGACTCTTGCTCGTCTCTCCCGGCGAGATCACATAGCTGAGGAACCTCGCGCTGGTCGATGCGCGATCGAACTCGGCCTGGAATGCCGCGAGGTGGAGGTTCCCGACATTGGTGTCTGTAACGAGGATGTAGGTAGACGAAGGGAGGGTTTCGGTGACTGTCTTGATGATGTACGGCACGAGATGGAACCCGCAGCGGATGGAGTCCTTGCCGAGGATGGACACCTTGCGGACGTCGACGTCGGCCATTCTGGTTGGGGGGAGAGATTGGATTCCCGTCGGGCCCTATTGGCGGGGGTATTTCTGTGGTGCGAGGGTGAGTATTCGACCGACTGAGATCGGACCACACGCACTCTGCGCGAGCGCTGCCTCCTGCGGGGAATGGGGAGAAGACGGTGGTAACGCTGCCACCTGCTTTTTGACTGCCTTGGGCCTACCCAGCTGATGTCAGCTTTAGGGTAATAAATCTGGAAGCACGACGTACAAATCCTAATAGAAACAGGTGCTCTACGCGGCCTACGACGAGGAGTGCAGAGCAGAGGCAGAATCCGAGGCTTGCAGGAGGCCAAGGTGCAAGTTTGAAGGGATGACTCCAGTCCGAACAGATCGGAAAGCAAATGCAGGATCGGTAACGCCCGGATACAAATGAAAAACAATGTAGATTAGATGAAACATAGGACGGAGATTAGATGGAGCTATTGGTACTACGTCATCGGTATAGATAGCTTAGAAGACCAAGACAAGACCAAGACAAGCTTGAGTTATCTTCTCTTATCAGACTCCATTACCCGAGATTGAGAATAATATCAGCGCCGGAAGTTTGCCGGAAGCTTCGCCCAGAGGCGCGCATACAGCCAGCCCGGTGCTGCCCGAACAGCGAGCAAAACCCCCTCATCATCGTCTTGACTCGATCTCACTTCTTCATCCTCGACGACACCCAGAGGGCCCCGCCTTTTCCCCGCAAAATGGCAATGCAGGCTGCTCGAGGTACGTCGAGACCGACTGTTCCTCGACATTCCCGCGAACGCTGACCCAACAACAGTGCGTGTTCTCGGCCGAAGCCTGGCTTCGCCTCGGCCGTGTGCACTCCCGCGTTTCCAACCGTCCAGGCTCAGGCAGCAGTCCACGGTAACAGGGGCAGAGGCCGGGGCATCTGGGGTAAGTCGTCCCATCTATATGTTTTCCCCGCATCCGAGTCGTCGACCCCGCATCCTGCCACCCACGATCAACGTCGCTCGACTCCATATGGCATCCTTCTCGTTACGCGCACCCGCTGTATTCAATTTCTCACATCCACACGCCCTGTCTTCTTCCTGCGCACTTCTAGCCCCCACCGCCACCGCCTACGGCCAAGGTGTCGGCCTGGCGGCGGTTCCTCCAGGCGACTGGCAGCGTCACCCTCGTCACTGCCGCCAGTGGCGTGGCGTTCTACTACTTCGCCCAGAAGGACAGGACACCCGGCACCCAGCTTCCTCATGATCCCTCGAAAAAGACTCTCGTCATTTGCGGCAGCGGGTGGGGTGCGACGAGCCTCCTCAACTCCCTCGATACCAATGACTACAACGTGGTAAGTTTTTTTGCTGGCTAAAATGCTCATGTTGTGGTCTTTAACGTGGCTTCTCGTTTCGTAGATCCTCATCAGCCCGAGGAACTACTTCCTCTTCACTCCCCTGTTGCCCAGTGTTGCAGTTGGCACGCTGGCCCCTCGCTCCATCCTCCAGCGTGAGTCCCCGCACTGTGTTTCCGCCGGATTCCCGAAACCCCGCCTTTCCCCACCATTGCCATTGCCATCCCCCTTCCCCATCCTGCCTGGTTTGATCGGTGCTGACTACGTTGACAGCGACACGCTATGTGACCCGCCATAAACAACGGCAGGTGACCGTTATCGAGGCGTCTGCGACGGATGTGGACGTGAGTGCTGTTTCTTGTGTTTGATCAAGCGTCCGTGGACTCCGAGATTAGTCTCGAAACAGATCGTCAGTATGTGCCTCCGCCCGGGCCGTATTTTCGTGCAGAGAGCAGAAAATCCGAGCGGAGACATATTCCAGAAGGTCTGTGGTTGAACTTCGTGAGACGTGCCTTCTATTCCTTGTTCTGCGGTGGTCCTCGCCGGTGGTTCAGCACTACGGTGGGTGGCTGTTGCGAAAGGTGGGTGTGCGTGCCAACCGGCGGGCCTAATGGCCACAAGCTTGCACGCCACCCGTGTCTAAGATACATGGACCATCGCGCAAGTCATGGGACATATATTCCCAGCCCAGGGAGCATGACCCGGATCGAAACTGTTCTGGTGCTACCCGCCTGCGTCGCTGCTTTTGAGACTATCCGGAGGTGCCATCGAACTTGGCGGTAGCGCAAGGGCAGCATTCATCCAATGTGCTCAACAAGCGGGCTTCATTTCTGCCCACCTACTTGCTCAGTGACGCCAGCGGGTAGCATCAATGCTCGCCTGTGCCGTATATGAGACCGATACTTGATGGGTCGTATCTATCTCATCTCATGGTCCCTGCTTGTTTGGCCTGCGATGTGTTTCCTTCATCGCGATATATTCCTAGACATGGGGATGATCTAGGTCTGAAAATACGAGACCCTGTGTATGTGGAAGGGGGACAGTCTTCTGTTTCGCATTTCAGATGCTTGGATGAGGCAAACGCTTCACACGGTACCACCAACACCGCAGCCCTTAGGGGTATCGTGCCTGCACGCTGGAGGGGGTCGAAGCCCGACTTTAGCCTGCTGGGTGCTTCCATGTTCGGTTTGACGTTCCTCCGAGAATGCGTCGCAGGAGCCTGCTGGCAATTGGCTCCCCGGATTACACCATTGGCGTAACCCTTGACCTATTGCAACTTCTGATGGATTGGGTTGACGTAGTCGAGGTTTAGACGGCACAGTGTCCAGGGATGCCTCGAGGGCATTATTCTATAGCATTGCGCGCACGCGCAGAATCTTGGCGTCATGCAAAGCAAGTTAGTACCTATGGCTGACGAACCATTTTTAGCCCGTTAAGAAGACGGTCACGTTTGCGGACACGTCTGAGATCCAAGGCGCGGTCTCGAACACGACAATACCCTACGACTACCTCGTGTTCGCCGTGGGCGCTGAGGTGCAGACCTTCAACATCCCCGGTGTGCGCGAGCACGCGTGCTTCATGAAGGAGTTGGAGGATGCCGAAAAGATGCAGCGTCACTTCATGGACTGCATGGAGTCCGCGGCGTTCCCCGGTCAGTCAACAGAGGAGGTGAAGCGCCTCCTGCACATGGTCGTGGTCGGCGGTGGGCCGACTGGCGTCGAGCTGAGCGGCGAGCTGCATGACTTCCTCGAGGAGGACCTGCGGTCGTGGTACCCTGAGCTCGCGGAGCACGTGCGGATCACCCTCGTCGAGGCGCTGCCGAACGTGTTGCCGTCGTTCAGCAAGCAGCTGATCGACTACACCGAGTCGACGTTCAAGGAGGCGAAAATCGACATCTTGACGAAGACGATGGTGAAGGAGATCAAGGAGAAGAGTGTCGTGCTGCAGATGCCCGACAAGAGCATCGTGGAGGTGCCGTGCGGGCTTGTTGTCTGGGCTGCGGGCAACACGCTCCGTAAGGTCACGCGCGACCTGATGGGCCAGTTCCCCAAGGCGCAGGAGAACAGGCGCGGTATCACTGTCGACGGTACGTCCTTCTGGCTCGCCGTCATATTCGAATGTCTTCTGACACCGTTTGCAGAGTGTCTCCGTATGGCTGGCACGGACGGCAGCATCTTCGCTGTCGGCGACTGCACCGCAACGTCCTACGCGCCGACCGCCCAGGTCGCGTCGCAAGAAGGCGCCTACCTCGCCCGCCTACTCGGGCAGATCGCGAAGCGCGACGAGCTCGAGCAGCGCGTCGAGGCCCTTGCCGCGGCGCCCGATGTGGACAAGCAGGAGCTCGAGCAGTCCCAGAAGCGCTTGACGAAGCTCAACAAGCTCCGGCCATTCAAGTACTCACATCAGGGCTCGTTGGCATACATCGGCTCTGACAAGGCGATCGCCGACTTCCCTCTCTTCAACGGCAACGTGAGTGCTCGTTTTGAAATGCGGGATGGATCTTGGACTGACGTGAGGGTACAGCTCGCTACCGGCGGTGTCGCGACATTCCTGTTCTGGCGGAGCGCGTACTTGAGCACCCTCTTCTCGATGCGGAATCGCACGCTCGTCGCCACCGACTGGCTCAAGGTTAAGTTCTTCGGAAGGTGTGTGTGGTTGCACTAATTTGTACGGCACCAATACTGACTTCGGAACAGGGATGTGTCCCGTGAATGAGCATGTGCGGCGCTCGTCGTGTCGCGGCTCCACCTATTTATCCGTTTCCACACTCGGCATTTCATAGACTATTAGGATCGACTAGTCGAACATAGAGAATATAGAGGTATTTTATCTTCGAATGCGGCATGCGTCCTGATCCTGCTGTTCACCGTATGTCGTATATGACGTCACGGTCAGCCGGGGTGTGTTCTCAGTGTTAAACGTTAACCTTTTGCCTTCGTTGCTGCTTGCCTATTAATAAGGTGGAGCTTCAATCGAGTCCGAGCGGGCCCAGTCAGCCTCCTGCCGCGTCCAGAGAAGTTGTCGTGTCGCGGTATGGCCGCCCACCAACTTCATTTTTCTTTTCTCACCGCTGGACGTACGGCACTTCACCGCGCAGGACCGCGGCCAAGGCACCTTTGTTACCCCGCCTTTGCATTTCACTAGGTCTTACCCCAGTCCTCTCTCGAGCTATATACCCTTGGAGCAAAGGTGACTGGCCAGCCCCTCGCAGACCCTCAACGCCATGGGCCTCGTCTTGTCAATATTGGAGCCTTCTCTCTCCGGCCGCGCAGGGCCGCAAGGTCTCAACGCTTCGGTCGCCTTCTGGACGGATATCGCGATCGTCTGTGTCGCCGGGCTGGCCTTCATCCTGACCCTCCCCCGCGCCGTTGCACGGCTGGGACCTGGCGGCGGCTGGTCCAACGGCCACTACTTCCGTGCGTTTCCCATCACTTTTCTTCGTCGGTCTTGGAGTTTGATGGAGTTTTTATGCAGGCTCCCGGGGACGCGCGCGTCCGGCCAAGATAATCCAGCGCGACTCGGTCTCCTCTCAGCGATACCTCATGGGCGACGTGCGGACGGAGGTCGAGATCAACATCGACACCTATCCCCCGCCACCCGCGACAAGCGACAGTGTTCCCATTACCAGGAAGCCAGTACACGTTAAGGCATGCCAGGCGCGCTTCCCGTTCGTCATGCGCGCAGTCCGCACGCCCACTATCGGACGGGTCCGACTGGGCGGGGTCATGATCTGTGCACTATACTTCGGGGTGCTGCTCTACGCGACGCTCCACAAGAGCTCGGTCTTCAAAGACCCGAGGCGAGCGGGTTGGGTCGCGATCTCGCAGATCCCGGTCGTGTACGTTTTGGCGACGAAGAACAACGTCCTCTGTGTCGCGTGGGGGACGGCGTACGATCGGGTGTGTAGCCGTCTCCGAGTCCTTGCTGCAAGAGTGGTAGGTAGCTAACTCGACTTCGTCCGTAGCTGAACTATCTCCACCGCTTTGCGGGACGGCTCCTTGTCCTCGCCGCGAACGTCCACGCCATCGGATACAGTTCGTATCTATATTGTTATGATGAGGATGCCAGGGAGATGACATGACGATCCAGCCTACAGGTTAGCGATGGAGGACCGATGGTTAAGGGTTATTTCCCTCGCCCCGTTCACATGGGGCCTCGTTTCGCTCATCCTGCTGGACATCCTATTCTTGTTCTCTCTGGCCTGGTTCCGCCTGAAGTTTTACAATTTCTTCATTTTCACGCATTTTGCGGCGTCGATTGCCTTTCTCGCTACGGCAAGGACTAGTCCGTCTTCCCATGCCTCCTCGTCGACGCTCATGGTTGCCTTCCACAGATCAGTTTCCATATGCCCGCGGCCATTCCGTACGCGATCGCCGGAACCGTCTTCTACGGGCTCGACAGAATCTTGCGTATCCTCAAGACCCGCATCGTCACCGCTACTATCACCACAATCCCCGAGATGTACTCAACGCAGCTCGCCATTCCCCAAATCAACGCCGGCTGGCGCGCCGGGCAGTTCGTCCGCATCCGCGTTCTATCCGGGGGATCAGGTGTCCGAGGCTGGCTTGTATCGCATCCGTTCACGATCGCCTGCGGAGGCATTGGGGAGGGCGGCGCGCCGTATGGCCTCACGCTCCTCATCAAGAACTCGGGGAGGTGGACCAAGAGACTGTACGACGTCTCGATGGCGAAACAGAGAGCGTCGGACTTGACAACGACAATACAGGTCAAGGTGCTCATCGAAGGGCCTTATGGTACTTCACCAGATTTCTCTTTGTGTAAAGGGAACATTGCTCACATCCGTCCACGGCTTAGGGGGTTTTGGATACACGCTGCCCCACAGCTTCTTTGGGGCCCTGTACGTCGTGGGCGGGGCCGGCATCTCATTCGGTCTCGCCGGAATCCAGGAGGCTGTGCAGCATGCACAAGCAGGGACAAGCACCCTTCGTGTCGTCGACCTCGTCTGGTCTGTCCGCCACCCTGACTGTCTCGTGCCCCTCCTTCCGACTTTCTCGTCCCTGCTTGCCCAGGCGGCAGCAGCGAACCTCAAGCTTGGGATCTCAGTGTTCTATACTCGCGCCGTAACCCTTGACCACGAGTTCAAGGATTACGTCCTCCCCATGGATCTGAGGCTGGAGCCCGGCCATCGACGGCTGCAAAATATGGTTCAAGATGTCGTCGATCGCACCTTAAGAACCATCGAGAGGGGCGAGGAGCTTCGAGGCGTTTTCATCGGGACTTGTGGACCAGCCAACCTCAGCGACCCCATCAGAGAGGTGATCGGTGATCTGGACTGTACAGGACTGTCGAGCAGGGTAGGCGGCATAGAGTTACACGAAGAGTAAGTCTTCCCGATCCTTCCGCTCTTGACAATGCTGACCCTCTTCCAGGATTTTTGCTCTCGATTAGCATTGATTGAGGACGGTTCGAACTCGAAACCGATAGTATGTCTGGTTTTAGAAGAGGACTTCTTGTCACGTTCGCTGTTACATCCAGACTCCAATCAATGAATGAACATCTCGAGCTACAATCCCAGCGACACGGACGCGACCCCATTCTTGAAGGGTATGACCCAAGCACCTGCGTCCTGCGAAAGACTAGTAGTCGGCTTGAGGACTCCTAATCCGTTGTTCGCGGTGTTCTGCACGACCAGCCTGGCACTGGGAGCGGCCGCGGCACCCGAGATCCCGCTCGCGGAGGGAACGATGGTAAGCGTGACCTTGTTGCTCGCCGGATCGAAGTCGACCTCCTCGAACGCCCCCGCGTCCAGGCTCAGCCACGCCCCCAGCGGCGCGACGAACACCCTCCTCCTGAGCGAGTCGCGCGTCTGCACCCTGACAGTCGGCGTCGTCGCCACGACGTTCCCGCCAAACGCCTGCCAGCCGAAGTCGGGGTGGTCGACGATGTACGTGCCCATCTCGAGCGCGTGCCCGACGAAGTTCGGGCCGTAGTCGCCCGAGTAGCCGTCCCACTTGAGCGTGTCCTCGAAGGAGTGGAACGACGCGGACGCGAAGCCGCCCTGGTCGATGTTGGAGAGCGGGCCGCTGAGCCCGCCGAAGCCGACGCGGAGGAGGTAGTAGTCGGCGGGCGTGATGCGGAACTGCGTGACGAGGGGGATGGCGTTCAGGCCGCTGCCGTAGTGGTGGATCTGGCGCTCGATGCGCTGGAGCTTCCCGCCGTAGACGTTGTCCCTGATTGGAGGCTGTGTTAACGGAACGGACATGCACAGTATGGCAAGCAAACTCACCAGTAGCGACGCGCGTTTCCATTGTAGCCCCAGTGCGGGACCGTGGGCTGGTACGCGAGGATCGAGTTCAGTGAGTTGAGCGCGGTCGTGCTGTCGTTGAAATACGTAGCCCATGCGAACACGCCTTCCTGCCCAGTAGAGTCCCAAGCCATCTCAGAGCCGAAGCTAATATGCGAGCAACGTCAGACGATTATCTAGCACAACTTGGAAAAGAAGGCTTACGGGTATCGCTCTCCAGCCCACACCTTCTCACGAGCCTGCATGCGGCTCTCCACAAGACTAGCATTTGTCGTCAACCCCTCCCGTTTTAAGTCGTTGAGCAGGTAAAGGATAACTGTCTCTTCCATGAGGCCGTCGTCTGCGTACCCAACGCGTCCGTTCGTCATGGTCGAGACAGTCAACACGGCCTGGTTGATGTACCACTGCCACGTGTTCTGGACGAGGGCCGGGTAGTTGCGCGCGACGCGGTAGAGCGACCAGTACGCGGCGATGACATGGACATAGTCGTACGCGCGATCCGTCGCGAAGGACGCGGCCTGGTTCCAGGACCACCAGTTGCCCCAGAAGATCGACGAAGGATATGTGTAGTTAGGGACGAGGTCCGGCTCGTAGAAGAAGACAGCCTATAAAGCGCGGTCAACACCTTAGCCGGCTCGGAAACAATCCCTGGTATTACCTTCTTCACGGTCCCTACAACAGTGACGTCAGCCGCACCTTCTTGATCTCATGAACATGAAACATACCGTCGGGATTCTGAACGGACCCCCACAGCGTCTCGTTGACAAACTGTTCCAGCTTCGCGACCTCCGCCGCGTTCGGCTGCGCGAACTGCTTCACCGTCGCCGCGAGCCACGACCCTGCGCCCGCCTCGTCGCTCAGCCCCGGGATCCACGCGCGCGGGTCGTTCCGGACGACCGCGTTCACCTCGCGGTCGAAGGTGATCACCGACGGCGAGCGCGCGAACGGGTCCGTCGGGTCGTCGAACCACGACTCCGTTGTCAGGAAGTTCCCGAGGTCCGCGATCGCCTGCGCGGCCGCCTTCGTCACGTAGTAGTGGACGGTCTGCACGGTGCCGTCCGCGTAGGTGACCGTGAGCCGCGAGCGGCCCCACGTCTTCGCGGTGAGCGTGTAGCCGACCCACCCGGACGTCTTCGCCTCGCTGTTGGTCGTCCAGGAGAGCGCGCCGGCGGGGCTGACGGAGAGGGATGCGACCTTGGAGGGGTAGTTGAGGAAGAGCTTCGCCTGCTGGTCGGAGGGGACGATGTAGCCGGGGATGCCAACGGCGACGGGACGCTCCGCCGCCTGTAGCGCATCTTCGATCCCGCGGATGGAGTCTGCGAGCACGAACTGGAACCCGTACGTCCGCGTCTCGCCAGGCTGGAGCGTGGCGGAGGTCGGTGCGTTCCATGGGGTGGCGTTCTTCCATTCGTTCTCCGCGTACGCGAGCGAGTGGAACTGCCATTCGTACAGCGCCTCGAACGTCTGCGACTGGTAGGCCAGAGGCTGGGAGGTGTTCTCGGGGAGGAAGCGCCAGCCCTCCAAAGGGGATTTGCCCACCGGAAGGACGAGGAGAGGGGGAAGCGTGCCGAGTAGGGGGGTAACCTGGACGTAACCGGCGTCTTGGCCGATGTAGGGGTCGAAGAGGCTGCAAAGTTCGTTGGTCTGTGCTGAGGTGCGGCCAGTGAAGATCTGTATTAACGAGATGTGTCAATGTATGCGCATGTAGGGAAGAACGGGATGCATACGTTGTTGAACTCGAGCGGCGCGCCGAGCGAGCCGATCTCGACAGCTTGGCTCTGGGAGTTGGTAACGTCGAAGAGGAGCTGGAAGGATCCATCTTTGAGCACCCAGCGCCGGGTGATGTTCAGGAGCGAACCGCTGGGTAGCGTAGGGAGCAAGTTCGCGGCGGCGAGAGTGCTTCCTGAGGCGGAGAGCGCCGAGACGTTCTTGCGTGCTGCAGCTGTGTCGCCGCTAATCCAAGTGGAAGACCCGACGATACGAGCACGAAAGGTAAGGTCACCGAGGTGATAGTTTCCATTGTATTGGCGCTGTGTCATGACGTCGGCGGGGATGAAGTCGAACGCAGTCGAGTCCTTTGTCGTGAGGGAATAGAGTGTCTGCGAGTCCTTCACGAGCTGCACATTGAACGACGGCGTGGTGAAGTTGAGAAAGCCATCCTGCAAGCCCAGCGTTGGCGTTTGGGCCGCAGAGAAGCTTGCAGCGAAGAGAGCCGGGAGGACAGTAGCGAAGTAGCTGGTGCGCATAGTTGCGAAGCGACACTGCAGGTGCACCGAATGCTCACTTCCTGTATCACGGACGCTATATAGCGGGGCCGTAAACGATGCTCGTGCTTCTACGTCCCGGATTCGCATGGTTGAGAAGCTTCTTGGTCGAGTTTCTCCGACAGGGACGCGGGCACGGCAAGTCAAGCCGCTCCTCCAACGCATGCATGAACCTCATTGACCACCTATATGCGTATTTTCGGTGGTCATGAACCTTTTGCTGCCAAGCTTCTAGAAGCGCACCTATTTTCAACTCCTTCCCTCAACCACAGGCCATTTCCAACATTGCCGAAAGGCCATCATATGCGGGAGCAGGTGTTGCGGGCTGGGCCGCTGGGGAGCAATGGTGTTCCGTTGCGAACGTCACCTGGTGAAGATATCGCTCCAAAGACTTCTCGCGGGCCGGCTTGAGGTTCATCCGCGCAACACAACGGCCCGCCTAAGTGGTCGCGATTTGTTCGCCGGGACTTCGAGAAGATCATGGGGGCAATCCTAGGGTCTGAGCGATGTTGAATGTTGAACGTTCGCGGTGCTGCTCTGCAAGTTTCGACATTGCAGGATCAATGAGTCCAAGGCATAAGGTGCTGTAAAGAGACGAAGGACTCGAGCCACCCACTGCCGTCGTGGTGGGTGGTAAAGATTGTCCTGACATAAAACGCATGACCACGCGCTTCCGAACTACTCGGCAATTGCCGCTACACCCCATTAGGCAGGTCTATGCTTACTTAAAGCTAGGCTGCAGCTCGAACGAATCTTGTGTCAATGATTCTGAATTGGACACCCGGGGTTACTTGAGCCAATGTATGGCGTAGCATCTTTGTCATAAATGGTAATGGTTGAAGAGCGTGATGGAATGGCGTGAGGTTCATTCAAATGTAGGTGAGCTAATGGTACAATGAGAACTGCAACTTCAAGGAAGGGCGACTAGGATACCAATAGTAAGTACTCTATCGGTGCCTCGCTTCCCATGACACCACCAGGGTGCCATGGAGGGCAGCACGACAAGATCAAGAACATTTCCTTCCCTCAGTGGGTAGGGGTCGGCGCAGAGCTCTTCGCCCACACGAACGCGGAGGTCTGGGTCGGGATCGCTGATGTGCTGACCCTAAGATAGGTGAACTTCGCCGACTTGGCGATCTTGATAGAGCTTGCGGAAGAGGGCTTGGCGGAAGCCGAGGATGAAGATGGGGTGGTGGCGCTAGCTGAGCCACCCTGGCCCAGCGCCGCCTTCACGGCCTTGTCAAAGCGGTTGTTCCCTATGGTTGTGCGGTGAGCATATGATCAGCAGTTGTACAAGCACAGAAATGAGTAGTGCAACGTACCATAAGCTTGAGAGGCATCCCAGAGCATGATACCGCCGAACGAGGAGTACTTGCTGCGCGTCTCGCTCGCGATTTTAGCGAGCGTCGCCGCGTCGACATATCCAGAGCCAGCTGCGGAGCTGGCTGCGGGTGCGCCGATGAAGATCTTGACGTCCTTGTTGAGTGAAGTTTTCTTCGCCCAGCTGTCCCACTGGCCGAAGTTCCACGCGCTTGGGTTGTTGAAGTTGGGCAGCGAGCAGAAGTTGTTGTAGAACTGGACGTAGACCGCGTCGAACTCTGCTGCGTTCAGCACACTGTTGACGCATTAAGACGGTGGTGTTCAGCAGATATTCACAGTGGGATATAGAGTGTACGAGCACTCACGTAGACATGTACGCGTCGGGGAACGTGCACTGGGGAGCGCCGGTGACATAGACCTTCCTGTTTGCAGCTTTGGCGAGGTCACGGACGCGCTTAACGAACGAGTCGAAGTACTGGGTGCCGCCACCCTCAATATCGAGGTCAATGCTATAAATTCACTGAGTGTCGGCGCATATATCAACTCCATACCACAGGAACAGCCTACCCATCCAGCTCAGCGTCGCCGAAAGGACGAGTGGCGTTCTTCCCCCCGAGGAACACGTTCCAGATGGTATCTCCGAATGCGCTCGCCTGACCCGCAGACGAGAAGCCAGCGGCGCCCGTGGCGCCGCCGAGGGAGAGCGTGACGATCTTGCCCTTCGACTGGCAAGTCTTGATGTCCTTCGCGAGGAACGTGCAGTTGGGCAGGTTCGTGCCGGGGAAGACCCCTGAATCTACGACATTGCAGATCTGAAAGATGAATATCAGAGGGTGTTTTCTCTAGACTCGAGTATGCGGAGATACGAGTAACATACATTGGAGAGGTCGAGGGAAGGGAGCCCGCCTGCGCCGAAGAAGACGTTCGCGAACGCCATGGGGATGGCGTTGATGGTGTCGTCCTACGACCAACTCGTAAGTTAAGAAAGGTGATAGAGTGGAGGCTTGATCCCGAAGGCGACCCACCTGACAGTAGTTAGAGAGGTTCTTCTGGTAGTTCGCGGTGTCGCCGGAGTGTGTGGCGCCGTACGAGTTCTGACCCCAGTAGCTGTGTAAAGCGCGCGTGAGACCCAGGAAAAGGAGTCCCTTGAACATGTGGCTTACACAGCAAGCTACGTGAGACGGTGTTAGCCACGAACCTCTCCGTAAAATCCAAATGCAGACTAAGTCAACCCACATTATCTGTCCTCGAAGGGTCATACGCGGCGACGCTCAGCGCCCCAAAGGAGAGTGCGGCAAGGCCGGAAGCAAGCCAGAACGGGAGCATCATCAAGGGTATAGACTACGAGGAGTTCGCCAGCGAAGCTCAAAGGGTAACCGGAGGGATGTCCCTGGAGGATGAGGGGGTGGAAGATGGGCTGACGTTCCAGGAGGGGCTGACCCCCTACTACCTATATATCGCCCAAGTCATGCCTGGGGGGGGTATGTGCCCATCGCACGAAGATGCACTGATTGAGCACCGAGTGACGGCGCATCTAGCAACAAATGCAGCGTCGCGAGCCATCGACGTGCCCCGAGGCGACTGACCGGGGAGTAGCCGCATGGGCTCTTTCCCGGGGAACGACAAGCCGAGGGTGCCATTCCGGCGCAGCGAACACACTTGCTGGACAAGGACCATATCCGATGAGCTCGTGCGATATCATACGAGGAGAACAGCAGAGGGTGGTGCATTGCGAAGGATGCTCACCATGCGGAGGGCGGTCGACCGAACGGGGCCGGGCCCCACCGCAACACGACCGCAGTGGAGTCGAAAGATCATGAAGACAGCTCGACGTTACGGGCCACGCACCTGGACTCCAAAGGTTCAACGTTCAGAGCGCGGTGATATGTTCTCGCACCGCTTTTCCGGCTGCGAGAGGAATGCCACGCATGAATGCTCCGCTGTTGATAGTTCGGCGGAGTATGTCATGACAACAGGTCGAGCTCAAGTGCTCACGGAAATACCGTGGCGAAATGTGGAGAGAAGCAGCCAGTGAGAGGGTACGTGCTCATAAGGCTACATGCATGAATGTTTAAGGTATCGGCTGATTTGCTCCCCGCTGGCTGAGAGGAGTTATCGACGCAAGTCGGTAGAGCGGTGAGGGAAAAGGGGAGGAGGTGGTGGTGTCGTAAGGAGGACTTGTGGCAAGGACTACGCATGATGTTGTTCATGCACAGCTTCGCGTGTCTGCCGAGGAAGGAATGTCGGAAATGATGAGCATAAGCGAGAGACGCCGGCCGCGGGAGGACCTGTCAGTACTAGTCCAACCTTCCACTGAAGTCCGCTCGAACGGTTGAAGATCAAACATTGTCGCGCCGAGTCTGCCAGTGAATATCACACTTGAATTTGCACTCGAAAAGATGGACGATACCGAGAATTACTCGCTGCCTAGTAGGCTAGCAGAGCGGAATGCGATTGTATCGGCGGAACCGTAACGGAGCAAATATAAGCTGATCGCAACCAAACAGTATGTAACAGAAATGCTAGAAATACAACCAGAGCACGATGACAGTGTTCTAGGCGTGATGCGATGCGAGGAATAAACTGCGGGGTATGTACAGCTTGAAGGTATAATAATAAGCAGTGATGTGGATGAACGCAAGAGTCCGATCGATGATGTGGAGATGCCGGGACCGAGGACGAGATGCGCTGAACTGAGTTGAGATGAGATGCAAGGGGATCTAGGATGTACAATGCGAAGGGGGAGATGGCGAGAGGAGACCGGGGACGTGGGAGCCTGAGGAGAGGGGGAAGAGGGGAGAGCCAGAGCTACACGCCACAGAGGGGCGCGTCGACGTTCACCAAGCGAAGGAGCCATAGGTGTGCTCGTCCGGGACCGGGACCGGCATAAACAGCGACAAGTCGTCGAACAAGCTGAAGTCCGGCGACGCCGTCGACTCGCGCGACGACCCCGGCGTCGAGTCCGCGTAGCTCTGCCAGCCCATCGTCGTCATCATCCCCTCGGCGCGAGACGGATCGTAGAAGTTCGGCGCCGACGAGTAGCCCGCGTTGGCCAGGCTCGCCTGCTCAGGCTTCGGCGACACGATGGGCGCGGGGAGCATGAGCACGCTGGGGTCGATGGTGCCGTTGCAGGCGAGCGACGGGAGTGCCGACGCGGCGAAGCTGAAGTTGAAGTCCTCCATGTGCGGGCCGAGCGACCAGTTGTTCACGGCGGCCGTCTGCGCCGCGGCGTTCAAGAGCGTCTCGAGGTTGTCAACGGGGGCGGGGGTCGCGAGGTAGGGGAAGGTGAGTGGCTTCGCGCTGCTCACGCCGGTGGCCGGCTGCGACTGCGCGTTGGAGAACCCGAGGTCCCAGTCAGCGGCTGTGATGGGGCTGGGTGTGGAGGACTGGGAGGCAGAGAAAGTGTACATGGAGCTCAAGTCGAACTCCTGCTCCTCTGTGTGTGCGGGCGCGGAGGCTCTCCGTGTCGACTTCTTCTTGGAGGCGGAGCGAGACGAGGACGAGGACGAGGAGGGAACGGGAGCAGGCGTGGTCTTCGAGCGTTTCGCGCGGCGAGCAGGGTCCTTGGCCGACTCCTCGTCGTCCTCGTCGGCTTTCCGTTTGTTGTTGCCCTTGGCGTACTTCGACTCCGGGAACGTCATCCCCTCAGGGGTGGGCTTCTCGATCTTCTTCTCGTCGTCTCCAGCCTCGAAACCGTGGTTCAGGCTCCTGTGGCGGATCAGGCCAGACGGGTCTGAGGCCTCGTGGTCGCACTCGTACACCGTGCCGTCGGCGGCGACCCAGGAGTGGGGGCAGCTGTACCGCATGCCGAGGCTAGAGACCCAGGCGTGTCAGCGCGTTGAAGGAAAGAAAGGACACGGCCTGTCACTCACTGTACCGACTTGATGTGCTGCTCCATGTTGCTCTTCTGAGTGAAGCCCTCCGTGTGGGTACACCCGGCCCACGTGCAGAGGAAACGCCTAGAAATATCGTTCAGTCGCTATGTCACCTTATAACAGAGGTGACTACGTACCGTTCAGTGGAGTGCTTGCGCATGTGGCGTTGGAAATCGCCTTTGCGTTTAACGGAGCCATTGCAGAGGTTGCAGAAGAACTGAATGGAGGGAAGACCCGTGAGTCAGTGGAAACGCTATCCGGATGTGGTGGGGACGTACTCTTTTCACAAAAGCACCGTGCTCATACACGGTTCTCTCAGTGCAGCACTGCGCGGTGCTGTGGGGGTCTTGGGAGCGGATGGGAGCCATGGCAAGAGTGGGGAGGGGAGGTAAAGGGTGGTGCGATCGGTAACGGGGTGGAATGTGGTTCTCGACGACGAGAGAAGTGTTCCGAAGGGAGGAGAGGTGTTTGGATGTGGGAGAGGCGGACTCTGGGAGGTCGGGGATGCCTTCCAAACAGCCGAAGAAGCCCCCGCTTTATACGTCCCCATCCCGCCCCCAATTGCCTCTCGATTGCTTCTTGGACGAGCAGCGATTGCTTTTCGCCAAGTATGGCAGTTGGCAATCACGACCAAACATCCACAACCGGGGGGCGTACGAGCCGCCTCGTGTCCTGCCGTAGATGGAAAATGTCTCAAACGTTGTTTGCTGTTGTCTGTTGCGATCTATTTGTGAGTTTATTTGTTCGCGCCGCTCGCTCTAAAGACTTACCATACCAAGTAAGTCTTCCTCTGGCCCATATATGCTGCTGTTTGGTCCTCCGTATACTTCCCCGGGCTGTTCGCCACTCTCACTAGTGCAGTGGCATCTCCCCCTCGCCACTTCCTTGGGAATGTTCGTCGCACCGCCCTCTCATAGGCCGAGCACCGTTCCCCTACCTCCTGCTGTCCTTCGAAAATATCAACGGTGTGTCGCACACGACGTTGACTCCATACACACCGTCGTTACTCGTTCTGCCCGACCGAGGCCCATCGACCCCCATTCGCGCCACTCGACGCCGACGAGGTATCTGTTCTGCACGTGACGCCGCGCCAGGGCCCAATCCAGACCGAGTTCCGCCGCTTTGACAATGGCATTCGGGGACGCGCATCGGTTCGGCAACGTGGCGATGTGGGGAACCCGCTTTGGAGGCCTGCAGGTGCCTCAGTCTAGGCCTATCATTGTGGCCGTCCACAAAGCGGTCGGTCATGACATATTCTCTATAGCTATGTTTTCTTTGCTCCATGTCCAATCAGCGCCGACATCCCCGCGGAACATCAATAGACTGCCTTTACCAGGAACAAAGGCGAGATCATGATCGAGGTGAGGTCCTTTGAGGATGGATGTCCTGCCCGTTTTGGCGAAGTAGCGGTTGACGTCGCCCACGATGCTGCACATGGCCTCCGATGGCCCCTAGAGAGTCCAGGGGCAACGTTGGTCAGATTGTTGAGAGGAAGTCGCGGTCGTCGACGTTGGAAACAAAAAGCGCATGGGCGCCGGCGCCATCCCGCACGGCGCGCTTGACCCGGCGACGGTCCGGGCCATTTGCGATCAAAGTCCCAGCGAGGCCGCCGGCGCCGAGCCCTGGAAGTTGGACACAGACTACAGTCTGAATAGACTGCTTGTCATCGACCACCATGTACTCCCGTCGCCCTCAGCTCGACTCAAACGACATCATCAAGAAGTCGTCGCTATATAGATGCTGCAGCAGAAACGGTGCAAGAGGATCGGGTACTTACATTTCAATAACTCTCCTCTGAATCGGTGCCACTCCCTCTATATACCGAACTAACGTCTATCACTTCATAATAGGTAGTGCCTACATTCTTTCAGCAGAACCCGACTACTGCGCCACTACCCGTTGAACATTGCCTCTCCCCATCTTCGCCGACCACTCGAACTCGACGTCGACATCGACACCGACCAGCCCTCACTGCACGAGCGAAATGCGAAGCGGGAGCGCGGCACCGAGCTCCGGCTTCCCGCGGACGATGGGGACCATTCCGACACCGGCGGGCGCGCACTGGATCTCGACCTTCTCCTTCGGGAGGTCGAACTGGAACGTCTCGAGCAGCTCGCCGAGGAACGCCTGCATCTCGATCACCCTGCGAAGACGATATAGGGCAGGGCACCTGTGTATCAGCATAACGGGCGAGAGGCAGGTCAGGGCTACGTACGAGAACCGCCAGCCGATGCATGAGCGGATACCGGCAGCTACGATCCATGTGAGTCAGTCAAGTGCGTACCAGGACTTGAGGCTTCAATAGTTCGAGAGAGCTTACAGAACGTCATCCTGCGTGGAGGACGTGGTTCAAGTGAGCGGGCAGACTCTATGCAAATTGTCGCGGGGGGAGGGGAGCTGCTTACAGGTTCGCGAAGACACCCACGCTCGCAGGCTGCTTGGCCGTCTCGATCTGGAGGAACCGGTCGGGGTTCCACTAATGCGGGTATATTGAAAGATGGAATTGACAGGCGTTGCAGGGGATGTCTGCAGTCGATTTAACGGTGCTAATAGGCAGTGAGGGGACGTAAGGAAGTTCACAACCCACTCTGAGAGACGACGGGCCTAAGTATGTCACGGTGGGATCGAGTCGCAGGTCTGGTATATAGGTGCTCAGGTTCAGGCTTGCCAGTGACCACTAGCAAACACTAGGTAACTGAAGTGAACATTCCAACTCTATTCCGGATGGCAACAGATAACATTGTGTGTCATGCAAGCTACATAGCAGACTTCCTCGACTTTTTCGGGGCATGGCCCTTGTCAACGCTTGAGTTGTGGCTCTGGGATTGCTTTGAGTCGCCGCCTGTCTTGGTAGGTGGAGGCTTGCTCACGGTTCCGTTAGGCATAATGGGGTAGGGCGACACATAGTTTGCCGGAACACGGTCTGACGGCGCCTTGTCGCGCGACTGCCAACGGCTGCTCGGCAGCGCGAGAGGGGTGAGAAACGTGATCATGTCGTCGTGCCCCTGGATCCTCTTCTCCAGCGCAATCTCGTCGTCGGTAGGAGGGTCCTTGGCCACGAGGTCCTGATACAGGACGTCGTCGTTGACGTCGCCGTCCTCATCGTCCACGAGGTCCCCGCCTCGCGAGACTGCGTTACGAGAAGGAGGAGGAGGAGTTTCAGCGGTGTGGCCCATCTCCGAGGCCCCAGGGAGGCTCCCAAGGAGCAAGCCGCCGTTCTCTTCCACCCACACGTTGTAGTCGAGGACGGCGTAACGAGCCTTGAACCATTGCAGTAGAGTGGTAATGATGTGGTCCATGGGGCTGCGGAACAGCACTCGAACGCTGCCAAAGCGACCTTGGATGACCTTGAGCTCACCATGGGTGCGGAGCGTGGACGCCTTGAGGTTTCCGCAGCTGATGGCGCCGTCCTCGTCGGTGAAGCAGTCGAAGAACTCGTCGAGAAGCTTCGCGACCTGGTGGTCGCTCAGGTTGGACTGCAGGTACCGCAGAGCGTAGTAGACGAGGACATGGAACATAGACTCAAGCTCGTCAGGTATCGACACCCGTGCGAGCTCGTTCGACAGTAAGTTGACCGAGACGAACTGCCATGTGCCCTAGCAAAAAATGTGAGTTAGAAATAGGCAGCTCAGCAGCTCAAAATATACATACCGTGCGTTCAGGTTGACGAGGCCTGGAGTCCGCGGCGACGGGCTTGGAGATCTCCCAGTCCGAGAGGATTCCCTTCCACTCGAGCCTCCGCGAACCATCCTCCTGGGTGACCACCTTGGGGTAGATGAGGATGTTATTGCCCGTTATATCGCGATGGAGAACTCCGACGATAGGGTGGGTTGCAGCCAGCTTGTGCGCTGCGTACAGTGCTTTGTCAGGACACACAATACATGAATACGGTGGTTGAGATGGCTGACTCACTCTTGAGGCAGTCAAGGACCACCGACACCAGTTGCCGCCCGTTTGTGAACTTATCCAATTTCATGCACACCTCCGCTACAACCATTCGATAGTGCACCAGACGGCGGATAGGGCAATCCGCGCGGAACGTCGGGGGAGGTGTTGACTGGTCAGCGTTATTGGCGCCACAGTTCGAGTCGTCTCGCTCGACGGTGTCGGCCCTCTTCCGGCTAGTCTTCCCGTCGTGCTTGGGTTTCATTCGACTGATGACCGAGTCGCGGGCGGGCGTGGGGCGCGAAGCAGCCGGTGTCGAGTCTGCGGTGACCTTAGGGTGCTTGCGTTCCCACCAGTCGGCAGTGACAGTCGCTTGGTGGCCGACATCGCCGTGGCAGACGAGCGTCGGGACGTTGGTGATTCCTGCCACATCGCGCAGTTGCTGGAGGATGTCGCCTTCAGAGGAGACGTGTTCATATGCTGCACGCCACGCGTCCTTGAGCCAGAAGAAGCGTTTCGTTGCTTGTTCATATGCGATGTAGCCCCGCGTACCGCGACCCCCCATCCCGCTGGCGGCGTAGACAGGCTTCAAGTTGCCTACGAGGAAACTACGGGATCCTTTCTCATCTTGCACGCGAAGTGTATACCGGGGGTATGAGTCGTCTTTGATGGTCTCCGCGAATTCTGCGCGAACATACTTGAAGGACAAGTTCCCCAGGAGCAAGATCGCGTTCGTGATGCAGAGTTTCTCCCTTCCCGCGGACAAGTGAAGCAAGGTCCATTCGAATGGAATCGAAGTCGTCGGGTTGGAGTCGTGTAGCCGTGGGGTCTATCCCAAGCTTCTCGTCCGGCAGGTGGTCGGAGACCCGCCACAGGAACTCGCAAAGCGCGTCCGGCTCCTCGTAGTAGTCGATGGACTTGGTGACGATCGTTCCTCCCCGATCCCAGAAGAGGATGCGGAATCTGCGTCCAATAATCAGGAGCATGAAGAGACCCCAGCGGTGCTGCATGTAATAGATGCGTTCAGCATAGGTCGTGACTTGTCCCCGGGCTTCCCTTCGAGTATCTGCGTCCGAGTCTGGGCTGTCTCCGTCACCGATGTCCGTGTAGGGGTCGCCACAGTTTCCATGTTTGCGAGACTTGAACTCGACCGGAATGATCTGGAGGAACCACCAGGGCCGACCGTCTGTTGGAGCTTCGTTGGAATGGAATATCGCGCCGTCGATCTTCTGCCCCGTCTGGTCGACGTCGGACGGGTCGGCTTTATGTTGAGAGATTTTTAGAGCAAATCCGGGGCAAAGATCGTGCTCTTCGATAACCTCAAGCTGTGGTAATCACGTTTGGGACGTGACGGAAGGTCGTCACCAGCAGGATAAGGTAGAAGCTCGTCGAGGAACTCCCAGATGCAGTCGGCGAGGACGGAACGACCTTCCATGTCCTCTGCACATTTGGCACGGTACTGAGTGAGGTCGACATAGCCAACTGAGCCGGCCGCCGCGCTGCCAGCCTTGTGTAAGGAGCGTGGAGTTTCTTCCAAGTCGACGTTAGAGCCCAGAGCCATGGTAGGTGAGGAGGTGGAAGAGAAAGAGAAAGAGAACGAGTTCAAAGAGTTCAACTTCCAACCACCGAGAGCTAGACACGCTAGTGGAGATGATTGTCTAGCCGCCGGCAACGAACTAGGAAGGTCGCTACTATGTAATCGGCCCCGGTCACACGAACGCTAGTGTAATGAGAAGGTGAAAAATAGAGAGGTGCATCATCGGCTGGGAACAACGGCCTGTCGCGCTGGTGGCCAGTACAAATACATGGCACAGCCTTGATGTTCTACTAGGAAGCGGCTCGACTCAGCCCAGAATCATCAAACTCACTAGGATAGACTTGGACAAAGTATTGATGAGACTACGATGTTGATTTGGCGGACTTGAGCTCTAAGGAATCCGAATGCCGTCGTGCCAGCAGTGACTCCGAGACGTCACTGGCAGCTCAGTTGGCGTACGTCTGAGGAACTTTGCAATGTACACCTAAACAAGCATGAGCATCCGTATTAAATGATTAGGAAGAAACACAGACATGGCTAAACTTGATTGTTTTGATGCCCAGAGAGAGGAAGCTCATCAATCGAGTCCAACGTTCAAGAACATCGAACAAAAAGAGAAATAAGCGCCGTTGCGCTTGGCGCTTCTGGATGTGGGCACTTAGGCGCTAATTCACTTGCTCCCCAACCACCATCTCGCAGTCTGCCTTTCCTCCCCTTGCCGCATCTACAGCTACAGGGTTCTCTCCATACTCGGTTAATATGCAAAATCCCGCCGTTCAGCTAGAGCACAATGAATTCCTCGACGAGTTCCTCTCATCAACTTGGGCACCCACCCCGACAGCGATTGAACCTCAAAATGACTTTGCCATGCTTCAACATGCAGATGCTCTACCCGAAACAGAACTTTCTGTGCTCTTTGTAAGTCATTACAGTTTCTCATCGTTGTGTTCACTCATCGACATCGGCACTACAGATGGACGCGGTGAATGACAAGAAGCTCGCACCCGGATTCCGTATCTCTTCATTCACGCATTGCGCGCAGACTGGGAACGACGGTAGTCCCCGACGGGCTTGTTTTGCGATGTTTCGTGGTTATCAAGACGATGGAGTCCGGTGGTTCGATCAGATCATACCATTCGAGTTCCGTCAGCATCTTCCTGGGATCGATCCGTTCGAGGACATTCAGTCTTCCTCTCTTAGCAGCGAGGTCAAGCGCGCCCGGGCACGGCTCCTCACCGAGATTTCTGCTTGTGCGGAGCTCCTCTTCGCCTCCCAACATCGAGTCTCCCTCTTGATGTTCCTTGTCATCGGTCGTCGGTTTCGGCTCTTGCGATTGGATCGCGCCGGTATCCTCGTCACCCCCTCGGTCGACTACATCGACAACCCCGCAATACTCCTCAATTATCTTTACCGTTCTTCTCGCCTAGACAACGACTCCCTCGGTTTCGATCCCTCAGTTACTCGTGTTCTACCCAGCGACATAGACTTCCTGCGTATGGATAGAGCGGCTCTGCCGGACATCGCAGACTTGGATCATTCGGAACGAGACCTCAAGGACGAGGAATCCTGCGAATCTATCACCTTCGCCTACGTGCGCTCGCTGTTCCGGGCGACACTCGCATCCGATTGGCCGCGATATCGGATACGGGTTCCAGATGGAGATCAACAGCGCACCTTCCTCGTCGCGAAGCCTGCGTTCCGCGCGGGCGATTTTGCAGGTCGTGGAACGCGTGGCTATGTCGCTCTGGACTGCGCGACCTGCCGTTTTGTGTGGCTCAAAGACGCGTGGCGCTTGTCCTACAAGGTCGCCGATCGAGAGGGCGACATCTTGGAAAAGCTCAACGCGGCGAATATCAGCAATGTCCCGACGCTTGTCTGTCATGGAGACATCGCGAACCAGACGACGATCACTGCTGACTGGTGGGAGCGCAAGTCCAGGATCCCGTCCACCACCCCTCCGTCATCCACCACATCCTTATCCTTTACATCATCCTCTACCGCTCTCAACTCTTCCAGATCTCTCGGTAGCAAAAAGAGGAAGAGGAACGATGCACACACGGACGACACGCTGGTCACCCAACCTGTCGGGTTGACCCCGCACGCCACCGGTTGTTCCGCTGGGCCTCTTCGTGAACACACTCACTACCGAGTCGTCGTCGAGGAGGTCTGTTTGCACCTGAAGAACTTCCAATACGGCCAGCAACTCGTGTCCATCGTGTTGGACTGCATGCGTGGTACGTCTCCAGAGATGTACTTCACAATTTGTCGACGATCTAACTCAGCCTTGGTAGCTCATTACGAAGCGGCTGTGAAGCCCGAAATTCGCATACTCCACCGCGACATCAGTGGTGGCAACATCCTGATCTGCCCGAAAATTTTGCGTCAGCGGGACGGCAAGAAGCGGTCAATCATGTGGACGGGCATCCTCAGTGATTGGGAGCTTTCAAAGCCCGTTGACACGCACGAGGCAGCATCGAGGGCCACTCGAGCACATCGCATGGTCCGTCATCCTGCGCTTTCACTTAGACTTCCAGTTGACGGGTTTTATCCAGGGCACTTACCAGTTCATGTCAGTCAACCTGCTCTCCGACCTGTCAAGACCCGTCCAGATCGCGGACGAGTTGGAGTCGTTCTTCCACGTGCTCGTCTACTACGCCGTGCGGTACCTCAACTCTAATTGCACGAGCACCTCCGGCTTCATCCAGGGCTACTTTGACATGTACACCGGACCCGGCAGCGCGTATGCATGCGGCCAGAAGTCCGTGGCAATGGAGAGCTCTGGCGTGCTCTACATGCAGCATCCGTACAAGCCGCTGCTGTTCCGCACGCCAATGGACAACCTCCTCGCGACGATGCTTAAGTCCTTCCGGGCGCACTACAAGGTCCTAGAGTACGACGCACGGAAGACCGCGCCGCCACAGCCTCCGCCGACTCCACATCAGAGGTCGCAGTCTCCCTCCGACAGCGGTGACGGGGAAGACGGTCCCCAGGTCGGCCCACCGACGTCCTCACATGGACCTCCGTCCAGCGTCTCTGACGTCAACTCTCTCGTCGACTGGGACAACCAGGACGACACCCCGGTCACAAGCATCCCCACGGCCGAAGACGTCAAGCTCGCGGCGAAGGTCGCGCACCACAAGTTCCTGCTGAGCTACATGGCGAAGATGCTCGACCATCCCCGCTGGCGCATGAGCGACCGCCGGCCCGCTACGCCTGAGACTGACTCCCGCACCACCGACCCCGCTGGCAGCTCACACGCGCCGCCGTCTGCTGCGAGTGCGAGTGCGAGTGTGGGCAACGGCAGCAAGAGGCGGCGGTTGAAGTTGAAGGGCCCCGAGCGTAACGTCTCCCTGCCTGCGCGCCTCCACGCGTCGACGCGCCGCACCCCTCGCACTCGCGTAGCCCCGGGCCCTCGCACACTTCCGGTCAAGGCGAGGTCGTAGGCTTTCCCGCGGACGCGGACACTCTACTCGGACGGGCATCAGGCAGCCAGCACGGGGCTCCTTCGTCTGAGTGTGGCTGCTGGATACTTCTCGCCCACGCTCAGCTCTGCTTTCTCGCCCTTCCCGTTCACATGGAGGTTCAGAAGAGAAGAATACCACGGCTGGACATGATGTTGGTCTCCTGCGAGGTTCTATCCCTTCTACCGCTGGATTCTGGCCCCCTTCTCATTGCACGCTGTTGCCTGATGCTTCGAGTCTTACCTGAGAAATTCCCATCTTTGCGTCGCCTCCCCCCTCACCATTTGCTATCAGATAGTCTTGTCTATTGGGGCTACCTAACTTGGATCTTCCGACTTAAAGCGCGGCGATGAATGATACCCGAGTCTATGTATACCACTTTTCTAGCGTTAGGCTGACATTCAGATATTCTACTGTATCGTCTTCGTCAATTGATTTTTCAACTTCTCGGACAATAGTAAACGCTTAGCGCTAGGTCCAGCAACAGTTGTCAGTGGCAGGGACTCTCCTTACATACTAACCGAGTGGCACTCGTTGTTATTGTCCTCTCGAGTCTCCACAATCTTGTCTTCCACCTCCATTACCACCGTCTTCAGATTGCCCATCCTATACCCGTACCAACGCCTCAAACCTAGTCTCATTCCTTTTCCCTGCCAGCGATTCGGCGAACCTCCGCCGCACGGTGTTAGCGCTCGCAACATGGATGATTCTGCTGTTCAATTGGACCACGACACCTTCTTCCAGGCGTTTTTTTCACCTCCACACACCAACTTCCGAGAGAAACGAGTCTCCCTCAGACTCTTCGCCCTACTCAAAAGTCCAAGCGAACTTCCCGAAGACAGCATCTCCCAACGCTTTGTATGCCGTTTATCCGTGGTACTAGGTTGATCATGCTGACATGTCTGGTAGATCACAGCTGTCCGCACCCATCATCTCACCCCCGGATCGACACTAGCCACCACGCTATTCGATGCCCTTCCTACGAACCGGGAAGCCAAACACAAGGTCCAGGCCGGGATTTACCGCTCGACGGACATCCCAAAACGCGGACACCCCCGTTGGGCCGACCAGAAGGTGTCATTCCAATTTAGTCGCTACGTCGCCGGCATCGATCCGTTCGAACAGAGCGATTTCGACGAGAACTACACCGAGACAGGGCGCGAACGGAAGAAATTGCGCGAGCATATCTACGCCACTGCAGAGCTCCTCTTTTCGGCCCAACACCGCGTCTTCCTCTTCATGGTCCTGGTCATCGGGAGAGCATTTCGGCTTCTCCGCTGGGACCGCGCTGGGGTCATCGTGACTCCCTCAGTCGACTACGTTGATAAGCCTGCCTTGCTGTGCGACTGCTTGTACCGTCTCTCTCTCCTCGACGACATCTCGCTCGGATTCGACCCCACCGCCACTCGCCTCCGGCCACACGACTCCGATTTCCTGCGCATGAGTGCTGCGACTCTGGACGATACAAGTGACGTCGACCACACGGAACGTCCAATCGAGGAAGGCGAGATCGGCGATGGATTCGTCTTTCGCTACGTTCGCTCCTTGTTCCGAGATTCCCTGTCCGCCGGCTGGCCACGTTATCGACTTCAAGTCCAGGACTGCGACGACACGCGCGACTTTCTTGTCGGGAAGCCTCTGCACTTCCCCTCCCGCGTCATTGGTCGAGGAACGTGCGGCTACGTTGCGTTAGACTGCAAGACTCAACGTTTCGTATGGTTGAAGGATACCTGGCGCGCGTCAGATTTGGTCGTGGAAAGCGAGGGCGACATCCTGGCCAAGCTGAACTTGGCCGGCGTAGCCAATATTCCGACCCTCGTATGCCACGGCCACGTTCCGGACCAGGCCACCATCGCTAATGAGTGGTGGGAGATTACACATGACGGAAGACACAGCCCTTCTTAGGATGTCTCGGGCGTGTACGCGCTGTGCTGGCTCATTTGCACTCCTAGCACGCCTTGTAGACCACTGCGAACGAAGCATGTCAGGCATTTTGTGAGATCGTGGTAGATGAATACGCTAACCCTTGAATGCCAACGGACGCCGATCGCGACAAACAGTTTGAATGCGGTTTGAACTTGAATGCGGTGAGAAGGCGAGTCGGAGGCGGTGCAGCGGAAGTGCCATCACCAACGGCTCGGGAATTGACCCGATTGGCTCATCAGCGTCTCGGCCTGGTCCATCAAAATCTCGGACGCCGCCGGCTTGACCACACTTGTTCCCAACCATGAGGAACTCCGAGTCCCAGTCGTCGCCTCCCAGCGTTGTGCCGGTCGGGCGACTGGTCGCGAAGTCTGGTCGGGCAGACCAGACCAGACCACCGACGGTCCTACCGACTGCCAGGTTGACCAGACCATTCCCACGCCTGGAGCGCCCCGGTATGGGCGGTCCGCCACACGGTCCACCAGTTCCACGCGGCGCCTGATTCGTTGATTAGATTAACCTCTATACCGTCCCACTCTCAATACACATTCTTGACCTCTTTACATGGTAATACTGTAGGCCTTAAGCTATACCGATGCTAGGATCATTAACGAGGACCTGTTAACGAGTATCTATTGCATTAACAAGGCCTGAATCAGTACGTACGTTTTCCAAGCCTAGTATTACTCTAGCCCTCACGAGGCCGGGGACCCTTCATCTGAGCTCCTCCAAGTCTGAATCGCGGCAATTTGGTGCCGCATTGTTCCAAATTCTACGAGTTGTAAATGTAGTTATATTTTAACTGGCTGAGAAAGTTTTCAGGCCGCCCACAATGAGACACTGGCTGCACAGCGGCGAGCCCGAGTTAGAAGCACTTAGGTTTTTATTGGCCGGAAACCAAGTTATCGGGTGCGATTTGAACTTTTTCCATTGTATGGTACTGTCCAGGGGGCTTTAGCGAGGGAGGAGATGTAATCATTCGTGATTGAACGCTGAACAGCCCTTAAACCCCCTGTAACTCGCTCACAAGCGGAGGAATAGAGCGAAATACGTTTCACCGGCATGTATCTTATAATAAATGCATATATAGACCTGTTTAACCTGCTTTCCTACTCTACACTGAAGGGGCACCGTGTCCCTACTCCGTTTGCGGCGTGGTACTCGTCAAGCGTCAACGGACGGTCGACCACCTGCCAAATACAGCAAAGTCGGGTCGGGCGCTCGAAAATCCGACCAAGCCGCCCGACCATGCGATGGTCGTACGACCAGCCGTACGACCGGCACAACGCTGTCGCCTCCAGTCCAGTTCAAATAGCAACATCCGAGGCTGTCTAGTGTATAGCAGCGGCAGCAGCGTGTTACGTCAAGGACTAACTAGTTTACCGCGCTCACTCTCGACTTAGATCCGGGTCTCGGAAGCGGAATGGGAGGACTTAAGGAGGTAATGTTCTCGATAATTCGACCGGCCGCGTATACGTACCACACCACAAGACTGAATTCGTCTCCTTCACTTACCAGGTTCTGTCTATAATTTGGTGATCAACTCCTCAAACTGAGTTGCCGTCTTGTGCTGGACTATGTACGAGTTTTTACTTCCCTACTGCATACTTTTCTCGTGAGAGTATTCACGGCACCGTCCCTAAACGCAGAGGCTCTTGTTATGCCGCTACATTGTGAAGTGGCCCAATGGCGCCGTGCACACCATGTAGCGGTACGATTACAGCTACCGCCTAGCCTCGTTCCCGATCCTACCAGCGCATCGCAGCGCGGATTGGTGGCCGGACGCGGAATTGCCTCGGATCCGCTATGCAACTTGAAGTTGTACGATTGCCATGCGGTCGTCATCCGCGACCGAAATCCCTGAACAAGAGTAGCGGAAGTACGCTGTAAACACGCTTGCAAGGTAGCATATCCGCTACGTGGTCTACCCGAGTCAGTCTCGATCATCGACGCTGCCGCTCTGAGCTGTATCCTCATACGGTCCGTCATTGTAGGATGCGGGGACTTAGCAATTTTTTCAACGAAGTCTGTCCCCTATTCCTCGGGGTATAAAAGGACCTCGTTTGCGAGGTTAAGACCCCACCATATCATTCGTCCCTCTCTGCCTACCAACATACAAAGCGTACACTCACCTATCAACCACATCATAAATACGTCTACCAACATGGAGACCACCTTCTTCGCCGATGCCGTCCTCTTCGACATGGTAAGCTCGCTTCTAACTCCTCCCTAGTGTCTCTCACTAACTAAAGATGCTCACTAGGACGGCACCCTGACCGACTCCATCGCAGCCGTCGAAGCAGCATGGGGCAAAGTCGCCCTCGACATCGGCCAGGACCCCGCGTACGTCATCGCCGCGACGCACGGCAAGCGCGCGATCGACAACCTCGCGCAGTTCAAGCCGCACATCGCCGCGCACGAGATGGACGCCGAGGTCCAGGCGTTCGAGGAGTCCATCCTCTTCTTCGCCGACGCCTACGCCAAGCACGGCCCCGGCTCCCTCTCCCTCTCCCTCTCCCGCGAGATCGAGCTCTCGCCCATCTCCTCCGGGGAGGCGACGCCCTCCAGCACCGGCGCCAGCATCGCGTCCTCGTCCTCGTCCTCGCGCTCGTCGAGCATGGACTCGCAGTGCTCTCTCTCTCTCGGGTCGGACTCGGACTCCGGGTCGGAGGATGGGGACGGGGATGGGGATGGGGATGGGGCCTCCGAGCTCTCCGAGTCGCACGTCCGCCCGGCGTTCGTGCGCCGCCTCGCCACGCTCCTCATCTTCCACGTCTCCCACGACGCGGTCGTCCACATCGAGGAGGTCGAGGAGGCCGACGAGGAGTGGCGGATGGAGCTGGAGGAGCGGCACGTGTTCGAGGCGTGGCAGATCGAGGCCGCGGCCGTCGACCGCTCGGTGCGCATCCTGCCCGGGGTGAAGCGGCTCATGGACTCGATCCCCGAGGGCCGCTATGCGGTCGCGACCTCTGGGGCGAAGACATATGGTGCGTTCATATTCCAATTGATTTCATTTCGCCGGGGCTGTGGCTGACAGTTGTTATCCGCTTCAGCGTACGGGTGCATGACGCGCGTCGGCATCGTGCCCCCTGCCGTGACTATCACAGCGGACGACAAGCGTCTCAAGGCGGGCAAGCCTGCGCCCGACCCGTTCCTGCTCGCTGCGAAGGAGCTCGGGTACGACGCGACGCGCTGTGTCGTGTTCGAGGACTCGCCGTCCGGTATTCGTGCGGGCGTCGCGTCTGGGGCTACGGTCATTGCGGTGTGCACGAGCCACGAGAGGTCGAAGATCGAGAACTGCGGTGCGCACTTTATTGTGGACACGATGGAGCAGGTGCGGGTTGTGGTTGAGGGCCAGCAGCTCAAGTTCGTCATTTCGCAAGAGGAGTAGACGGTGACTGGATTATCTGAACGAGTCGGACATTTCGGATATCTCGGACATGCTCGACACGCCCCGGAGGCGGATGGACTTGTTATGTTATTCAATCTGTACTATTCTATACACAATAGCATTTAATAACCCCCCCTGGAACTGGTGAAATGAATCGAATAAAACAATTTTCAAGAATCCACTGTCGTGTCGGTCGCGATTTTGACACCCTCTATTCCTAGGAATTGGTAGGTTAATCGGCGGGTGGTCAAAGCCCAAGATGTGTCCAAACACCGTTCGTGTCGGTATGGTTCCAGGGTGCCTCCCATGTGGTGGCTCCTTCAGTAACACAAGGCTACGCGGAGTTCAGAAAACGAGAAGGAGAATAGGTCTCACGTCCTTGAAAACATTCATCCCCTCGCTCTTCACAACCGCCACACTCTCCGATTCTCCCATCTCAGCTATCTCGACACCAGTACTAGTGTGCTGGCGGGCCGCAGAGTCATCGCCGCCTGCCAGTGAGTCTGAGCCACCGCGACTACCATTGTCAGCGGAGCGGGATATGTCCCAGGACTTGATGCCCCAGCCACACGCCTCGTATCCGATCCAGCGGAGAGATGTGCTCCTGGCGGCCAGGATGCGGAGGTGGTTTTGGATGGCGTCGTATGCGACATCGATCTGCGTCTGGGAGGGCCATGGGGGGCAGTCCCAGGACATGTATAGCTCGGAGCCGGGCTCGTAGGGCTTCGGCGCGAACCTGATGAGGAAATGCGTGAGGGACGGGAGCGTGGGGAGTATCGCAGAGAGGCGTTTCTGTATATATGGAAGCAAAAGTCGGGTGCGGGGCAGTCAGCCTTTCATCAGACGGGATCCAGGCAGCGGTATCGCGGACAGAGACGGTGAAAGTACTCACGAGCATAGAGCCCACGCGACGGTTGTCGTCGCCAAGGGAGTAGGACGGGTAGAGGAGCAGCGTCAGGCTTCGGATGGATTCGGAACCCTCGAGGACGCGTCCCCAGTTTGTCTCTGCGTATCCGAAGCTCCCCATGTCGACGCGGAGCTCCAACGAACTTGGAGAGGTGTCGGCGAGCACGGGCTTGATGTATTCTTCGCTTACGAGGCTGCCCATCCGGAGGGAGACCGACGCCACTCTCCTCGCGAACCCGAGCTGGTAGAGGAAGGACGGATCTGCAGCCCATATCGCGGAGACCGACGGCCATGCGTCGCGGTATTGGGGGGATTCCCACTGGGTTTTGTTGTGTGTCCGAGCGTCTTCGAGGCGTTCCTTGTTGAATGCGACGCCGCGCGCAAAATTCATGTCTGGTTGCCGTAAGACGAGATGAGATACGTTAGGGAAGGCGGTGGTCGCATCGGCCACAAACGTTCTCAATGCAGTCTCTCGGATACCGAGTTTTTGCACCGCCAGAAACGGGGTGTCTGTGCGCGGGCTTCGGTAGATTTCAAGCTCATTCAGGGAGCGAGAAAGAGTGTCGAGGGAGACATATGTATAGGTGTGGTTCTGGACGGTCAAGGGGTATTTGAGGAACGCTAGGCTTCGCAGAGGAAGGCGGGCGAGTCTGCGCAATACACTGTTGTCGGTGTCAAAGGGCATGAGCATTGTCAAGTCCTCGAGTTGAGAGAAGGAAGAGGAAATGGTCTTCAAGAGAAGAGGGAAGGATATGTCTTGAAGGAACCAGCTATGGATTTCGATCCGGCGAACGTTGCGGCAATGACGCAGGACGTCCAGGAATGCGGCGGACCACTGTTCCCGAATAGAAATAAAGGAATATGCATGGATGTATCTGCGCTGGAAGATACCACTCGCTCCTATGCATAGTTCCTTGATTAGATGTGCACGGGATGAAGGGCCTGCATTGATGCGTAGAAATCGGCGGAACGAAGGAAGTCGGGTCAACTGGGGGTCTAGGTGAAGATCGTCGGAGCGTCTACAGAGAGCTAGCAGACAGGCATCGAGGAAATATCGGCAGGTTCTCATGAGGGCGGATAAATCAGCCGTCGAGAGCAAGACCATGATGCAGTTCTGCACGTCGAGATTTGCGGTGGCTAGGCGGTTAGGACGAAGAGGACAGCGAGTGGATGAGGGAGGATCCTAACCAGTCACAACATTATTATTTAATCACCGCTGTAAATATTTTCAGTATCACTCACGTTTGAGGTAGAATCTATGACTGGAAAGCGATTAGGGTCACGGGACAAGGTGAACGTGTTTTGGATTGGCATGGAAAAGTCGAAGTCGAAGGTCATTTCCTGGACTTCAAGTTCCTCCCGTCCTCCGACACTGTCTTCGATTCCTATTGGGGTAGGCATCGTGAAGTAATACCTAACACGAAATTTGATGAGGTTGTGCGAGTGGCCTGACGGGGCGGATGCCTGCTAGTTGCAATTGGTGGGAAGTTGGTGGATCCAAAGCCGTGAATCCCGGAAACTCCATGCTGCAACTCTTTTCCCAGCGTTATTACGCACGTGATGGATGTAGCGGTAACTCGTTTCCGCAACTCTTTGCCGAACAGGCCCTAAGTCAAGCAGCAAACGCCGGATCTCTATAAGAATTAACTTACTACATAATGGATCTAGGCGCCTACTATAGCTGCAGTAAGAGTAAGTAGTGTCGGGAAACTCCGGCATTACGTGTCCGTGTGCACCAAGTTTCGAATCCAGCTCGGGCCTTGACTCACTAATAGCCTGAACTCGAGTCCTTCTCCATCGTCCTCGTCCTCGGTCTCTGTACTTCCTGTTCATCACTCTATGTACCGTGCAGGCCTCCAACGGGCAGCTCTAGTGATCGTCAATGATACCGGCACCTCAAGTCATGTACCTGTACATAATGGCAGGCAACCATCGTTCGAGGAAATGGATAAGCAACTCATGCGCCAACCGCCGCTAAGGCCATCACAGAACGACCTGTGGTGAGCTCGAGGGGTTCGGTACCGCCACGCAAGTGCTGTTGTCAACATTGCATAACGATGGGTTTCAGCCTTTCAGGCATCAAATCTTTGCCTACCTACAAGGCCGGCTGATGATCTTGGTCAAGACTAAGTACCGTTGAATAGGAAGTTCGCGAGAAGAGTTGAAAAAAAATCCTGATGTTGAAGGCCTCTTGGGAGGAAGCCTAAGAAGACGAGTCCGAAGACCGGTTCGCGAATTGTGGGGGTGGATATATGCGCATCTATCCAAGGTAAGTATGTCTTTTGAGAGCGAGGTACAATGCGTGGCTCTGTTGCCGAGTCAGAGGCCAAGAGGCCCCTAGGGGTCTTCGATGGGAGGCAGAATGCTTCTGATACCCGCAATCAACTTTTACGTTGACTCGGAACCGCCACCGTTGACCAAGAATATTTCTCAGTGCGCTCGTCCACTCAAACTTGAACCCCGCCTATTTCTTGCCGCTGATCTCTGTATCCTCTCTCACCATGCAGAGCGACTCCAGTCAACTCGAATTTCTCCTTCACCTCCAGGGGGCGTTCAGTCGCGCTGCCGAGGCACCAACCCTCGTCCTGGTCCTATCAAAGTGGTGTCCGGGGTCCGTGATGGCGCTCTCTTGCGTGCTTTTCTCCAAAACCTCTCCCGTCTATTATAGAGCCAATATATCGACTTGCGAATTGAGTAGTAGACTGTGGTACGTATATTTTAACATATGTGATAGTGTTTGGTGCAGCAGTAGCATTGCAGCAGTACTTGTAGAGGGACGGAGCAGGAGGACCTTAGGCGCTCTATACTCCGTCTTCCTCGGACAATGTTATCTCACCGTGCTTAATCCATCGCACTAGCAGCATGGCCTACCATTGCAGAGAGAGGCCATCAGATTACAATGAGGGAGATTTTTGGAGCCTCTTGCATTTCTATATCACTGTGCTATGCCTCCAATCTCAGACAACCACACTGAACCACGGGAAATCAGTGTTCAGGATGCGCAAGGACACCATATCCTCCTCCGGACCGAGTGGAACCACGAGCGAGGCATCCATGTCGTAACCTGCGACGTATGTGGCACGACTGTTCCGCTAAACAAAGGCGGCCATCCAAACTCGTTTCTCATCCATCGAAACTCAAAAACCTGCGAGAAAGTACAGAGGAAACGGGAGCGGGCAAAGGAGCGGGAGAGAATCCAAGCGGTGCGCGCAGACATTCAGCGAAACGTTAACAGTGCTTCTCCGCAATACGCCGCTCCACACGGCGGTTCTCCATTCATTCGCACACACGTTCCACACACCCCAAGTCCGGCCTCTAGCACATCCTTCACACCACCCTCATCGGTTCCACATTCTCCCAGCGTTGTGATGCCTTCTATTCCATCCACTGTGGCAATGTGGCCCATCTCGACACCGGCAGCTGTTTCACCCACCCTTCTGGATCCTTTCCTCACAAATTCTACACTATTCGGCACCCCTACCCGTGCGACTCCTACACCATCTCTGGAATCGGGCCGTTATAGCTCAACTCCCATTGAACTCGAGGATGGTGGCGAGGACTTCGAGGGTGCCGCTGACTCCGAGATCCCCGAGATAGGTGATCTCTGTGCATCCATGGCAGACATGCACTCCGAAGTTCCCTCAGGCTTCCGTGAATGCCCCGGAGTAGCTGTTGAATGGAAGGCTGGATCAGTGTGGAGTACGTATCCCTACCACCGACACGCCTCGAACGACTACCCCTGGGAGCCCGTAGCCATCGAGAATGACCAGTGGTTGCGTATCCGGTCCGACGACTGCCTGCGGACCCTCTCGAGTACAGAAAGCGTCTGTCGGACATGCACTGGCATTCCTGCTTCGAAGGCCTTCCGGACAATGGAGGAGCGTGCTAACTATGCTCCTCCTCATGCACCTTGGTCGACACTCACACAACGACAAATGCATCTGTTGCTGGTACGCATCGTTGCACAGCACCGCCAACTTCGCCTCCAGGTACGGTGACTATAATTATACTCATACCTGTCTAGAATCGACGCTAATTCATTGGTAAATAGAACTACACGACCACACGCAAGATGTCACTCCTACGGAAGAAGTTGAGCGACCACCAGCGCATCTTGATGCTCCTAAGGAGCTACGATGTGAAGCGTCTCCGTCGTCTCCTCGAGGTTGCGATGCGGGACGGAGCCCAGCCTGAAATGATCCTCGCTCAGCTGCAGCGTTCAATAGACGGTCTCTATACGCCAAGGGGCCACTTTAACCAGCGGGAACTCGATGTTGCATTCCTTGCGAAGGCCATAGGTGGCCCGCGTCTTCTCAATGCCCTTATGCAGTCTCATGGGTTTGCCTCCGTTACTACTCTCCAACAACAGCTTGACCCCCCTCATGTTACTCCCTGCATTTCGACGCCTACTGCCAGAGAAATCAGCACAAACATTTCTGCACTTTGTAACCCAAACGTGAAGCCCCCCATGCTGGTACCAGGACACCCGTCCTCAGACGACTCACCAATCCGTGATCCCTACCATCTTGTTGCTGGCAACATCCTTGCAATCAATGGAGTCGCGATCGAGGAGAAGTGCCGCTTCCTTGCAGATACAAACGACATCATTGGCCTCTGTCGGGAGCATAGCGGTAGTCTCAACACACAGGTGACGAGTTTTGAGGCAGTCAAAGCTATCGAGGCTGCGCTTCACCAGGATGCGGAAGGTACCCCTGCATCAGGAGCTCCACATCCAGATTCTATCCGCTGCTGCTATGGAAAGGATGCGACTGTTGCAGTCGTAATGCCGTACGCTCGAACGGACCACTACACACCTGTGCCTTTGCTCGTCTCAGCTTCTTGCAAGTCCGAGAAGGGGACGGAGATGGTTGAGTGGATACGGTTGGTCCTTGAAACTTGGAAGAAGCATCCATACGGTGAACAAACTCACGGACCTTTCTGGGCCCTAGCCAGTGATGGCGAGTCATCCTTTCGCAAGGCGAAGTTTATCTTGTGCTTGTCAGAGCCCGTCGATCGTCTCTCACCGCTAGGGGAGAAGCTGTACCGTTTGAGTGGTCTGAACTGCTATGTCGGACCGGATCTCGTCACAGGGACGTGCGACCCGAAGCATGTTATAAAGCGTAAGATGCTTTTGCCACAATTAGTCAAATATGCTGTACTCACGTCTGTGATCAGGGTTCGCGACCCTGGTACGCAATCCACGGGGCATCGAGACATTTGATATCCACCTTACCTGTCACAATGTGTACGAACACCTCCGAAGGCTTCCCTCAATGACCGCGGACAGAGCCAGGCAGCTCCTCGACCCTGCAGACAAGCAAAATGTCCCCAAGGCCGTAACGCTTCTTCAGAAACTGCGTGAGCTCAAGACGCACGCCGAACCCTCATCACATCCTTCCGAACGCCGCCGCGGCGAGAACCTATCCTTCCTTGCAGAAGTATTTGGGTTCTTTGTGCGCCCTTTTACCTTCATCGACATGACCCTGTCAGAGCAGATCCGATCCCTTTCTACATATGCTCACCTCATTGCTGCCCTTTGGATCTGTCACGGCACACGCTTCATTACTGGGGCGCTCTATGCAGACTCACAGGCTGTAGTCAAGAACATCATCATCTGTGTCGCTCGGCTGCAGCTTGTGGACGAGAACCTACCTTTCTACATCATCCTGGAGGGTACTGACCGTTTGGAGGCACTCTTTGGAGACTGTCGTACCCAGGACCATAGTCGCAACTTCGACATCCTTCAGCTCTCTGAAAAGCTCGGCACTAGCACGCTCATCCAGAGCATCTTCGAGCGCAATCCTGATCTCGACCGTGGTCATCGTCGACTCACCCTCAAAGATGCTATGGGTGTCGACCATGTAAATCCACGTTCATGGACAGGAAACGTACGAGTCCGCGATGTGAACCTTGGAGTGGAGTGGGCTCAAGGCTCCCGCGATGCGAATCACCTCCTCGAACAGTACTACGGCCCCACAGCCCGCTTCGATTTTGATACAGTCTTTCGCAAGGCTGGGCACGATCTCCTTCGTCCAGATGGGACCTATATCGGGAGCGAATATCAGCCCGATGACGCACGCACTGAGGAGCCGGAGGTAGGATCTGCACTAGACCGTGACCGGGCAGGACAAGACATCAACCCGACCTTACCCGGGCCCAGTACACTCCCACCTGCAGTGGTTGCGAGCCCCACCGTCTCACCAAACAGAGCCGAAGAATCACCGGATGAACTGTGCGATGATGAACCTGAGGGAGTTGGGATCGAGGACTTCCTCCGGGGACGGGCAGTTGGAAGGTCATCCAACTGTCCGACTGCCCTCGAAACGCCCGCCCGGTTCTCCGCAGATATGTTCCTCATGGTCGATGGTCGGAAGTATCTCAAAGCTTCAATCGTGGCAATCATACTCACTGCAAAACGGGCACGAAAGGTTATCATGCGCACTCTGCGTGCCCGTGGAGTTACAATTGATGACCTCCGCGGTACCGACCACATGCGCTTGAACTCCGACGACGCTACTGGCAGCAACTCCGTCAAGAGTGGAGATGTCGCAGCCACTCTTATCCGGATTGGGAGCGACATATCCCTCGCTGTGGTTGAGATTGTTGAGTTCACAGTCGAAGCCGAGAAGACAAGCTCGAGACGTACCGCAGTCAACTTGGCCGACCTTGAGCGCCGTACTTCCGGGATCAAAGTCCTCGTCCAAGTCTTGAAGCTTCGATGGGCTTCGGATAGAGCAGCAGGTGTAGCCTGGCTCTGGGATCATGCATATGCCAAGCTTGAGTCTTCCTCGACAACAGCAAAGTCTCGAAGCCAACATACCTTGACAGTCCCTGGCCATCTCCTCCTCCCTCTCGCACCCGACATCGTTCCTGTATCATCCAATCCCTCCACAGACAATGCTTCCATATCTTCGAGCATTACCTGGTCTCTTTTGCACACTGCGCTTCAAGATGCGCTTGATGTCTCCTGGAATGCACTGTCACCGACAACTGAGGATATCATCACGACAATTGAAGACGTACCGCTAATCAAGTCTTCCGACAGCCTACCGTATCACCATGGTCAGTGCTTTGCACCTAAATATCAGTTACTATGCTAAATCATAGCGCTGGACAGGAGACGAAGTTTTTACCGTCCCAGATATCCCAACAGTCATAGCAATTGAGAAACCGGCAAACGGCAACTCCCCTATTGTATGCTACCTTTGCGGCACAAAGCTCCCCCTCAAAAACATGCGCAATCATGTTGGACATCACATCATGTACTCAATGCGAGATGTACCTGATGTTCTCCTCAAAGGAGAAAATGTTGAGGTGAGTGCACCATGTAATTTACTATACACAATGCGCCGTTAAACTCGTACTGATCTTAATCACCGGGGTAGGTTCCGGTAGAACCATGCGGCTTTTGTGGGCGGGAAGACAAGTGCATCACACGCCTGACGCCAAAAACCGGGCAGGGGAAGGTTGTATCAAGCTGCCCATACCACTACAGGACTATGAATTACGCCACCGCTGCGAAACCTACGAAGACTACGCCGTGCACAAACATACCCATCTACTGCACTCTCTGTCCTCTCTCCCCCTCGGGCCAACCAGCAACTATCTGGAAGTACAACGCGATTACTCACCTATATATTGCCCACTCAGATAAGGGATCCCACCTCCCGCCACTACCCGCGCAGATGGTCGTTGACATGCACATCTCAAAGCAGGAGGAGGCATGGATGGACGTCGATGAGGACTTCACTGACAAGTGGCGGAAGGTTAATGACATCCCGGGCAGCGACGATGTGCAGGAGACGGAGGAAGAGCTCAAGACCGCAGCAGCACAGACAAAGCGTGGGAGGGCACAGTCGACGATGGAGAGTGGTAGCAAGAGGAAGGCACCGAGGCTCGAGGAGTAAGATGTAAGATAGGCTTCGATATCGGCGATTGTATACAGTTTCTGTTATCTTATCTCGGCTACAGTGGTCCTCCTCCCCAGTTGGTGACCGGGGTCCCTCAATTCACTCGATGGGGTTGGTGCGCTGGACGCCCGAACGAACGCCCCCTGTTCACCTCCAAGTCGGGGATCTTGCTCTCCCCGAGGGCACCTTGGCCGAAGAACACAAGCTTGATGCGGTGACGCGTACAGGTGCGACGATTGTCCTTCTCATGTCACCCCATGCCACTGATACAGAAAAGCTCCAGATCAGCGTCTTCTCGCCGACGACGATAAAGTCGCGCTCAGCCAACTTGCCCCCGAGCAAGTCCAGGGGTGGTGCCTGTCGAGAATCGCTCGCTATCGCAACTACAATCGCCTCCTTCGCGAGGGGTACGGCGGTGCCGCTCGCAACGTGATCTCCAAGAACAAATCCCACATCCGCGCCCTCCATACCGCATACAACGATGCTGCACCCATTCACCGGCACTTTCCTCCAGAAGTGCTCATCGAGGTCTTCTCTCATGTTGATCCCGTCGTCACTGTCATGCGCCGACTACAGATACCGTTGTTGGGCACTTGTCGATACTGGCGAAGGCTACTGTTAATAACACCACGGTTCTGGGCCAACATTCTCAGCTTGCCAATATGGGAGATGCTGATCTGGAGACGTCACCTGCGTCTCTTCCGGGGAGCCCTGACGCGGTCTGCGCCTGCAAGCCTTGCCCTCTTTATCCCATACTATAGCCAAGGCATGGTCGATATCCTGCTGCCCCATGCTAGCCGCCTGTCCTCACTCTACTCGGGCCCCACTGTGCTACTCGACCCTGAAAAGATGGCACATCCGAGTCCCAAAATCACACAACGACTGCTTTGTGTTTCTCATCGCCCTTTCGTCCACCTCGACACGTGGCACACATCCCCCTTGACCTTCAGCTTCACTCTCTTTCCCAATCTCCGGTCACTCCAACTTCAGCACTCACATTTCCACCCTCCGGCCGCCCTATACATATCCCTCAGGCTATCTCACCTCAAGTTAGACCACTGCGCGGTCCGTCCCTCTTCCAGCACGAGCCATGTTCCTGCGCTGTACGCCATCCACAACGCTCTTGAATTGTTCCCTAACCTGGAGACACTGTCCTTGACCTGCTCTTGCGCTCCGCCCCTCCCACATCAGCCGTGCAACCATCCCGCTGTTCTCTGGCCTCGAGCCTTCTCCCACGCCACACGCCGAGCTCCACGTCGAATTTGTCAATACCAACGGCGGCACCGTTGTCCACTGGGAAACCCGCGGGGACAATGTCCGCCCCGTGCGCGTCACGGTCGCCGACGGGTCTGCCTCCTGTGCAGACATCGTCTCCAACCTTACCCGCGCACTCGTCGCCGCGCTCGCGCCCGCACGCGGTCTCACGACGTTCACCGTGGGGCAATGGCATACGCAAATCGAAAGATACTGGGACGACCTCTGGCCCGTGCTCGGGGCGCGGCTGCGCCGCCTCCAGATACTGGAGTACACGCGGTTGGGCGAGTTCGTGCAGCAGCTGCAACTGCCGCGGCCAGTGCGGACAGAGGGCACTGGCATACCAACGTGCGTGTGTCCCGTCCTGGAGGTCCTGGCGCTGAAGTGGGTCCTGCCTCCGCGGCTGGACTATGGGCTGGACGGGGACTGGCGCGTCCTGCGGGACCGCGACGACGGAAGGCATCTGGGGCACCGGGCGGTCGGGCTCCTGCCGTCGTTGCGCGAGTTTTGCGACATGCTCAGAGCCTGTCTCAGCACGAGGGCGGCAGGGGGGTGCAGTCCGCTTCGGAGGATCGAGGTTACGGTGTACCCGCGCTGGGTCGACCGTGACGCCGTGGGAGACCATGTTGTTTTGCAGGGGTGGCAGATTGCTTTGGTGGGTGAGCGGATGCGCGACAAGTTGGGTGATCTGGTTGCAGATATCGCTGTTACCGGCGGTCTCTGGTGATTTGTATGTTCTTTGTATCATTATTCACCTGTGGTTAGCGTCATTTACCGGGAACACAGGATACTTACCCAGCTAAACTTGAGGATGGGGCAAGAGTGGGCGCAGGGGGCGGCTCGGTCAGCCGGTGGCTGACTCGACGTCTGCGTTAGCCACTCCGAACCGCCCCTTGGTAAGCCTATTCAGACCCACTACTTTCTCTTAACCGCGACGCATTCTCCCTCTGTTCGTAAAATTTCTATATTTGATTTCTTTGCGCCGATGCAGGACAGTCCCGATGACTTGCTTCACCTAGGAGACCTTGCTCTCCCCGACGACACGGTGTTCGGTGAACGACATGTCCTTGATGCCGTTCACCATACAGGTGCGACATTTCTTCCACTATCGCGGTATGCTCACACAGATAGTCCCAGGTCAACGTTCCCTCGCCGACGAGGATGGAGTCGCGCTTACCCAGCTTTCCCCCGGCGAAGTCCAGGAGTGGTGCCTGTTAAGGATCACTCACTATCACAACCAGAACCGCCTCCTTCGCGAGGGGTACGGCGCTGTAGCTCGCAATGCGATCTCAAAGAACAAATCCCACATTCGCGCCATCCACTCCGCATACAACGACGCTGCACCCATTCATCGGTATTTCCCTCCGGAAGTGCTCATCGAAGTCTTCTCCCATGTCCACCCCGCCACCCTGATGCCTCGGCCTCGTGTGCCTGTATTGGGAGTCTGCCGCTACTGGCGACGCCTGCTTTTCCACACTCCTCGCTTCTGGGCCAACCTCCTCAGCTTGCCATCCTGGAAGTCGTGGAACACCAAATATCATGATCATGTCGGCCGCTTCGGGGCAGCCATGGCCCTCTCCGCACCTCAGAGGCTGACCATTTCTGTTCCATATTGTTGCACCTCCATCGCAGATATCCTCGCATCACACACCACCCGCCTTTCCTTCTTGAAAGTAGGCCCCACTCTGGACGACGTCGCAAGTGTCGCCCAGGTCCTCAAACAGGACATGCCCCCTCTCACACACCTTGCCATCCTCCATCAATGGCGCCCCAGGGATGTGGCGGCATTCACCTTGAACCTCCCTAGCTATCCAAAGCTCCGAACTCTCGAGTTCGAGGGCGCGCACTTCTACACCCCGAGCGCGCCATGGACATCTCTGCGCCACCTCAAGCTCAAGCACTACACGATCCAGCCTCCTCCCCCAGAAAGCACCGTCCATCCCCTTTGCGCCGTGCACAACGCTCTCAGATTGTTTCCGAACTTGGAGACGCTCTCCCTGGTTCATAGCTTGTCCGAGGAAGACCGTAACGGCACCTGGTGGCATTCCAGGCTCCCGGAGCTCACGGAGACCATCCACCTCCCATGCCTGCGCCTCCTCGAGCTCGAGGACATCCCGGCCTGCATCTCCCTGTTCCTCTCGCACCTGGTTGATTTTCCCTTTGACTACCGCGCTTGTGCTCGAGCCTGCTTGCATGTTTCCCTGGTCTCGACGGCCTCTGGCCTCCGCGGTCTTCCCAGGCATCACCCCCTCTCCTTTAGATCGGAATTCCCCCAACACCGAGCTCACCCTCTGTCTCTACCGCCGTGGGGCCCGCGACGCAGTGGCGTGCTGGGAAACACACGGCGACGGCGTCCGCCCTGTACGCATTACGCTCCCGACATCTGCGTACCTTCATACCAAGGACACCGTCCCTCTCATCGTCTGCTTCACCCGCGAGATCGTGGTCACGCTCCTCCCAGCTCCTGCACCTGCACCCGCCACGCCGCCGGGCGTGACGTCGCTGACGGTGCAGCGCTCCACGTATCTTCACCCCTGCGTCTGGGAGGAGCTTCTGCGCGAGCTTCCGGCACTCCGTCGCTTGGAATGCATTTCAGGCGGGGCCGAGGATGACCTCATCGATATCCTCGGGAAGCGTTCAGAGCCGCCAGGTGTGTCGGAGGGGCCGGGCTTCATGTTCCTGTGTACCCGGCTGGCGGAGCTGGAGTTGGGATGGAGAATCCCCTATGGCACCGACCTAGGGCAGGACAGAGGAGAGCGGGAACCGCTGCAGCCGGACGACGACTCCGGGCGTGTCGAGGGATCTGAGTCCCGGCTTGCAGCGTTGTTGTCCAAGTCACTCTGCGACGCCCTCGGGAGGTGCCTCACGGCGAGAGCAGAGCACTGCGAACCGATCCGGAAGCTCTCGGTTTCCTTACCTCGAAAGCACTACCGCCCCTACCCCGGCGTTTTGGAGGAGGGGCAAGTGGCCTGGGTCGAGCAACGGCTGCGGCACGCGTTGGGTCACTTGGTGCTGGAAATCGTGGTTACTGCTGAGGCTAGCTGATTCCTCTTGTGTCCGGGTCTGCCTCCTATGTTCGAGTGAGTGGGACTATCATCTTGTTTCTTACCGAGCTTCCAAGCTCACTGTATGCTCCTGTAGACTTTAGTACCTACAGTCCGAGTCGAATTAGAGTGGCTATTCGCGGCATGTAGCTGGCTGTGACAATCCTCAGAGTTACGCTCCATTTCGAACACTAGGTACGCTCAGAATTGGAGATTTGTATCCTACCTCATCTCGTAATGGCGTGAAAGTAAGTACCAAGCAGTATCGGTGTAACCAGTCCTCATCATCTTGAAGGTTGTGGCATGCCAGGTGCCGCGAGTTCAAGTTCCCATCTTGAGGGTTTAAACACAGATATGCTCGCGAGGGGGAAGGCAGTGTAGTACATTACCGACAGCATCCTAACTCTCGATATACTTATCGATTCAACCATCTTTTTATTCGCATCCACAACCCGCCTACTACTACCCTCCAGCAACCACTCTAAAGGAGCAGCATCGCCGTGAGGTTCGATTCCTCCCTGCACGAGCGAAATGCGCAGAGGAACGGCAGATCCGAGCTCAGGCTTCCCGCGGACGATCGGGACCATCCCAATACCAGCGGGCGCGCATTGGATCTCGACCTAGAAAGCGTCCTTTTATACGTCAAGGAAATAACCTTCGAAGTGCCCCGGATGCAAGGACGTCGGTGACTCGAGCAAGACGGAAAGAGGTAACTTTGGGGGTGTGTGAACGAGGAACTGGTGTGCGATGAGTCCTACGATGACCAAAGTCCGGTCGGGACAATTCAGTTCGGTAGAACCAGGCATAAAACCAGCTTACGCCCAGACGAACCGCGGGAAAGTTCCCCCCTCTGACAAGTGTAGCCGCGTCGTAAAGGGATGGAGGCATCTGAATGCAGTGCACCTTTCCGTGCCTCAGGCCTCAATGCCGGAGTGCTAAATGGAAAGTAGTTCAAAACATCCGTCAATGTTGAACGCCATTGAATACTCGACACAAACACATGTGCCACCTACATTACATTTGCCATGTTGGACCTCTAAAGTGTCTGTCGAGCCGTAGATTCAGTCACTGAGTTGAATTGACTCAGCAGAGTCGACTGTGTGCACGGCTCGATGAATGCTGCGTGGGCGGTACGTAAACGCGTCGAGAACATATGACCCTGCGTTTCTTTCCTTGTGCGAGTTCACGGCACAGGCGTCCCGTCAAGCCTGAGTATGTAAGCCAGCACTTCGCGTGAGAGAACGAGTGGAGAGGAAGGACGGCCGTGCAACCTGTGGACAAGTCCGAACGGAGGTAAGCCAACTCCTCCATGCGACTGAGGACTCGACAATTCCCGATCGCAAAACATCCCTTGGTTGTCGTATCGATGAACGTAATACGGAGAGTTTATCGAGACTTCAAGGCGTGTGTACGTGTGTCGAGTAGGTCCCTCTTCTGCGCATTCTCCCTCTACTGTGAGATGATCTCCCATCCCTACATGTGCCTTTTGCGCGCATCACGAGTGGGGATGTGCATGCAGATGCGACTAGCAAAAAGCACAGGGCGGTCTGTCGCTGGCTGCGTGCCCATGCCATGAATGCATCCTCTTGCTCGAGAATGGCGGCTGAAGTGGGGCGCTGTGGATGAATTCGGTTAGGACTGTTTTGAATTAAGAAAGGTCCGAGGCGTCTGGGTTAACCCAGTTCTCGAGGTGCAAAAGAATCGCATTGCGGCTAATTAGCCGGTGAATTTGGGGGAGCCGTTGGGAGATTCGATGAGCGATGAAGCAAGACCTGGCAGGACACATACCTCAATCGACTCGGAACCGGACTCTCTCAGTCCCTTTACTAGTATGTCTATCTGAACCTCCCATCCAATCACCTTAACTGACCGCCCAGCTGGATTCCGAAAGACGAATTTCCCAGTGCGGAGAGAAGAGAAGCCAGAACGACAAGAGAAATAATATGGCAACGGAATTCGAAGAAGGTCAGAGTCCAACAAATGTTGTGCCACTTGTTTTTGGTGTGGAAGCAAACGCCTTTCATGTGGCTGTCTCGGTGTTCGCCGTCACCGTATTCGATCCTCGATGATGGCAATCTTTTGCTTAACGCCCCTCACCAGCGCCTATTATGCCGAGGGCTACGAGATCTCCTGGGCCACTTTCGATCGCGAGTTTCCAGGAGTCCCGCCAACCAACTGCCTACTACTCAGGCTGCTCGCAGCTCCGACGAGATCTCGTCTATCCTCGTTGGAGAGACGGGAGACTCTCCATCGGCAGCGTGATCCATGATTAGAATTTGACAGCGTCTCGTGCAATGCCGTCCACACGTGGACTAATACTACAAGCTACTACCACTACTAGTACTCCGAGTCTTTAGGCCTCCCGACTCCTTCCCCTCGTTCAGCTAGTCTCCCTTCCTTGATACGACCTTAGCGGCACGAAACCCTCTCCTTTTCTAGGCCAGAGCTTTCGTCCATGGGACCTCCTAACAGACCAACCGGCGGGTCTGGTTCGCCCAGGCCGGTCATGAGCTCTAAGTGGTGGAGCCAGAAGCCTACTAGGCCAGGATACCTACACGAAGACAGATTAAAGCGTATGTTCTTCGTCTTCTTCATGGAATGATTATGTTCACAAGCCTCCGTATTGTCTATATAGGCCGGGCAGTAGTCCCAGATGAGGGTATGCCACCAAGGCCGTTCACGGACCCTCCTGATCAGGTACGTCTCTACCCGATGTCTATTTGCTCCATTTTTATGCTGAATATACGAAAATTTAGTCCGATGGCACATCGTTGCCGAGCACCATCGGTGACTCGGATGTTGTGCGCACCCGTGACCAAGCTACAAGGGACTCCCACTGGCAGATCATCGCCCAACTGCCAGTGGTTCAAATTTTGTACCGCATTCTTAGGAACATATGGTAGTGTTGCTGTTATTTGAATTGTCTCTCATTGTTCGTGTACGCGCACGGGGTATACCAACGGTCAGAAACACGATAGCCCCTTTCAAATTCACGAAAGGTGGACAGCTTTGAAATCGAACGGGGCACGCAATGGGAATATATAGACTGGGAGAGGTCGTCGCTCACTGCGAGTCATTGCGTCGTGCCCGTTGCCCAACAGGCTCAAGAGACTCCCAGGAGTTGGTATATAACAGAAGTCCACTTCTATATAAACCCCATGGCTAACAGAGAATCCCGAGTTACAAAATATGATACAGACCAATATTCGAATACTTCCGTGATCATGATCTCTAGGGATATAATAGAGTCTGAGATACATCGTGGTACTTGTCAGAGAGTCCTGACGATGGTCATGAGCCGCCATGCTATCAGGGGCAAAAGCGCTGCACCTGCTACGAAAATGAGTGGTGCGGACAAGGCAGAGCCTACAATACTAGTTTCCGGAGTCGGATGAGATTCAATGTGTTCCAAGTCCGGAAGCTTGGGACTCTGCATTGCCTCTCCTTGGTGGTCGCGAACAATTTCTGTGTAGACGGGTCCTTTGAGTTCGATGTGAATAGCGAGTGTCCGACTCGGAGATTTTATCGCTTCTGCCAGTTGGCATTCAGCGAAGGACAGCTGCACGGCCCTCGACTTGGCATCGCCAAACAACTTCTGGTTCCCAGACCAATCAGCGATATGATGCTCCTCGCAGTCGTGCTCGTCGTAAGGTGTAAGCCAAGCGGACAGGTCCTTGTCGTGATGGATCTGAACCTTTGCCCAGTGAGCAGGAGACCGCGACTCCCGGGAACGATCGCCGTCCGGACCGCGACGCTGGCAGAGCCCGAGGTCGAGGTGGATGAACTCGCCATAGGGCGCGGCACTTAGAAGGAGCCGGAGCGGAAGCCCGTCTTCACTGTCTGCCAGTGACAGCAGCTGGAACCCGAACATAGAGAATCTCGCCATGAGCCAGTGGGGAATGGGGAAGGCGGGGTGGACGGCGCAATTGAGCTGCAACCGTGCAATGGACGTTTGTGGGGAGAACCACACCTGTCGTTCGGCTTGAATGTACATCGTGCGCCAGCGGGCGCGGACCGGTTTGCCATTGAATTGGAGATTGTAGAGGTCGTCTCCGAGAGTGACAAGACGGTACGACATGAGGACCTCTTGTTCAGCATCATCGACGTTGTTGAAGGCGGCGCCGATGAAGTGCATCGGTCGAATGGGATCGTAATCGTCGCGGTCGTGGTGTATGAGGAGCCCAATCTGTTCATGAGACAAATTCTCGCAGAGTAGAACCGCGACAGTGACTCCATCTGCCTCGAAGACGGGGAGCCGACAGATAGTTCCGTAGTTGTTCGGCGTAGCCGTGGGAACCTCCATGGGGCCGTCGAATGGGACTCTGAGGTCAGGAGCGTTCTCCTCGCCCGTTGAGTTCTGCTTATGCGTGTCAACGTGACTCAGCGGTTTTAAAATTTTGACACTTACTGGAGGAGGATAATGCTGCTTTGGATGCGGATGTGCAGGGGTAAAGTCGAATCCAGCAAGAAAGCTCGATGGGGATGGTGCGAGAAGGTAGGAGGAATCATCGTACAGATCGACAAGGCAATTGCGCTCAAGCTCTAGCCCTTGATCTCCAAATGCGCTGCTCGACAACCACCTGCCCCAGGCAAAGAGGCTCATGTCCGAAAAGCCGTGCTTCATGATCTTGTGTTGGAGGCGCCGGAATGCTCGGGTGCCTTCTCCGTAGATGACAGTCATGTTGACATTGAACAAGCCCATCAAGCAGTATGCCTGATCCTCTACCCTCGTCGTCATGCGATTCGCCGCCCATGACATGCGATTCGCGACACTGGTATGGTGGTAGTACTCCTGCCGGGTGAGGATGCACTGTGGAATCCGTGTGACCTCCTCGAGGAGCTCCGCGAGCTCAGCCTTCGTACCGAGTTGGACCCAGTGGTTGGAGAAGAAGATGACCACAGCCGGCGCGATGAGCTCCTGGAGCGTCCACGCCCGTTTGTGCCAACGACTCTTCCGGAACGCCGAATCCTTCGCACGTAGGTCGTCCTCACTGGGTACATCCGCCAGGAAGGCGAAGCACACCTCCGCCTGCCAGTACCACTTGAACATCGAGTTGATAGCCTCGGAAAGCTCCGTGCTGCTAGTCTTGTCGATGCAACACGAATCAATCCAGACCCATCGGTACCGGTACTTCTCCGCCAGAAGGCAGCAGTTTCGGATCTTGGAGGAGACAAAGTCGCGTGGGTTTTTGCCAGAGGATTCGTACCGCTTGTTGATGGCACGGACGTCCTGAAGCGTCTGTTCATCGGTGCCCCACGTATGCGACAGTATCGCGTATCCTCCAGGAACTGAGCCGGCTTCCGTGAACCATCGCAGTTCGGCGCGGTCGGTGCTGAGGAGCCACATTGTAGGCTGGTTTGTGTTCTGTGCCTGAACAGTCAGTATGTTGTCCGTGTACGGCCAGCTCATGCGTACCGTCGGGGTATGCTAGGTGTCCAGAGCTTCCAGCGAATGGCGAACGATCCAGGTTCTGGGAGGGGGTGAGTGGAAGGATCTGAAAGCGCGCACGGAGTCGCATGCACACACCGACGCACCGCAATAGCAGCCTAGATCCATGCGATACAGGGACATAGGGTGGTCCTTGTGAAGCTGTGTAACGCCTTGCACAGGCAACGTGGAGATTACATAACGCCGTCCTCGGACAGTGGATTCTGGGGCTTTTATTGGGTCAAGGAATGACGAAGAACGAAAAGAAATGTGACACGGCACTGCATATGGAATGGAAAGGTCCATTGACTCACTGGTCTTTTGATGCTTCCACGACTCTGCCACCCGCATGCATTAATATTCAAATCAGAGTAGCCGTAAGGAACGCAGGCATTGAAGCCTTGAGGTTGCGGCACCGCCAGGTGTCACTCATCGCGCCGGTACCATGCCCAGTAAGTTCCTGCCCTTTCCAGCACAGTTTAAATGAGGTACAACAAACCGTCTCCGCCGGCATCCGCATCCACACATCTACCACGATTCCCTTCACGCGCACCTCCTCGAGCGCATCAACCACGCCCCGCAAGTCCTACTACCATGAGACTGTCTTGCTGAGCGAGCAGAACGCAGGCGTCGTACGCGTGAACATGAATAAAACAACGGTTATATACCGCCATCGCCAGATATGGGCCGCACTCCTCCTCCCGGAACGTGTACATCGGCGCCGTGCGCAGTGCGAGTGCACAGAGAGACATATTAACAGCCAGTCCAAGCCCGGCCCCCCAGGGCCGCCCCCGTTACAGACGGAGAAGGACTCGCCGAGCACCTGTCACATCACCCTCTAGAGGAGCTTGAGGCCATGTCGCGGAGCACCATCACAGTATACGTATTCATGCAAACCAGCTCCTGGTCGCGTCGCGTCGGTCGTCCACCAGGGTCGCCTACGAAGATAGTACGAGACGGAATTGTCGCCCAACACTTACTTGATGCCGCCGTGGTTGCACTTGCGATGATGAAAATGAAAGTTGAATATGGTGTAGAAGACGTACGACTGGTGACACGTCATGACAACCGCGCGTGCAACGTAGCCGTCGCCTTGTCCGATGGAGAGTGACTTTGAATGCGGAGCGGCCCTGGGCGGAGGTCCATCAACATCTTTTATACGGTCACAATTTACTAACCTCGTCCCAGAGGAAGGCTTCCGGGCCCTGGGGAATATATGGACATGGGGTCTTTTGAATGTGCTTGGAAAAGAAGGGAGATACGACATACATTTTCCCCGTTGAAATCCCCCATCATGACATGCACGACGTACTTCCATGCCTCCTTCACACCTGAGAACCACATTTTTTTCATGTTATTCGCCTAAAGCCCGAAGAACGACCTCAGCATGAATCCGAATACGAGCCTGCGAGACACGATTATCCACCACGGCAAGGGCAGTTCGGCGCAAACCACCCTCGCACAAGCATCCTTCTTAGCACAGGAGGGAGGAAGGGGGAAGTACCAGCTGTGTTTCGTCGGAAGATAGCCACGGGACACACTGGGAAGAGGGGGAGGTGATGGTCGGAAGGAAGGTCAGGGCGTCTAATTGTTCCTTCGAGCTGCAGCGCTTTCGCGGCTGTTTGTTCGTCGAATGATGTATGTAAGTATGAAAAAATTGATCAACTTCACGGTCGCGATAGACACTCCATCCCAAGAACTTGGAATTTGTAGGCCAAGGAAATTAGAATAACCAGAGATGTGGGCCGAAACTGACGATGTCGGTATGTTTTATTGAGATTTTCACCGTGATGGCGACCTCAGCGATACGTGAAGCTACGCGGAGTTCAGAAAACGAGAAGGAGAATAGGTCTCACGTCCTTGAACACATTCATCCCCTCCCTCTTCGCGACCGCCTTGCTCTCCGACTCGCCCATCTCAGCCAACTTGTGTCGGCGGGTCATAACATCCCCCAGGCCTGAGTCTGAGCCACTGCGCCGAGCACTGCCATTGGGGCGGGATGTGTCCCAGGATCTTATACCCCAGCCACATACCTCGTATCAGATCCAGCGAAGAGATGTGCTGCTGGACGCCAGGATGCGGAGATGGTTCTGGATGACGCGGTGTAAGATCTGGATCTGGGTCGAGGAGGGGCAGTCCCGGGACATGTACAGCTCGGAGCCGGGCTCGCGGGGCGTCGGCGCGAACCTGACGAGCAAATGCGTGAGGGAGGGGAGCGCTGTGAGCATCTCAGAGAGGCATTTCTGCATATATGGAAGCAAAAGTGAAGTGCTATGCAGTCAGCCTTTCAGAACATGGGAGCCAGCAGAATCACGTAGACGCGGTGACATGATGGACTCACAAGCATAGCGCTCACGCGACCCTTCTTGCCGCCAGTGCCATTGCGCGCGTAGAGGAGCAGCGTGAGGCGCCGGATAGATGGTCCGATCGCGAAGACACCACCCCAGTCTTCCAGCAAGTATACGAAGCCGTCCATGTCGACGCGGAGCTCCAAGAAACTCGGAACGGTGTCGGCGAGCACGGGCTGGATGTATTCTTCGCTTTCGAGGTCGCCTATCCGGAGGGAAACCGACGCCACCCGCCTCGCGAATCCGAGCGTGTAGAGCAATGATGGATCCTCGGCCCATATCACGGAGACTGACCGCCATGCGTTGCGGTATTGCGAGGATTCCCACTGGGTTTTGTTGTGTGTTCGAGTATCTTCGAGGAGTCCTCTGTTGTGTGCGACACCGAGCGCGGAGTTCATGTCTGGTCGCCGTAAAACGAGATGAGATACGTTAGGGAAGGCAGTGGTCGCGTCGGCCACAAACGTCCTCGATGCAGTCTCTCGGATACCGAGCTTTTGCACCGCCAGAAACAGGGTGTCTGTGCTCGGGCTTCGGCAGATGTCAAGGTCGGTCAGGGAGCGAGGAAGAGTGTCGAGGGAGACATATGTATGGGATTGGCTCTGAGCGAACACGGGGCATTTGAGGAATGCCAGGCTACGCAGAGGAAGGCAAGAAAGGCTGTGCAATGCATCGGTATCGGTGTCAAAGGGCATGAGCATTGTCAAGTCCTCGAGCTGAGAGAACGAAGAGGAAATGGTCTTCAACAGAAGGGGGAAGGCTATGTCTTGAAGGAACCAGCTGTGGATTTCGATCCTGCGAACGTTGCGGCAATGACGCAGGACATCCAGGAATGCGGCGGACCACTGCTTCCGATTGGAAATGAACGGAGGTTCGTGGATGTAAGTATCTGTCCTCTGAGATACAACTCGGTCCGATGTATAGCTCCTTGAAAAGGTGCGCACGGGATGAAGGGCCCCCATTGATGCGCAAAAACCGGTGGAATGAAGGAAGTCGAGTCAATTCGGGGTCGAAGTGAAGGTCGTTGGAGCGTGCACAGAGAGCCATCAGACAGGCATCGAGGAAATATCGGCAGGTCCTCATGAGGGCGGATAAATCAGCCGTCGAGAGCAAGACCATGATGCAGTTCTGCACGTCGAGATTCGCCGTAACTAAACGGCTGGGACGAGGAAGACCGGGGGTGTATGAGGAAGGATCCTGACCAAGACATTATTTCGTCTCCACCGGAACCACTTTTGTACCACTCACATTGGTGCTAGAACCTATGGCAGGAAAGCGATTGGAGCTCCGGGACAAGGTGAACGTGTCGTGGATTGGCATGGAAAAGTCGAAGTTGAAGGCCATTTCTTGGACTTCCTCCCGTCTTCCGACACCGTCCTCTTCGGCGACTCCTATTGGGGCAGGCGTCGTGAACTAACACCTAATACGAAACTTGATGAGGTTATCTGAGTGACCTGACGAGGAGTATGCCTTCTAGGGGATGGGTAGAAGTTGGTGGGTAATTGGTGGGAAGCAAATTGGTGGACCGAACAAGTACGAGCTAAGTACCATAGCAGACGCCGACGCGGATCTCTGCAAGAATTACTAGTGTAGACGCCATTAGCAGTATTGGAGAGAATCGCCGGCGAGGGTCAAAAATTCACTCGTATGATAAGCCATAGCCATGAGTAGGAAAACACGCGCGCGCATAGATCTAGTGCACAACCTCGAGCGACGGTCTGACATCCTTGAACACATCCATCCCCTCCCTCTCCAAAACAGCCCAACCGGCATGTTCGGTCGTCTTCGTGCATGTCGGACCTCCTTGAGACATTTGGTTTGCACAACGGGAGACCTCCCAGGACTCCATACTCAGACCATACATCTCGAGCGCAACCCACCGAAGGGAGGCGTTTGCTCGCACGACGAGGTCGATGTACCTCCTCTGGATATTATTCCTGATGTAGCGGATGTCGACCCCGACGAGCGGTCCCACGAGCGTGTCTATCGGGGAGCACCTCTCCTTGAATTTGATGTGCAGATATTCGAGGCTCGTGAACGCGGGGAGAATTTTGCAAAGCTCATCCTGCATCCATCGCCATGCACGATTAGTAACCATGGACAGTCGCTCATGGATGTCGAAAGGAAGTTACTCACGAGCTTGGCACTTTCGAGGCCACCATTCCACATTTTCACACTGTGGTTGCGCTCCGTGTGGTGCAGCACCGTCAGACACACCACCGACGACACCGACGGACCGAAGTGCGCACGCCAGTCCGCCGAGTACGTGAGAAACCCGTCGTCCGTGTTGACTCGGAGCTCCAAGAATCGCGGCGAGGCGTCGGACAGGACTGGCACATCGTATCCTTCTTCGATGCGTCTTCGAAACGGGATCGAGAGGCTGCGAACGCGGTTCGGAAACCCGAGGCAATACAGCATGCTGAGGTCTTCCGCCCATATCGCGGACAGCGACGGCCACGATGCTCCGTGATCCCGAGCCCGGAGCCGCCATTGGAGTGTGCTCAGACGCCGGGTGTCCTCCATGAGGCCGGACAAGAGGGAGCACACGCCCCCCGACGCGTGTCGCCGCACGACGAGCTGGGTCACGTTGGGGAACGCCGTCGCCGCGCTGGCCACGAATGCACGCCAGATCGGACGCCCCATCGTCCGCACGCCGAGCTTCCACACCAGCGGAAATGGAGTGCTGACAGGTGCATCGCCGTGAAAGTCGACGTCGAGCTCTGTGAGGGAGCGAGGGAGCACGTCGAGGGAAAAGGGCGTGAGGGGAGGGCTGTCGTGGGACTCTGAGGAGTACGGGATCCTCAGAAATGAAAGACGCTGCAGTGGAAGGCGGGCGAGAGGGCGCAAGACGTCGAGGTCGGCTGCATAGGGGGCGCGGATGTCCAATTCTTCCAGGTGGGCCATCGAAGAGGCTACAGTGTCGATAAGAACGGGATAGGGCAGTTCCTTCATGATCCACTGATCCAGGCGGAGTCGGCGCACGTTGTGGCAATGGCGCAGAATGTCCAGGAGCGCTGGAGTCCACTCTTTCGACACACGGAGCATCTCTACGGGGTCGATTTCGGCCGGATATTGAGGTTCACCCATGGCAATCCATAGCGCCCTGATGAGGTGTGCGCGAGACAAAGAGCCGGCACCAATGCGTAGGAAGAGACGGAACGAAGGAAGTCGCTCAAAATCGTCCTCAAAGAGAATAACCCCGGAATGAGCACAGAGAGGCAGCAGACAAGCATCGAGGAAGTGTCGACACGTCTGCATGAGAGCCGACAGGTCTGGCGTAGAGAGGAATGATATGATATGGTTCTGCACGTCGAGATTCACCGTGATTAAGCTGGGGCACGAATCTTCTGGTAGGGTCATCGCGTCGGACGCCTGAAGATGATCAATTTATCATCTACATAAGCAGCACTTGATATATAACTCACATTGGAAACCACATCGGTGGTTGGAAAGTGCTTTAAGCCTTAGTTGTGGGTAAAGAGGTTCGCGTCCTGTATCAATGGCATGATGTCCAAAAGGAAGTTACTACCGGTCTGGCTACAAAATACGCACCATCCGTACGAAAGTGGAGCCTGATGGTTCGCGGACGATTGAAAGCTCGAGAAGTGGTCGGGTTATAGGACAGCTATCAGCAGTTGGTGGATGAATGGAAAAAAGGTCTTGTTATCCAGAGGCGCCCCTATGGTTTCGGGCGCTTACAGTAACTCCCACATCAAGCTTTCAAAATTTCAAGCCTCACGAGATAATAATCAAGAACGACGACAACGACGACGACTGGAGACGACGATTATTGCAAGTTACCGAATATTGGTGTGAATTCCACCGGGTCTCTTGGTGAGAGGTTAAAAGATTCGCATCCTATACAGCCCTCCTCCTGTCGGAGTCGGGAGGAGGAAGAAGAAGATCGGGGACCGCTCGAGAGGCACAGAAGATTGACAAAAATCTTTTTCCATACGACAAGCACTTACGTGATATACAAAGACTTCCACGTGTGCATGTGCAACCTATGTGGCGACTCGTCAGTCATAATTCCTTGCAGACCAGAAATTACGCCCACCAGTAAGCATCCGTCTCCAGGACCAGGCGAAGAAGAGCTCGGCGTGCTAGCTGGCGCAGAGCCCTCATTTAGTAGCATGGCGTATCCTTGAGCCCCACCACACATTTCTCCACCGTCTCCTTCGCCCACCGCACCTTCTCATGGTCCGCCTCGCTCAGCCCCAGCCGCTTCGCCTGCACGAGCACGACCAACGACAGGAACAGCGTGTACCACATCCGCTTCGTCTTCTGTCGTGCGAACACGATCAACGGCCCCCCATACCCCTCCACGAACGCCGCGCTCGGCTCCAAGAACATCGTCTCCAGCAGCGGGTCGCCCCACAGCGCGTGCCCGACAGACGCAAAAGAGGTGATGCGGACCTCTTGTTCCTCTGGGGCTCCTTTCCCCAGGTCGAAGTCGACGAACGTGGAGTACTCGTCCCCCGCGAGCGATACGAGCGACGGCACCTCGCAGTCGTCGAACAGGAAGAACCCGATCGCGCGCGAGAGGTACCGCCGCAGGTCCTCGTACGGGAGCGCGATCTCCGCCGAGTGCGCGTCCTCGATGATGGTCTCGAGGAGGAGCGTGAAGGCTTCTTGCCAGGAGTAGAGCTCGTCTTTCTCTTGAGATGGGAGGCCAAACCAGTCGTTCTGGACGCGCTCGTGTAGTTCCTTGAGGTACGAGCCGAGGCGGAGGTCGAGGAGGGCTTCTTGGCGCGGGGAAAGCTTGCCTGAGGCCCGGACGAGGGCGAGGGGAACTCCGCCCGGGTGAGCGAGGAGGAGGTACTGGTATGGGGCGAGGGAAGCGGAGGGATCGAAGGCGATGATTGTGGGGGTCGGGATGTCCGATTGGGATGCGATGAGTTTGAGAAAGGTGTGCTCCATTTCTAGGGAGTTGGGAAGGTATGATTCCGATGCGGGACTGGCGACAGCCGTCTTCAGGATGTAGGACGTTCCATCATCGGTGCGCGCCAGGAAGGTCCTAGTCGAGGTAAATGCGCTGCATTCAATAAACGTAAGATAACTCTCTTGAACGACAAGAACGAGGCACGTACTCGAAGCCATCCTGTTTGATCTGGGAGAACTCCGTGACCGCTGTAGGTCTTCCGCGGTGATGTTCAAGGATGCGCTGGATGTCTGCCTCGCTCACTTCGTACATCCTCGCAGAGCACGAACCAACTAGTCCCAGCGGAAGGATACAAGGTTATCGATGGGTGCAGGCGCCGAAACTGTAAGTCGGCCGATCTGGGATGTCTTGAAGAGGATTTGGGTGATTCCGGGGCAAATGGGGAGGTAGTGTTGGGGAATTCACATTCTCATCGAAGCTGGGCGCATATACGTACAGAAATGGCGCATATAGCCTGTGATCTACAATGGGGACGCACTGGTTCGACTTCACTCCAAACTGTAAGTGTTCTTCTCGAGCTACACGACAGTCAGCGCCAGACGACCATCTGAAGACTGGCACACTCACCTCGGCCTCGAGCTGTCTCCTCACCCGATACTCCTCATCCGCCTTGATCACAACATGGTGGTTGTCCAGGTCCTCGATGATGAAGCTCTCCTTCTCGTTCATCGTCAGGAGGATCTGCTTGACGGCCGAGTCGCTGCGGCGGCGATTGGCAGCCGTCGGCGTCCATAACGGGGAATGTAAGCTTCAAGAATCAGTCAGAATCGCCCCACTGACCAGGTGAGAAGCACGCCTGGGCGAGAAGCAGCGGTGAGCGGCGTCGATCCCGAGGTTCTCGCACGACGCACCTCTTATGGCCTTCATCTCCTACGCCCTTACTCTCCGCTCGCGACGAGTTCCCAGGTGTGCACGCGGCGGCTGCCAAGAGATGATGAGAGACTCGGAGGTGGTGGAAGGAGCGGAAGAGACGAGCCCGGTTGGCGCCGTGGGGGACGGTGATCTCAGGCCCCGGAACGGCAATTACGACAACGCATGGGTTACAGGGCCCCCTTATGCTCGTCGCCCACGTTCGTCTCAACCGCATCCCCCACTGGCATCTCCGCTACGACGTCCGCGGAGCATCAACATTTGTCGCCGGTGTTCATAAGCACCACCGCTCCACCACCACCCACTCGACCACAGCGGCGCTGAGGAAAACCTCCACCATGCCGATCCCACCAGCGTTGCTAACCCCGGACCTCTTGTGAGTCATTTTCATGTCTCCCCAACAACGACTGTCACTATCATCCTGGTCGTTCCGGACATGTCGCTCATGGTCGCCCCCTATCCACTCCAACCCCACGCTTGTTGGACTTGCAGGGCCCCCGCAGATGGCGCATACCCCCAGCCTCGGCGCGGAACGCTCACGGGCCAGTCGCCCCCTAAAGGTCAGAACGTCCACCTCGAGTCTCGTAGGCTCGTTACATCCATGTCCTGGCCACTGACGCCGAGTGCAACATTTGGACCTGCAGTGCCCACGCCGACGTCGGTTGTGGAAGCGGCGAAGCGCTTAGCGGCCTGGACTGCAGTCGACAGGCACATACTTCCCGAACACAAGGTGCGTCGCTGAGTACCGAGTCTCTAACTTTCGTATTGCGCGCCTGGTGCTGAACCCCCCGGGGGTCTGTGTACGAAGGTCATTGGTATCGGCTCTGGTAGGCGCTGTCTGTAGGGTATGGTACGATCTGTGTTGACCGCCGGGGTTAATCAGGTTCGACGGTCCCCTATGTGGTAGAGCGCATCGTCGCTCAGGGCAAGGAGGTCAATAAAGACCGTGTCTTCATTCCCACCGGTGCGTCGTCCCGGCTACTGCTTCATACGGAGACGCGGTCCTCAGATGGAACCGACGTTGCAGGTTTCCAGTCCAAGGAGCTGATCGTGAAGTCTCAGCTTCTCTTGGGAGACGTCGACCAGTACCCAGAAATCGATGTGACTATCGACGGCGCGGATGAGTAAGTCGTGTCAGCATGGGACCTTGTTCGCGGAAATGCTGACCGGGATGGGAATGCTAGAGTCGACCACGACCTGAACTGCATCAAGGGCGGAGGTGGCTGCCACCTTCGTGAGAAGGTCCTAGCAGAGGCCGCTGACACGTAGGTCTGCGCTGATGCAAGTGCCTGACGGGTTCCCTAACATCCTGTGATTAGCTTCATCCTCGTCGCAGACTACCGTAAGAACTCAACTGTGCTGGGCACCACTGTAAGGTCGGTCACTTGCCGCGGTGGACTGGAACTCAAGCACTGTCCGAACAGTTCCCGCAAGGGATTCCCATCGAGGTCGTGCCGTTCGCATACACCAAGATCCTGCAAAATCTGCACCTCATCGGCTCCCCCAATGCGTCGCTCCGAATGGCCAAATCAAAGGCGGGCCCGGTCGTCTCCGACAACGGCAACTTTATCATCGACGCTCCCTTCCCCGAAGAAATCATGAAGGACCCGTACACGGTGCGTGCTGCGGCTGCTGACTCGATCTTGTGACTGCGACTGACTCTCCGTGCTCCAGCTCTTGACTCGTATCAAGATGCTCACGGGCATCGTTGAGGTGGGACTTTTCTGCCATATGGCGAAGGCTGCCTACTTTGGGAACCAGGACGGCAGTGTGACCATCAAGTGGCATGATGGCCGTATAGAGAAGGTTGCAGGCAACGAGAGCGCCGTAGAGGATTAGTGAATAATCGCCGGTGGACCAAGAACTCGGTAGACAAAGGTGATCGTCGAGATTTCGCGTTGCATAGCGATTATCCTAACTATTTATTGTACTAGATGTATGCTGTATGTATCTACAAGTTGTATGAACAGTTGGGCTTTGTCAAGACGTAGAAGATTGCTGTGCGGACTTCGGTCGTAGGCTGTTGCAGGGGAATTGTGTCGACCTGAATTAAATCATGTCTGTGTGAAACATATAGTCACTTAATATACGGACGTATTACGACACGTTACGAAGAGTCGGGGAAAGTCAGGAAAAGTCATCTGGAGTCAAGCTTGTCAGGACCGGTCACAAGATGACTGCCGAAGGCCGACAACCCCGAGCCGGTTTTCTCGGCGTCTGTAGTACCATATCCGGAGAGTGGGGCCACGTGGAGCGGAGCCGCCCAGCCTCTCGGAAAAGCTTGATAGGAGCACACTCATCCAGCACCGTCCCTCCTCATCGCCTCAAGCTCGTCCTTCCCGGCCCCTCAAAACTATCGCAATGGTCAGTACTGTCCCCTGCAGGGCCTCGGAGTGTCTTCTGGTGGTTCTTGCGTTGGATCGACCTCAGGAGGCCGCTGGATGGGAGGCGATGCCTCCGGATGTACCTCGAAAGCATAATCAACAGAAGACTGACATGCTCTCCCTCCTCGTTTACAGGCCTCCGTCGAACTCGCCGCTACGTACGCCGCCCTCATCCTTGCCGATGACGGCATTGAAATTACTGTCAGTTCCCCTTCCGCATTCCTATCGTCCCAACTTGTGTTCCTCACCCCCCTGCGATCCTGCATATAGTCCGACAAAATCCTTGCGCTGACGAACGCCGCGTCCGTTGAGCTCGAGCCCATCTGGGCGTCCCTCCTCGCGAAGGCTCTCGAGGGCAAGAACGTTAAGGACCTCCTCTCGAACGTCGGTGCTGGTGGTGCCGGCCCCGCAGCTGCACCAGCAGCGGGCGCGGCCGCTGGTGCTGCTGCTGCCGAGGCACCCAAGGAGGAGGAGAAGAAGGAGGAGGAGAAGGAGGAGTCCGACGACGACATGGTGCGTGCATCCTTTTTCGTGCAAGAGCGAGCTGGAAGTGCTGACCTTCCGGGTCCTTGCAGGGTTTCGGTCTCTTCGACTGATTTTCCTCCCTTCTTCGTCTCTTCCGTCATGTCTCTATGTCGCTTTGGTGCTTTCGTCCCGCATTGCATCTCTGTACGCCCTCCACCACATATTGCGTTGTACTATCCCATGCCCACTCTACTGCGCAAAATCAAAAACTGAAAACACCATGTGTACATTGGGTGACCGAGAGATCGTTTGGAAAGGGAAACGGTGTATTCTATTTTTCCATGCCTTTCCACTAGGAGGTAGGATGGGGGTTAGCGCAGGCGTCCACCACTTTCGGTGCCATGTGGGCGCTTGTTTCTTTCTCGTTGTTCTTGACCATAAACGTTGCTGGTCCTGGTGACTATTTTCTTTGCTTCATGGCTTCAACTTTCACGTACTCTCATGCGAGGACGGATGGGCTGAATGGCTCTAGTATGGTGAGTGTTCAAGGTGCAGTTCGGTAGAATGCTCGCTCTCTCAGAGTCTCACACAAGTGCATACATACAGCTCAATCAGCGGTATTCCTCTCCGCAGGCTTACAGTATATGTTAACGTGTACCGACGTCCACCGTAACCCGCGGTACCGGTGATTAGAGCAAGCCGAAGTTGTCCATTCCCGCAAACGAACAGCTCTCTCCTTCGGTCGAAAACACAGAGTCGGTGTTTGGATTTATGCATGCTGTCGTTGACAGGTGCCGACTTACGGACTAGCGGAGTTCATTGCAACCCACCCTCCAGTTCTAGTACAGGGCGAGCTGAGCCAGCAGGAAGAGTGATTGTCGTGGGCAGGTTCGACATTGCGGATTTCGGTGAGTTCACGTCCTGCCTGGTAAAAGCTTCCAGGGGCTCAAGAGTCTCTGGAGAGGTTTTTAGTGGAACCTTTGTTCTGAGTTTTGACGAAGTTTATCAAGCGCACAGATTAACCATACTCCGACTCCGTCGGACAATGCTGCGGAGCACGAACAAACGGGAGTTTGACATTAGGCCCTAGCGCGAATGTAGGTCGCTTGGAGGAATGTCTTTGCGATTAACCCTCGTGCATAGACCACATCGTGCCACCAACCGTCCTCGAACCGTCGATGTATGCGTCCATGGGGCCATGGACATTTATGGTTGACCTGCCGGTCTATGCATGTTCGACACGGCATTCACATGTCAGTGAGCCTCTTGCTTCCCCTCCGCGTGCTCCTTGCCAAGTGTCGTTCAAGATACATTTTCCTTGCCATGTGAAGCGAGATTCTTCATCTTGTCGGGGTTAAGGCGCTCTCTTAGTCGAACGTACGGATTCTTATGTTCCCCACTCACGTAACTAGGGCGATGGCAACATTCAACATGCGTCAATGGGAACGGCATCCACCCCCAAGATTCCGACTGCATGCTGAGGCTCCGACGGCGTCCCAAGACTCCGACGGTCGACGGCGAATAAAATGGTGTGCGCATATAGCTTGGCCCCTCCCTACGTCTCCCACCATTTTCTTCGGGCCCAATCCCCACGACTCGGACTCCGGCATGTCAGCTTGGACTATAGAAGACCCCCAGACCTTGATTCTCGCCGGTGTGGCAATATTCGTCGCATTGTGTGTAGTACGATGGAACACCAACCCAGTGAGTGCGTTCAAGGAGGCACAACGTTCGAGTTGGCTGCTGATCTCTTTGGACAGCTGAGCGCGATTCCGACCGTCGGCGGATCGGATGCACCTGGACTGTCGATACTGACGTGGTTGAACTTCCTGCGCAACGGAAGGGAGTTGCTCCAGGAGGGCTACCAGAAGGTGCGGTTAATGTCTGTTGGCGTCCACGCCGATCATGATGATTCAAATGTCCGCCACCACTGGCATAGTATCAAGGCTCGACATTCAAGATCCCGCTTTTCGACCAATGGCTCGTCGTAGTGTCGGGGACCAACATGGTCGACGAGCTTATGAGGCGGCCAGACCATGAGGTGTCGTTCCTCGAGGGGATCGAAGAGGTGCGCACGCGGCATTGCGTCGACGTCGAGCGAGCTGCATGCCAACTTACCCCCCCCCTCCCCCCACACACACGGTTTCTCGCTCTCAGGTCGTCCAAATGAAGTACACTGTGGGGCACGAAGCCCTGAGCGACCCATACCACGTCGGGATCATCAAGGAGAAGCTGACCCGCATGCTCCCGACCGTCCTTCCGGACCTGACGGACGAGTTGGCGGCTTCCGTGCAGGATTACATCCCCACCAACGGCGACGGTGAGTTCTCTCGCCGGGCTGGTTCTTACGCTAACATGCCTTACGGGCATTCATTCATTTTCATTTCTGTATGCTTGTGCATAGAATGGACTGCCGTGAACGTGATGACGACGATGCAGAAGATCGTCGCCAGGGCCAGCAATCGCGTCTTTGTCGGACTTCCACTCTGTGCGTCGTCCTGTAGGATGTATCCGTCCATCGCTATGGCTCATGTGTGTGTATGTCGGCAGGTCGCAGCGAGGAGTTTCTGGCGTTGCCTCTTCGGTTCACGTTAGATGTGATGAAGGACACGGTGGTCATGAGTATCACCCCGCCCTTTTTGAAAAGGTGAGCTCGACCCCACATGACATTGGCACGCGCAATTCATTGACTGTTGATTCAGAGTTGTAGGCCGTCTGGTCAGCAACGCGCGGCGGACTATGGACCAAGCGATGAAACACATCAAGCCGGTGATCGAGGAGAGGAGAACGCACATGAAGACCATGGGCGAGGACTGGTCAGACAAGCCTGTACGTTCTTCTGCTGTCAGCGCTTTCCTGACGTATGTTCGCTACTCACGCGCACGCGCTGCACCAAGAACGACGTGCTCCAGTGGATTATCGACGAAGCCGTGCGCAGGAACCAGTCTGACACCAGCATCGTCGAGCGGATATTTCTCACCAACTTCGCGGCTATCCACACATCCTCTACAGTATGCGTTCCTCCCTCGTGTCCTTCCGAACCGGTTCTGATATTTCTCTACGTCAGAACATCACCCATGTGCTGTACGATCTGGCCGCAGCGCCCGAGTACATCCAGCCGCTCCGAGAAGAGATCGCGGCTATCGTCGCCGCAGAGGGCTGGACCAAGGGGGCCATAGCCAAGATGTGGAAGCTTGACAGCCTGTTCAGGGAGTCTTCCCGCTACCACGGCATCTCCCTTAGTTCGTCTTTTACCCTTCCGCTTCATCCAGACCGTCTGGAACTGATTTGTCTGGCGTATCCCCCCAGTCGGCCTGACGCGCAAGACGGTGAAGGACCTCACCCTCAACGACGGCACGTTCATCCCGAAGGGCACCGTGCTCGTCGCCGCTGCGCGCGCGATGCACCGCGACGGCGCGAGGTACGCGGACCCGGAGGTGTTCGACGCGTTCCGGTTCGAACGGATGCGCAAGGGCGAGGGCGAGGGCTTGAAGCACCAGTTCGTGAACACCTCGAACGACTTCCTCTCCTTCGGCCACGGCAAGCATGCCTGGTAGGCCTTCCCTTCCCTCTGCCGCCTTTTTATTGCTAAAGATTCTTCATCGTCGTGCAGCCCGGGGCGGTTCTTCGCGGCGAACGAGCTGAAGGCGCTGCTCGCGTACATCATCCTCAATTACGATATTAAGCTCGGGGGAGACGGCAAGCGACCCCCGAATTTGTACTACGGCACGAACGTCGTCCCCTCTGTCACCGGGCAGGTTCTGTTCAGGAAACGTCAGACGGCGAGTTGATGAATAGACATGCTATATGCGTTGGTAACGCGACGAGGCTACTAGTGCGGCAATGAAATTTTGTATTGGGATTGTAGATCATTCATACACCAAACATGACCTTTGCGAGATGCTCCCGGCGTTCACGCGCACGAGTCTTACCCACCTGTTTGTGAAGTTAGGACCACAGAAGACAGAGAACCCGCCCCTAGCTTTAGGCAGACTTGTAAATCCCTGCGGTACAGTAGGTCGCCTTCGAGGTGTATGATTGATCTGCTGTATTGGTTGGGAGATCTTTCGCGACCGTAACGGCGCAAGAGAGATGAGCCAGGCCTGGAGTTGGAGCCAGGAGACGAAGACGAGCACGTAAGACCTCATGGCTGTTTGAGTAGGGAAGGGATGGACGCGCTCATGGATATCCGGCCGGTGCTCACAACCGTGTGGTAGCGCTATATGCGCGCGTTTTCGCCCCCCTCAGCGATAGAATATCATACAGGGGAGTATCAGCTCCCATCATGATGCAGCAAGACCCGGCTCTTGGTTCGGAGCGACTCTTTCCCCGATACACATACTCTCCTAGCCCGATTATTCGATTCTACACATACAAGCTCGCGGCGTTAATAGTCACTGCCCACGTTGTTTCAAAGACATGAAGTCCGACAGCCGGATGGCGGACCTCCTCAGTACCAATACCTCGCCGTTGAGTCAGTTAACACTACCTATCCTTCCTCTTTCTGTTCGAGCTCCCTTCTCCTCCCGGGTCCGTGTCGGATGGTTGTGATCCCTGGTCGCGGCAGACATCCACCGTAAGCAAAGCGCGGAGAAGTGTGAACGCATGCACTCGTACTCACAAGGTGCAATGTTTCCAGGCGGACAGCCTGACCGCGACGCAGCGGAGGGAATAGGAATGAAGGGGGAAAGCGAAGTCAGTCAGCTGCGTCCCCATGAACACAAGTAGGCACCGAAAGCACGCACCGTCGCAGCAACCGGGTCGTGCCGGCGCTGGGGATGGGGCTGGGGTCGGTTCGAGCCTGCCAGGGAGGCCTGCTGGCCACCGCGCTCTACAGACGAATGGCCGTTGTTGTTGTCCGCCCTGACACCGGCGCTGCTAGACGAGGAAGACGCTGCCCCCGCCACAGGCAATGCACGGTCTCGGGAACCCGCATGCGATCTACTTCTGCTTGCTGGACCGGCCGTCGTCGTCATCGTCGATGTCGTTGTCGTCGAAGGTCCAGCTCTGAGGGGGGGCAGAGGCGGCCTCGGGTCCTGCGTATTGTCGCTCCGGTCCCGGTCCCGGTCCCGTCGAGGAGCACCCTCTGCTGAGCCCGGTAGAGTCGTGGTCGTCGTGGTCGTCGTCGTGAGTGTCGTCGTCGTCATCGTCGGAAGGGGCGGAGGAGGCATCGCAGCTGCGGTCGACGACGAGCCCGCGGCGGGTTGCACACCAGTAGCAGTACCGCCGCCGTCACGATGTGCGCGAGACCCCGCGGAGGGACCCGCTGGCTCGGCCGCTGCAGTCGCGGGGGGCACCTCGGGGGCAGGCTGAGGAAACCTTCTCATTATCGCGCGGGCCTCTTGGCCGGATATCCCCGTGCTGAGCAACGCCTGCTCGCGGTCCACCCCGCCGGGAGTGGCGATGAAAAAGAACAATTCCTGATCCGCGAGCGACTCGTCGAAAAAGCCGGGGGGGAGCGGCTTGCCGTTTGGCAGCCGTTGCGCGTGGAGCCGCGGCCCGGGTCGCGGCTTGGACGGGGCTTGAACTCCCAACTTCCAGAGCGTTTTGCTGCGCTGGAGGGCGTCCCGATGGTGCTGTGTGTAACGGGCGGCCGCACGGGCGCGGGCGGCGGCGGCGTCGATGCGGATAGTGTCAGCGTTGCGGGCGTCGGCACGGGCGCGGACATAGGCGGCGGCGGAGGCGTCGGCACGAGCATCGGCATTATAGGTATAGCTGGGGTTAACGGCGTGACCACGCGTACGGGAGTCCGTGGTGGATGGAAGGGGAAGAGAGCCGCCAGCGACGGCCCGGGATGGCGCAGTCGACGTAGACGTAGAGGCCGCTTGGGGAGCGTAGTTGTGCATGTTCCGAGGGGGCTCGGCGGATGCATTGTCTCCGGGCGTGCCCGTGCCCGCAGAGCGCGTGTCTCGGCGCGGACGGGAGGCGGGGTCGTCGGACGGTTGATGTGGGAGCGGTTGCGCGGAGGCAGAGGCAGTGGCGCCAGGGTGGAGGCGGGAAGTTGAAGGGCCCTGTTGCTTGCGCTCGGTGTAGAGATCGGTGGGGCTTGGCTCCCTCGTCCGTGGACGTTGCGGGGGTGGGATGAGGAGACGCCGCTCGGGAGTCGGACTGGGAGTGGTGTCGGACTCCTCGTCCGCGGAGCCTGCTTCAGGCGCTTGCGGAAGCACTGTGTCCTCCTCGGCGGCGAGATACCCGAATCGCTGGAAGGGCACAGGGGTGCGGCTGGGGCCTGGTGTCCAGTTGCTGCCGGCTGGACCGAAGTTTCCGGAGAGAGCGAGGATCGGGGACAGCAGAGCGTTCGCTGCTACCTGTGGCCGAAACATGTCAGCACTATCGCTTGAGCTTGGAGACACGAGGGTTCTACCTGGCTTGAAGGCGATAAAACAACGCCGGCCAGTTCCGGAGGGGCATCAGCGCGAGCAACCTCTACGAACTCGCACTCCGCAGTATCCGTGGAGGGCTGAAGTGAGACAAAAAGGGCTTAGCATCATGCCAAACGTCCACGAGCAAAATATAGGCTTAACCTACCGACTTCGCCGCCGGCAGAACGTAGCCGGGGGCATGGCCGTCGTCAGTGGCAGTGAGCTTTTCGCCCTCATGCCAATCAAACCACGAACTCTGAACGGTGCCTTCCGAGTCGGCGTCGCGCTCAACCAAGGCGTCTCTGGTTTCGCGCAGGAAGCGGCGGAACCAAGGGTTCAACACGTCCTTGTTCGGAAGCTGTAGAACGTGGTAGACAATTTTTTTTGTATCCGATGGTATCGCCGCCGGTGCCACGGGTTCCTTCGCCGCCTTCTTCCCTGCCTTCCTGCCCTTTGGGGGCTGGTGGTCCCATAGGATGTCGATCTCCAATGGCTCTTCTTGCGGAGTTGGTCTCCATGTAAGATCCCGGCGATCGGGGGGAGGGCTTGGAGGCGAAGAGAGGCCGCTAGGGTCATCCTTGTCATGCAAGACCTTAGGATCACTGTCATTGCCTAGTTTGCGCTGCTCGCGGAAGAAAGTGCCATGTACGAGTCGCGGCCGGCGAGGAGCTTGGATAGAACTTTATTAGAGCAGAAAACAGCTTATTTGAAAGAAGTTATGGGCGTACGTGTCTTATCAGTCCGAGGAACTTTGTGTGGGGGCGACCGATCGGGTGATGATGAACTGTGATTGTCTGAGGCAGTCGGAGCTGTAGAGGTAGCTCGAGGTGGCAAATCCAATTCAAACGCAGAACGTTCGTATGGCCAGACGGCCCAGAATGATCCGCAGATCATGAGGATATTGATAAGGTTTGCTTCGGAATGCCGTTCGAATGCGAGCCGAGCCTGCCTCTCCCTCTGAGTCTCCACCTCTAGGAAGGCAGCAGAGGCGTAGTTGCGGGCGTTGATGGTATCAGGCTCGACGGGACCCATCGGCTTTGCTTCCCCAAGGAAAAGGAGTTCCCCTTCCCTCCCAAAGGTGTTAGACATAAGGGTGAAATCTGGCTGAGCATACGTAAGCCGGGCCTTTTGTACGTCGCCTTGTGGAGTAGGAAGGGGCTTCGGACAGAGGCAAGGGTGTTGTGGTCCGCAACTGATCGCTCGCCGCTCGAAATTAAACGTCAGGCAATACGTCACAAGAATATAGTTCCATGGCCTGTACGAAAAGAACTCCCAGGTCCGTCGTTCTGGGTGTTGCGCGTAGTCGAGAAGAATCCGAAGTGTTTCGAAAAACCTTTCCTTTGTCAGGACAAGGATGCTCCCGTCATTCTGTCGAGCGAATAATAAGTTTCTGCTGCGCACACACGAGATGGATAAGACTTCACCAGTAGCTGACTCTGCGCTCGACTAGACTGAGACGTTGGAGGCATATTCGACGCTCCAGTCTGTTGTGACGTAGAATCAAGAATTGAGGTTGACAAAGAGCGTGTAAACGTACCGCAAGAGGCAGCGCTCCTCTGGAAGTCGATACAGACATAGAATGGATGTAAGGGGAGGACGAGGTTGAGACGTTGAGGCCTAGGGAAGAACTGGGGGGGACCTGCGACGGCGGTGGTTGGAGACTCGGGGTGGAATCGGGAGTTAAAAAGCTGATCGATAAGAGCGACGGCACCGAGCGGCGAGGGCTGATTAAATGATTGATGATTCACGCATGTCTCTGCACTAATATGGTGGTCACAAAGGAGTGTGCATGTTCGAACTCGAGCCTGATTGTCCCAAGATTGTCCTCTGTCATTGAGCCTCTGAGCTGGAGTCAGGAGTCCAGATCGGGCCGCTGCATTATGATTGGCGAGATGCGAGAACAATCGCATCATGGTGGGAAGAGCTGACTAATACGAATACCCGTCTCGGTGCACACGGGCGTCTACGCGTTCAACACCTGCATTACTTATTCCCCTCCGCGCCGAACCACTCCCCAACGTCGCAAGGCCGTGCTACCTCTTCCCCTCCGCCTCGCCGTACTACCACAATGCCTACTGTGACTCCCCTCGAGCAAGAACAACCTACTTCTGCCCCTTTAGAGGTAGCCAACTCTGACAACGGCTCTGCCGTCGTGGATCCCGCTTCAAACAATGGCAGCTCGCCATCTTCGCAATCTGCATCCCATTCCAAGGAGGATTCCGGCTCACTGAAAATGCGCCCCCGCGAATTTGTATGGGGTGTAAGTCCTTTTACTTCGCGCGTCTGTCTGGGAAGGCACACTGACCAGCACGCAGAAAAGAGTGATCAGAGACATCCTGCCACGTTACACTATTCCAGCCTGGCTCGACCCCCTCTACGTCGACATTGACGACCCCCGGAAGCTCCCACTGTGCTGGTACGGGGTCCCGTTCTACTTCGACACGATCTTCGAATACGCACGGCGCATCCGCGTCGCGGTCTACGCGAAGCGCGAGAACTTGATGCTCAAGCCCGGAGACCTCGACGCGTACAGGACGTGGCCGAAGCTGGTCGAGTGGTTCAAGGACCAGTCGGGTCTGACGATGCACCTGCATCAGGTTTGGGATGAAGATGAGCCCCTGCTCACGTTCTTTAACAACCACGAGATGGAGCCCGTCACGGAGGACATGTGGAGGATTATCGGCGACTTGCTGGATGATATCGACTATCCCGAGGAGTGCAAGCCGATGTGGTATCTGGATCGCAGTTTGTCCGTGCGTCTTTCCATTCTTTACACCACTGCAAGCGCGTCACCACTGATGAGCTCAAACCTCCCGCAGTTCTAGAATACTGGATATGACAACCCGACAGGTATCATCGCTACGTGTTTGTCTTGCTTTCGCCACTGTTCTTCGCTCAGTATTGTATTCATTGCTTTGTACGACTACCACCATTGCACTTCCCAACTACGCTTCCAAGTCTTCCTGCGGCCCCCACTAGGATCGCTGAGCAGATATCATGAAACCTATCGTGTCCTGACAACACTAAGCCTCCTACTGCATCGATACCAATCCAGGACGCGAGAATACCCAACTTGGTTGGATCGTCCACCCTCCTAGTCTCCTTCAACGCTTCAATCGCTTGCCCTCGGCAAAGACGCGCACCTGCCTGCTCTATTGTGTGTACTGTGACGATGTGGTGCGCACCACAGCTCTGGCTTGTTCACGCCATACAGACGCGACGCGCGCGCGGATGCTGGAGGGCGAAGTCCTGAAAGATGACACGGCGAATCCTTCGCTGCGAGAAGGGCCGGGTGGAGGGCCGGGTGCACGCTTGCCAGGCGTCTATCGTCCGATCGGCGACGATGGTCACAGCGGGCTGGACGCGCGTCGTGCACGCGTAAGTGTAAGTAAGCTGACATGGAGGACAACTCCGATGCGCATGCCAGGGGATTACTTGGTTTGGATGGGAACGCACGATACGCCTTCGCGCTGGAGGTCCGATCTGCTGTGTCGGTAGGTCTGTGAGGGGAGCCGTGGAAGTCAGATTCTGTGGATGAAGATAAGCATACGCGATGGCATAGCTGTCTTGAGCATGGAGGCCTGAGGGATGGATTGGGACTCGTTCAGAAACGTTCGGTCGGTGCCCACAATCGCGTCCGTTCGGTCCGGACCGGATCAGTAGTGTAGCGTAGACGCCCTCGTTGGCACCGAGCGTCTACTATGCGTTCAAAGTTCAAACCAACGTTCAATGGTTCAACGCTGTCAACCACCATCATCGTCGGTCCCCCTCCTCCCACAATGGCTCCGTATGTGAAATATTCAGGCCAAGAAGAAAAACCCGTCCCGCCGTTAGTAGACCTCATCAACCGAGTCCTCGATCCCGACGGGAGTCACAGCAACTCGTCATCAACTTTGGCACAATCTGCGTCTAACCCCCAAGAAGCTTTTGAGTCTCGCAAATTGCCCCTGCGCGAATTTGTGTGGGGTGTAAGTCCTTTGTCTTCCACTCGTCCACCGTTGGGTGTGCGCTGACCAGAAGGCACCAGGCAAAACTGGTCAGGAATGCGCTCCCGCATTACTGTATTCCCCCATGGCTAGACCCCGTTGACGTCGACATCGACGACCCCAGGAAACTCCCGCTGTGCTGGTACGGCGTCCCGTTCCACTCCGATATGGTCTTCAAGTATGCCCATCGCATCCGTGTCGCGGTCTATATGACTCGCGCGCACCTGGGTCTCAAGCCTGGCGACCTCGACGAATACAAGACGTGGCCGAAGCTGGTGAAGTGGTTTGAGGGCGAGTCTGGTCTCACGATGCACCTGCACCAAGTCTGGGACGAACCGAAACCGCTCCTCACGTTCTTCAACAACCACGAGATGGCGCGCGTCACGGATGACATGTGGAGGATTATCGGGGACTTGCTGGACGAGATGGACTATCCGGAGGACTGTAAGCCGATGTGGTACCTGGATCGCAGACAAGACGTGCGTCTCTTCATGCCTACCACCACTGCGGTTGCGTGACTGACGGATCCGTGATGCCACGCAGTTTTAGAAGACTGAACCATCATCCCATGCATCGTCGCTACGTGTTCGTCACGCTTTCGTATATGTTCACATTCCTATCTTTGTATGACTAGTTCCATTGCAATTCACAATCACCCTTCGCAGTCTTCTTGCGTTCCCTACTGGAAACCGCTCGGCGAGCGGATATCACGAAACCCATCGTGTTCTGACAATGCGACGCCTCGTACTACAGTACATCGACACAGGACACGGGCACTTCCAGCACGCGGGCACACTCAACTTGGTGGGATCGCCCACCGTCTCTCGGCGGTCTACGACTGTCATGGAATGGCGAACTTCAACCGCTCGCCCTCGGCGACGACGTGCACCTGCTCGATCGCGTTTACCGTTTATTTACCGTTCACGCCCCAACGACAATCGCCCCCAACTCGGAGGTGTTTGACGCGTTCCGGTTCGAGCGGATGCGCAAGGGCGAGGGCGAGGGCTTGAAGCACCAGATCGTGAACACCTCCGATGACTTCCAGTCCTTCGGTCACGGCAAGCACGCCTAGTAAGTCTTTCTTCTTCACGCTCTCGCCGGTTTTCCTTGAGGGGTAGGGGCATTGGTCGGTGTGCAGCCCGGGACGGTTCTTCGCGGCGAACGAGCTGAAGGCGCTGTAGTGCTCGCGTACATCATCCTCAAGCACGATATTAAGCTCGGGGAGAGGTAAACGGCCCCCGAATTTGTACTATGTCCCGAGCGTCGTCCCTCTGTCACGGGGCAGGTGCTGTTCAAGAAACGTCAGGCGGTGGCGACTTCAAGTTGATAAGTAAAGATGCTATATGTGCGTTGGTAACAAGACGGGTTTGGCAATGATGTATTGCCTTGAGATTGTAGATCGTTTGTCGTTGCATACGCCAAGGATGATTCTTGCGCCGAGATGCTCGCGGTGTTCGTGGGTCTCACCCAGCTGTTTGTCCAAGTTCATGCGGCGGAAAACGGAGTATCGGGATGTCGAATGGCCTCTACTCTCTCGTGATCGAGACGCATCTCCCTCGCTTTGGGCAAGTCAGAGCCTGTGGATGAAGACAAGTATACAGGATGGCCAACGGCTGTCTTGAGCATGGAGGGGGTGGACGCGTTCAGAGATGTTCGGTCGGTGCTCACAATCGCGTCCATTCGGTCCGGAACGGGCTCAATATTCGCTAGAGCATAGACGCCGGCGTCTACGCGTTCAACCAACGTAACTTTCAACCACTGCTATCGTCGGTCTCGTCTCCGAGTCCTCCCACAATGGCTCCGTATGTGGTATATTCAGGTCAAGATGAAAAACCTGTTCTGCCATTAGGCGACCTCATCAACCGAGTGCTCGATCCCGAAGAGCCAAGCTCTAGCAACTCCGAGTCGTCATCAAGTGTCCAATCTGCGCCCAACCCTGCAGAGGCGTCTGAGTCGCTCAAATTGCCCCTGCGCAATTTTGTGTGGGGTGTAAGCCATCGTCTTCATCTCGTCTGCCGCTAGGTTCGCACTGACCAGAGCACTGCAGAGTAAACTGGTCAGGGATGCGCTCCCGCATCCCATGATTCCACCATGGCTCGATCCCCTCGACGTAGACATCGACGACCCCAGGAAACTCCCCCTGTGCTGGTACGGCGTCCCGTTCTACTCCGACATGGTCTTCGCATATGCCCAGCGCATTCGCATCGCAGTGTACATGAAGCACGAGAACCTGAATCTCAAGCCTGGCGACCTTGACACCTACAAGACGTGGCCCAAGCTGGTGAAGTGGTTTGAGGACCAGTCTGGCTTCACGATGCACCTGCACCAAGTCTGGGACGAACGGAAGCCGCTCCTCACGTTCTTCAGCAACCACGAGATCCCGCGCGTGACGGAGGATATGTGGGAGTTCATCAACGCGTTGCTGGACGACATTGGGTATCCAAAGGACATCGAACCGATGTGGTACCTCGACCGCAGACTGGATGTGCGTCTTTCACGCTTTTCATAGCTGCAAACGCGTCACTGACAAGCTCGTAATGTCCTGCAGTTTTAGAAGACTGAATCGTGACTCAACGCTTGTCGTCGTCGCTACGTCACGGTGTTTGTCTTGTTTTCGCCGCTGTTCTGAGCTCGGTAATCGTAGCCTTGTACGACTACCACCATTGCACTTCCCGAAAGAGGGAGTTACCAGGTGTGCGAGATCTCGTGAGAGCGGCAGCCATCTTTGCCAGTAAATGTGTCGCCGTCGATATACTATGTGCTTGTGATCGCACTACGGTGGATAAAGCTCGGATGCTTGAGACTGCCTCTGAGTACGCAGAACACCGGCCCGGGCCAGCTGTCGGGAGCGCTAGTGAACGGCACACCCGGCGCCTGGTAGTTCAACTTGAACTTGTCGCAAACCACTCCTCCCTAATAAGTCCCCGGGCCTGTAGTAGGCCACGACGCGTCTCTACGACATCTCATTTACACTCACAATGGACGCCAACGAGGCCTCATTAGATCAAGAACCAGGACTTGTTTCTGTCCCCGAGCCGCTGCCAGTGGAGTCAGTGGACACCGTCACGGCCGACTTGAACACCAACAAGAATTCAGCCCCGGACCCCGCTCTCGGAAGCAACAGCAACTCGACGTCTTCGCAAACTGCATCCCCCTCCAAAGCGGCTTCCACTCTACCGAAACTCCGCCCGCGCGAATTTGTATGGGGTGTGAGTCCTTTCCTTCCACGCGTCTGTCTCAGGCTGGGGGCCGGGGGCGGGGAGTGCCACGCTGACCAGAATCGGAGCCCAGAAAAGAGTGATCAGGGACATCCTGCCGCGTTACACCATTCCAGCATGGCTCGACCCCCTCTACGTCGACATTGACGACCCCCGCAAGCTCCCGCTGTGCTGGTACGGGGTCGCGTTCCACCCCGACACGGTCTTCCGATACGCGCATCGCATCCGCGTCGCGGTCTACATGAAGCGCGAGAACTTGAGGCTCAAGCCCGGAGACCTGGACGCGTACGGGACGTGGCCGAAGCTCGTCGAGTGGTTCAAAGACCAGTCGGGTCTTACGATGCACCTGCATCCAGTCTGGGATGAACGGAGGCCCCTGCTCACGTTCTTCAACAACCACGAGATGGAGCGCGTCACGGAGGACATGTGGATGATCATCGCCGATTTGCTGGATGATATGGACTATCCCGAGGAGTGCAAGCCGATGTGGTATCTGGATCGCAATTTGTCTGTGCGTCTTTCCATGCCTTACACCCCTGCAAGCGCGTCACGACTGACGAGCTCAAATCTCCCGCAGTTCTAGAATACTGGATATGGTGACTCGACGGGTATCATCGCTATGTGTTTGTCTTGCTTTGGCCACTTTTATTCGCTCCGTATTCATAGCTTTGTACGACCACCTCCGCTGCGCTTTGCAACCACGCTTCCAAGTCTTCTTGCGGGCCCCACTAGAATCGCTGAGCAGATATCATGAAACTATCGTGTTTTGACAATGCTAAACCTCGGTATTACGTCGATACCAATCCAGGACGCGAGAATACCCATGTTGTTTGGATCGTCCACCCTCCCTGTCTCCTTCAACGCTTCAATCGCTCGCCCTCAACAAAGGCATGCACCTGCCCGCTCTATCGTGTGTACCGCGACGATATGGTGTGCGCCACAATTCTCGCTTGTTCACGTCCCACAGACACGTGATGCGCTCGCGGATACTGGAGGCGAAGTCCTCGAAGACGGCATGTCGTATCCTTCGCTATAAGAAGGAACGAGTCGAGGGTCGGGCGCAGGCTTGCCGGACGTTTTGTCGTCCGATCGGCAACGATGACAGTGGTCGCAGCGCGCGGGACGGTGCCGACGCGCGTCGTGCACGCGTAAGCATAAGTAAGCTGATTCCTGAAGTGGAGGACAACTCCGATGCCAGGGGATTACTTGGTTTGGATGAGAACACGCCGTATGTCTTTGCCCCGGAGGTCGCGACGGCGGAACGGCTCCCTCGCAGAGCCTGTCGGGATGCGCACCAGTTAGCTCAGGCTCAGGCTCAGGCTGTCGATGTCCCCCAGTCGGCCTCACGCGCAAGACCGCGAAGGACATCGCGCTCAACGACGGCACGTTCACTCGAAGGGCATCGTGCTTGTGGCCGCTGCGCCACGACGGCGCGAAGTACGTGATCGAGAAGCATTTCCCTCGCTTTGGGCTGGCTTGTATATGATCCCTCCGCCTTCCAGTTATATGATCGTGTCCGAGTCAGGACTCCGAGAGAGGTCTCTGAGGCGAGCTGGGGAAGTCAGAGCCCATGGATGATGACAAGCATATGGCGTGGCGTGGCTGTCTCTGTCTTGAGCAAGGAGGAGATGGACGTGTATAGGGAATCGGTTGGGTTGGTGCTCACAAGTTGGTGGTAAGTATCTGCCAGGCCTTCGGCTGTAGCTGTAGCCTGCTACTGTAGACGCCCTCGTTGGCGCTGAGCGTCTATGCGTTCAACCGACGTTCAAACGTTCAACCACAGTTCATGATCAACCACCACCATCGTCGGCCTCCTCCCCTCCCACAATGGCTCCGTGTGTGATATACTCAGGGCAAGGTGAAAAACCTGCTCCGCCATTAGTAAACCTCATCAACCGAGTGCTCGACCCCGACGGGCCAAGCTCCAGCAGCTCCGAGTCGTCATCAAGTGTCGGGCCATCTGCATCCAACCCCGCAGGGGCTTCTGAGTCACTCAAATTGCCCCTGCGCAAATTTGTGTGGGGCGTGAGTCCCCGTATCACTCCTATCTACGGCTTTGTGGGTGCTGACTGGCAGATTCTAGAGCAAACTGGTCAGGAATGTCCTCCCGCGTCCCACTATTCCGTCGTGGCTCGACCCCATCGACGTCGACGTCGACGACCCCAGGAAACTACCGCTCTGCTGGTACGGCGTCCCGTTCTACCTCGACACGATCTTCGCGTATGCCCAGCGCATACGCGTCGCGGTGTACATGGAGATCGAGAACCTGAATCTCAAGCCTGGGGACCTCGACATATACGGGACGTGGCCGAAGTTCGTCGACTGGTTCAAGGACCAGTCTGGCTTCACGATGCACCTGCATCAGGTTTGGGACGAAAAGGAGCCGCTCCTCACGTTCTTCAGCAACCACGAGATGGCGCGCGTGACGGAGGACATGTGGGAGTTTATCAACGCCTTGCTGGACGACATTGGCTATCCGAAGGATATAGAACCGATGTGGTACCTCGACCGCAGTTTAGACGTGCGTCTCTTTACGCTTTATACGGCTGAAAACGCGTCGTTATTGACGACCCCGTAATGCCCCACAGTTTTAGAAGACTGAACCTGAGCCGTGAGCCAACGTCCATCGCTGCTACGTATTTGCCCATCGATGTCTTGTTTTCCCCGCTCAGTATCCATAATCTTTACGACTGCCACTATTGCACTTCACAACGGAGACAGTCTCCTCCTCGGGTGAGGTGTGCGAGATCTCGCGGGAGCCGTGGCGGCGGCGGCACTTGGTAAATGTGTCGACGCTGGGTGCATATATGTGTCGGCGAAGAAGACGCTTGGAGCACGTATGCGTCGGTGAAGGAGAGGATGCACCATACGCCTGCAGCCATTTGACACGGGTATGACATATGTATACAACTATGTAGACAACGGTTCTGGTCTCCCCGAGGCCCGGCGGGCGGACAGTCACTGAACCTGATACAGAAGTTACAGTTTTCCCCTTACTTTGCAGCCGCGGCTGCACGCTGAGCATCCCGGCTAGAGCCCAGTGTGTGGTTCTCATCTTAGGTTTGGTTAGGATTTGTAAGTAAACTCTGTTGGCATATACTACGTGCCTGTGAGCGTACTACAAGCCCAGAAGTACATGTAGGTACCCGGAACGCCGGCCCGAACCGGCTGCAGTGGTACACCCGGCGCCTGGGAGTTCAACTTGTCGCAAACCACTCGGTACTCAGTACTCATCTTTAGCCTCCCAGTGTTCCTAGGCCGTGGCGCATCTCTACATCCCCTTTCTACCCACTATGGATGTCCGTAGAGCCTCATTAGATCACGAACCAGTACTTGTTCCTGCCCCCGGCCCGTTGGCGGTGGTGTCGGTGGACCCCGTCAACTTGAACACCAACAAGGATCCAGCCATGGACCCCGCTCCCGGAAGTAACAGTAATTCGACATCTTCGAAATCCGCATCCCACTCCCAGGAGGATTCCGGCTCACTGAAAATGCGCCCCCGCGAATTTGTATGGGGTGTAAGTCCTTTTACTTCACGCGTCGAGTCAGGCTGTCTGGGAAGGCGCACTGACCAGCACCCAGAAAAGAGTGATCAGGGACATCCTCCCGCGTTACACTATTCCAGCATGGCTCGACCCCCTCTACGTCGACGTCGACGACCCCCGGAAGCTCCCGCTGTGCTGGTATGGGGTCCCGTTCTACTTCGACACGATCTTCGAATACGCGCGGCGCATCCGCGTCGCGGTCTACGCGAAGCGCGAGAACTTGATGCTCAAGCCCGGAGACCTCGACGCGTACAGGACGTGGCCGAAGCTGGTCGAGTGGTTCAAGGACCAGTCGGGTCTTACGATGCACCTGCACCAAGTCTGGGACGAAGATGAGCCCCTGCTCACGTTCTTCAACAACCACGAGATGGAGGGCGTCACGGAGGATATGTGGAGGATTATCGGCGATTTGCTGGACGACATCGACTATCCCGAGGACTGCAAGCCGATGTGGTACCTCGATCGCAGTTTGTCTGTGCGTCTTTCCGTGCTTTACACCGCTGCGAATGCGTCATGACTGATGAGCTCAAACCTCCTGCAGTTTTAGAATACTGGATATGATGACCCGACGGGTATCGTCGCTATGTTTGTCTTGCTTTGGCCACTTTTCTTTGCTCGGTAATCATACCTTTGTACGACTACCACGGTCCACCACTGCACTTCAGTACCGCGTCGATACCGATCCAAGATGCGAGAAATACCCAGCTTGGTTGGATCGCCCCAGTCTCCTTGACGCTTCAATCACTCGCCCACGGCAACGACGCGCGCCTGCTTGTTCCACTGTGTGTACCGTATCGATGTGGTGCGCACCGCTGCCCTCGCTTGTTCAGGCCCGACCAGAGTCGCTCCGGACGCGACGCGACGCGCGCGCGGATACTGGAGGGCGAAGTCCTAGAAGACAACACGTCATATCCTTCGCTGCGAGAACGAACGGGTTGAAGGTCGCGCGCAAGTGTGCCAGACGTTTGTCGCCCCATCGGCGATGACCGTCACTGGCAGGGCGAGGAGCGAGGCCGAGGCGCGTCACGCAGTCTTCCGCTGAACGTTGAACCTCCGCCGCCCAGCGTAGGGAATGCACCGTAGGTCCGAGTCGTCGCGCTGGAGGTTTTGACTGCAGAGCGGCGCTGGGGCTCAGACTCGGAGGAAGTCCGTAAGCCGCTTCGCTCCGGGACTCCGAGTCGGAGCGATGCGCCTCGAGTGACTGTCGACTTCAATCTCGACAGCCACGTTTTAGGTCCGGGAATTGAAGTAATAATATTTCATTCAACCAAGGAGGATGGCGGGGCGGCGGCCGCGCACGAGCTTCGCTCAGGCTGGGCGGACTCCTCCAGGCGGGAGCGAGGTTCCATCCTTCAACGAGCAGTATCAGGGCAAGGGTTGCATCCGCGGCTGCACTGTCACTGACAACATTGAACCCATGAACACATCGACTTTGGACTGGATGCGTTTCGTTGTGTCTGTTCAAATTCCGGGCCGCTCGAGCTCATTGGCTGTAGCATTAGACGCCCTGAATTGGACTGAGCGTCTACGCGTTCAACCAACGTTCAAGTGACACCACCATCGACTCGGACGGCCTCCACCGTCCAGCGGTCTCCTCTTCTCCCTTAGCGAGCCGCATCTCTGCTTTCTCCATAATGACTCCATATACGACCTTGTGCGGTCAAGACGACAAACCTGTTCCGCCGTTAGTAGATCTCATCAACCGAGTCCTCGATCCCGACCGTGCCAGTGGTGATGGCGGTCCAAGCTCCAGCCACTTGTCAGACTCGGAGTCCGAGTCGAGTTCCGGATCTGCACCGGACCACCCAGAGGCTTCCGAGCCACTTAAATTGCCCCTGCGCAAATTTGTATGGGGTGTGAGTCCTCCTCATCTTCCTCTCCACCGAGTCTGGATCCGCGCTGACCGGCAGACTGTAGAGCAAACTGGTGAGGAATGCGCTCCCGCACTACGCCATCCCCGCATGGCTCGACCCCCTCGACGTCGACGTCGACGACCCCCGGAAGCTCCCGCTCTGCTGGTACGGCGTCCCGTTCTACTCCGACCTGGTCTTCGCGTACGCGCAGCGCATCCGCGTCGCGGTGTACATGAAGCACGAGAACCTGAATCTGAAGCCTGGGGACCTCGACATATACGAGACGTGGCCGAAGTTCGTCGACTGGTTCAAGGGCGAGTCTGGGTTCACGATGCACCTGCACCAAGTCTGGGACGAGCGGGAGCCGCTCCTGACGTTCTTCAGCAACCACGAGATGGCGCGCGTCACGGATGACATGTGGAGGGTTATTGGGGACTTGCTGGACGAGATCGACTATCCGAAGGAATGTAAACCGATGTGGTACCTCGACCGCAGACTGGATGTGCGTCTTTCATGCTTTTCACGGCTGCAAATGCGTCACTAACAAGCTCGCAATGTCCCGCAGTTTTAGAAGACTCAATTATGTTCTAATAGATATCACTCTCCGCTACATGTTTGTCCTTTTCACGTCTCTTTTTTCGCCCTGTATCTGCTATAGTAGTGTTCCTGCGTACCCGACCGTGGGCAACAACGAATCTCCACAAGCAAACGCGTACTGTCACACAGCACGTGCACGCCGTCACACGTTGGAGGGTCAACGAGGGAGGCAACTTGCAGGGCAAGGCCGAGGGGGTTCGGATCTGTTAAGTACTTGCGTGTCCGCACCGTCTATGTGAGTCGAACCAAGCCTACGTCAGGTCCGTGTACCCCCGACTTGACGCGAACCTATCAGGCTCCCACCTGCTCTAGTCTACGACAGCCACAGCGTCCGTCAAGTCCATGATAAAGTGCGCACCGCACCGCAGTTCTGGATTTTCGCCCTCGAGTCGCGGCTGGTGTACGCCGCAACGACCGTCGCCCAAGACGCGGCGACGCCCGCACAGCTATCGGGCGGCTAGTCCTCGAGAACGACATGGCGTGTCGCATCGTACTTGAACTTGAACTCCCTCGCGATGGGACCACTGCGAACGGGTCCGACGCAGGGTCAGGCTTCCCGGCCTTGAAGCGCTTGTCGTCGGCGGTCCGAACGGTCATGTCGGACAGCGCGATGCCAATGCACGTCGTACGGCACGCATTATATAGTGAGACGAATGACAGTGCGTCAGCCATGACAGATACTGGGAATACGGCCCAGGAAGTGTGGGGGTGGGGACGAACGGCAAGCGAGCGCGAGGCCGCCGTCTGAGTTAGACTACTATAGTACTTGCCCTGAGACCGACTCAGAGTGGTGGCCGGTGACCGCGTAACGATGGCGTCTCGAGTGGAGGCTCGACTCGCAGCCCATAAGCTCGAGACGCTTCATGATCATCGATCAGGCTTCAGTCTAAGTAGTACGACTGTGAGCACGGACTTTTCGACGGACAACCACTGGCACGGGCTCGACGTGTCGCGCTTCGAACGAGAATACATAGAATACTCGTAGCACTCTCCTAGCGCTATTCGCCGCGTGGCGTCAACGTTTTTCGGGTGGGTTTGGGAGAACAACCACTAGATCAATATTCAATACCAAGGAGACAGAGACGGGGACGGGGCGACGCACTGACACTGTGAGCAACGCCAGGTGCTACGCGATCGAAGTGAACTAGTACTTGAAACAGGGAGCTCGGAGAACCAGAGCCAGAATTCGTCCCCCGGTGCCAGCGAGGAACCAACCTGGAGTCCAAGCTCGACGAGGACGCGATGCATAAGGGGAAGGAATTCAAATGGCGAGAGCTGCGGAACCTCCAAGCGGCATCGGATAACTTGATCTGGGATCTCGGGGCGTCTATGTTCAACTTGGCGGCTGCCATACCTGTGCCATAGTACTCATCGAGTCCACACCGACAGCACTCATCACGTCCAGTAGTCTCCCTTGGTCGTCCCGCATCTCTATTATCCTCTATCTCCCCAAAATAGCGACACATGGCCGAATCAGATCAAGAACAAGTACGCAGTGGTCCTGCCAGTGCCCGTGACCCCGCCGCCGGCACTGACTCCGAGTCGCTGCCACTGCCAGCGGACATCACCTACACCAACAAGAAATTGGCCAAAGACTCGGACCCCGCTTCCAGCACTTTGAAGGGCTCGTTAAGTGATGATGACGATGACGATGACGATGACGATGACGATGACGATGACGATGACGACTCGGACGAAGGTTCTGAGTGTCCCAAACTGCCCCCGCGCGATTTTGTATGGGGGGTACGTCCTTTTCGTTCGCGCATCATCTGGGTGCACTCTCACCCCAGCCCAGGCAAAAGTGGTCAGGAACGCACTCCCGCACCACGCCATTCCCGCCTGGCTCGATCCCATCGACGTCGACATCGACGACCCCAGGAAGCTCCCGCTGTGCTGGTATGGCGTCCCGTTCTACTCGGGCTTGATCTTCACGTACGCGGAGCGCATCCGCGTCGCGGTGTACATGAAGCACGAGAACTTGAGGCTCAAGCCTGGGGATCTGGACGTGTACGGGACGTGGCCGAGGCTGGTGGAGTGGTTCAAGGGCGAGTCTGGGTTCACGATGCACCTGCACCAAGTCTGGGACGAGCGGAAGCCGCTCCTGACGTTCTTCAGCAACCACGAGCTGGAGAGCGTGACGAGGAAGAGGTGGAGGATTATCGGCGACTTGCTGGACGAGATTGAGTATCCGAAGGAATGTAAGCCGATGTGGTACCTGGATCGTAGCCTGGATGTGCGTTTTTTCATGCTTGCCACCACCTCGCATATTGCGTGACTGACGAGTCCATAATGCCCCGCAGTTTTAGAAACAGTTATGATCTACCGCATGTGCTCATTATGTGTGTGTGTACGTCTTGCTTCCTCCTCTGTCGTTTGCGCCGTGTCCCTACTAGATTCATACGCCTATCGCCGTTGCACTTCACAAGCATCTTCCTCTCTTCCTCTGCGAGACTTAGTAGACGCACGGTAAAACGCGTGGTGTCACACTGCACGTGCACAACGTCACCGTGACACATCTGGTCCTCAGTGTTGGCGGGGTAGGCAAGGTTGGTTGGACGAGTCCAAGGGCGATTTGGATCTGTTACTCATATCTCACCACAGCTTCCAAGGCTCTCATGCGCATGCCCTCATGCCATGCTTCAGAAACTGCAGACAGCGCAACATCCGAGTCTACTCCTTTTCGGAAACAACTAACTTGAACTTGAGCCGCTCGCCCTCGACGACGAAGCGCCTGGCTCATCGTGTCCACGATAAGGTGCGCACTCTAGTTTTCTTATCCGTCCCATCCCGTAGCTCGTGCTTATTCGAATGACCATCAACCCAGACGCGCCAGTGGCCGGGCGGATACCGGAAGGCGAGGGCGAGTCCTCGAAGACGGTGCACCACTCCGCAGTATACCTGAACTCATTCGCGGAGAGGGCGAACGGGTCCTCCTGCGCAGGCACGCCCCGCCTTGAAGCGCTTTTCGCCGGTGGTGATAGTCACCGCGGGAAGCAAGATACAGGCTGCGCGCGCGCGATGCTGCCGTACCCTGAGACGAAGGATGAAGGGTAAGCCGCAGGTAATAGGAGTGCGCGACATTGTGTAAGTACTACGAGTTTGTCATGCACAGGTCATGCATTAGAGGCAGGGTAGTGGCCGGTTACCACATAGCCTGAGCCCGGCGGCCGTGGAAGATTGACGGCTCACCGCTCGTCTTCACCTGTATCCTCCTCTGAATGATCCTCAGCCAACTTACCGAGGGCACTTTCGGTCGTAGCTCAACGGGTACCAGTTTAGTACAGTGAGAGTTCCTTTGAATGTCAAGAAGCAGAAGCATCGAAAGTTGAGTTACACATGTCCCGAGCCCGCAATGATCCTCAACCGGAATCCGTTGAGCTACGACTGAAAGTGCCCTCGGTTCAATGGCCCGGGATAAGTACAATATTAATGGGCCGAAGCCCCCTTGAATGAATGCCAAGGAGCGTCGAAAGTTCAGTTACCCACGTTCCGACTCCGCAATGATCCTTAGCCAAACCGATGGCACTTTCAGTCGTAGCTCATCGGGTTGCAGTTGAGGATCATGGCGAACTCGGAACGGCGTGCGTGATTCACTGCCAAGATTCTACGCTTCTTGACATTCAAAGGGACTCTCATTGTGCTAAATTGGTACCCGTTGAGCTACGACTGAAGGTGCCCTCGGTTTGGCTAAGTACAATGAAAGCTCCCTGGAATGTTAAGAAGCATCGAAAGTTCAACAGCCACCGAGTCCGCGATGATCCTCAGCGAAATCGGGTGCACTTTCAGTCGAAGCTCAACGGTTTAAGTATATAAACTCACAGTTGGACTGGCAAATCCATTTGACCCCAATTGTGAGCAGCGACTTGTCCTTCTAACTCTCCACGCCTTTGACCACCATCATGTCGCATCGTTCGGAGGCCGACGAGATGACTGCGCGGTACCATCAGCAGGAGGAGTACGCCAAGATATACCTGGACCACGCTCAGACGATTGCCGCAAACGATCCCCAGCAGCGCCGCCTTGGCGAAGTCCGGCACCTCCTGGCTGAAACGCTCCGCGCCGCCGCCGAGTACGACCGCCCAACTCGTGCTTCCACGCCCGTCTGCTAACTCCACGCTCTGCACAGAGCCCGCCGCTTGCGCCGTGACATCGAGCAGTTCTACCCAGACGCCGACGTCGGTCACGACCGGGCGATCGACTGGGTGCACGACAACCTGATCGTGCCCGCCCGGGCGCTGCTCCACGACCTCGGCCTCTGCGAGGACCCGGAGTGGATGGAGCAAGTGTGCCGGCCGCACGGCGTCCAGCACTACCACCGCATGCGGCGCAGCGCCGACCACCTCTTCGACAAGAACTGCGAGCCAGCGCGCGCGTGCATGATGAAGCCGGGCGACGCCCAGCAGGCGTACTTCTTTGCCGACGTCGGGATGGCGATCATCGATCCGCGCCCAGGCGGCACCGGCGACGTCATCGTGGAAAAGCCGATGCTCATCGTCCAGCGCTGGTCGTGCCTCGTTGCAGTGAACATCTTCACGGTCGACGCCGTGCTCAGCAACCGGGCCAACAAACACGAAGCGTACTTCTTCAGTGGGGAGTTCTACGCCCTCGTGAACATCTCCGAGGACCGGATCGTCAGCGGTCCGAAGGAGATTATGAGCGGGTGGCGGTCGCTCCAGCAGGCCGGGTTCAAGACGATCGACGCCGTGCTCCCGCACCCGCAGAATCCCAGCGACGCCTACTTTTTCAGCGGCGAGATGTACGCCCTCGTCCGCTACAATCCGGGCGAGCTCAACGACTCCCTCGTGATTGGCCCCAAGGTGATCACGAACGAGTGGAAGTCGCTCCGCAAGGCTGGATTCGACTACGTCGACTCCGCGATGACCAACCCGGCCAACTCGGACGAGGCCTACTTTTTCCGCGGCTCGGATTACGTGCTGGTCAAGATCCGCCCTGGTACGACCGACGACTCCATCGTCGTTGGGCCGAAGCTGGTTCACAACGGGTGGCCTTCGTTGAAGGAGGCCTTGTTCTATTGATCGGTATGGTCGTTCCACTGGCATATCAGTATTGTGGATATATCGCTGAAGGACTCGGAACTGGACAGGGTTCGAGACTCGGCGCGAAGAATCGATTACCGCGCACATTCGCTCCAAGCTCCAGTCACCTGTGTAGTACGAATGTAACAACTTGAATGTGCTCGAATATCCATTAGGCTAACAACCTGATCATCGGAAGTATCTAGCTCAGTGTACGATACATGTCCAGAAGTACCCGGGAAGTTCTCGAAGTGCATGCACAAATGTGTACGAATACCGTGCTTTTGTAGCGGCAGAACAATCGAATTGTCTTTGACAATTATGTACTCACATTAGCACCTCCTCCAGACGTTCACGATCCTCTTGCTGGGCCGTACCAGGAAGCTCCCACCAATCTTAGGCTCCTCGCTTTTGATTCAGTGATCTTCTGAGATCCTATCCTATTTAAGACTAAGTGAGTAAGTCGGGAGTTTAGTATTTCCCAGCTCGTAAGTCTAACATGCTTGACTTTGGTTGCGCACAGTGTTCCCCGGGCTCTTACAGTGTACACTGACAGACGTGTTCGCCCGCCGCAATTCAAGCGTAGTGTTAGTGGGGAGTCTGCCCCCACTGATGCGTAGTTGAGAACGCGCAAGGCTTGGACCTGGAGACTCCGTACATCACGACAGCCACGACTGGGAACATGCGTGAGTGTTGAACCTTCGACGCTTCTTGACATTCAAGGGGACTCTCGTTGCACTTAACCGGAACCCGTTGAGCTACGACTGAAAGTGCACCCGATTTGGCTGAGGATCATTGCGGAGTGCGGAGACGGACTGGCACATCATGATGGCGAAGACCATCGTGCTATAGAAGACCAACTTGAAGTCCGAGTTGATAAGGGGGAGGTACCGTGCGTGTGGAGCAGGTACGCTGTTGCGACCCTGGCCGACATTGAGTGTCCTGGCAGTACAGACGATGGCAGAATGAACAGCAAGAGTGAGGTGAGAGTGGCAGGCGTGCCGATGAAGCCTGCTCTAAGGCGGCGCTCTACCGACCTTTAATTTCCGTCTGCCTCCGTGGTCGTACTATATATAACCTTACCCCTTTCCCGAAGGCACCTTGTACGAGTTCTTTTTTCTCATTTCCCCCACTATAAACGAATCTGAACCAAAGTCTGAAGTTCGGTGCTCATACGTTTATTGAAATTGTTCCTCACTGGCACTCAGGCTCCTCCGCGTTACAGAACGTGCATCTTCTCCGGGGTGATTGACATATCGTCTGCCAGGCTCCATCCCCGGCTCTTCGGATCGATGAGAGTCCCTCTGAATGTTAAGAAGCATCGAAAGTTCAACGTTCAACAGCCACCGAGTCCGCGATGATCCTCAGCGAAATCGGGTGCACTTTCAGTCGAAGCTCAACGGTTTAAGTATATAAACTCACAGTTGGACTGGCAAATCCATTCGACCCCAATTCTGAGCAGCGACTTGTCCTTCTAACTCTCCACGCCTTTGACCACCATCATGTCGCGTCGTTTGGAGACCGACGAGATGACTGCGCGGTACCATCAGCAGGAGGACTATGCCAAGCGATTCCTGGCCCGTGCTCGGAGGATCACCGACAAAGATAAGCCGAATAAACCCATTACCGAGAGAGAGAGACAGGACATCCGGCACCTTGTGGGTGAAACGCTCCGCGCCGCCACCGAGTATGACTGCCCAACTCGCACTTCCACGCCCGTCTGCTAACTCCACTATCTGCACAGAGTCCGCCGCTTGCGCCGCGACATTGAGCGCTATTACCCAGAAGCCGACGTCGGTCACGACCGGGCGATCGACTGGGTGCACGACAACCTCTTGGTGCCCGGCCGGGCGCTGCTCGACCAGTTCGGCCTCGAGGAGGACCCGGAGTGGATGGAGCAAGTGTGCCGGCCGCACGGGGTCTGGCACTACCACCGCATGCGGCGCAGCGCCGACGGCCTCTTCGACACGAACTGCGAGCCAGCGCGCGCGTGCATGATCGACCCGGGTGACGCCCAGCAGGCGTACTTCTTTGCCGACGTCGGGATGGCGATCATCGATCCTCGCCCAGGCAGCACCGGCGACTTCATCGTGCAAAAGCCGATGCTCATCGTCCAGCGCTGGTCGTGCCTCGTTGCAGCGAACATCTTCACGGTCGACGCCGTGCTCAGCAACCGGGCCAACAAACACGAAGCGTACTTCTTCAGTGGGGAGTTCTATGCCCTCGTGAACATCTCCGAGGACCGGATCGTCAACGGTCCGAAGGAGATCATAAGCGAGTGGCCGTCGCTCCGGGCGGCCGGGTTCAAGACGATCGACGCCGTGCTTCCGCACCCATATATCCCCGACCAGGCCTACTTTTTCAGCGACAAGATGTATGCCCTCGTCTATTACAACCCAGGCGAGATCAAGGACTCCATCGTGATTGGCCCCAAGGTGATCACGAACGAGTGGTCGTCGCTCCGCGAGGCTGGGTTCCATTACATCGACTCCGCGATGACCAACCCGGACAACCCAGAAGAGGCCTACTTTTTCCGCGGCTCGGATTATGTGCTGGTCAATATCTGCCCTGGTACGACCGATGACTACATCGTCAATGGGCCGAAGCTGGTCCACACCGAGTGGCCTTCGTTGCGCGCGGCCTTGTTCTATTGATCGGTATGGTCATTCAATATCAGTGTTGTGGATATGTCGCTGAAGGACTCGGAATTGGACAGGGTTCGAGACTCGGCATGACATAGCGCAAAGAATCGCGCACATTCGCTCCAAGCTCCAGTCACCTGTGTAGTACGAATGTAACAACTTGGATGCACTCGCATATTCCATTAGGCTCACGACCTGACCAGAAGTATCTAGCTTGTACGATGCATATCAAGAAGTACCCGAGAAGTTCTCGAAGTGCATATACAAATGTGTACAAATACCGTGCTTTCGTAGCGGCAGAACAATCGAATTATTATCTTTGACAATTTATCTACTCGCATTTACTAACTCGTGCACTGGCAGAACCCTCGCGTGCACTACTCGTGCACTACACCTCCTCAGGACGTTCGCGATCCTCTTGCTCCGTACCGGCAAGCTCTCACCAAGCCTAAGCTCCTCGCTTTCGATTCGGTGATCTTCTGAGATGCTGTTTAAGACTAGGTGAGTTTATTTCCTAGCTCGCAAGTCTAACAGACCGACACGCTTGACTTCGTCGCACGTCTACAAAACTGTCAGCTTGTACCCGCGCATCTGCAGTCACTGGCATACGGCCTTCATCCGTAACCTACCACCGGGCTTATAAATATCATGCCTATTATGCATGTCTGAGATACACTAGGATACACTGCCTTCCGGGGGCACCGCGTGAGGTCTCCCGCCGGCGGCGATGGAAAGTACACAGTCATTGAACGAGACTGCAGGAACAATAGTATGTCAGAATCAACGGAGAGCTCGAAAACACACCACTCCCGAAGGCTTGCGGCAGCGGGGAGGATCCTGGGCCGCTCGCTCAATGCTCGGCAGAATCCGTCTCTGCTGTAGCAGTCGCGGATTGTGGATAGCCGGACGCCACGAGGTTTCCATGGAAGAAACGAGGATGCCGCGCAACCTTCGAAGTACGGTCAACATCACTCATATCCCAAGCGCCAGGACAACTCGAGGACTACTCACGAACGACCGCACCCGCTTCCCGCACACGTACATCGCGACAGCCGCGAGCGCGGAGACGGACTGGCACACGGCGAGGACGACGAGCGACGTCTTGACGCCGCGCGAGGCGATGAAGCCGTTCGCGAAGAACGTCGCGCCGTAGAGGACCAAGTCGCGTCCGGAGTTGACAAGGGAGACGACGTGCACGGCGTTGGCCCCATGCGTGTCGAGCAGGTACGCCATTGCAGCCCCGCCTGAGACCGCCAGGCCGACGTTGAGTGTCCTGGCACCCACACAGTAGAGTCGTTGTGGGGCGAAGGGCAGATGAGAAGGGAGGGCGGTAGTTGAGGGCGTGCCAGTGAAGGAGATTGGGTGGACGAAGACCAGGGGTTCCGATGATGAGCAGGTAAGTAAATAGATAGGGCTGTAAACTGCGGAATGAGACGTACGCGATGTATGCAACAGAGCCGATCCAGGGCATATGGTGGTCGACTCCGATCGCCCAGCCTGCATACCCGAACACACCGAAGAGCATGGCGAGCATGAATATGAGCCGAAATTCGGGCTCGTAGATCCCGCGGTTGCGCTGGGATATCCGGACGATGGTCCAGTCGTTGAATGGCCCGGCAACGAGTGCCCCAATGATGGTCCCGACGAGGCCAGAGAGGTGCGTGAGGCCCTGCTCGACATCGGTGTAAGTATGGGGAAGGGCGAGATCAGATCAGTGAAGGACGACGTACAATTTGAGCAGGGTTGAAGTGATTGGTGATCGTGAAAATCGTGGACGAGCAGAGGTTGGTTACGGCTACAATTGCATTAGTACAAATGGTATTGTTCGTCCCCAGAAACAAAAAGGATGACTGGAACGTCGAGACGTACCGAACCACACCGTTGGCAAAGAATAACTCAGGAACATAAACCAAGTCTATGAAGTACCGCGAAGTCAAAGTCAATTATCGCCAACCACGAGAATCGGACATATGAGACCCGTACCACAGGCGAGAGGAGGAACGGAAACGGCCTGACGAAGATCTTCCAGAGGCTCTCGTCAGAAAATGTACCGTTGTAAATCTTGAGGTGTGAGAGGAAGCTGGGTGGCTTCGGCAGCGAAGCGTTGCGTCCCACATCTTGCACTTCTATGTTCTGGCCCGGGGTTTCTGGTGTTGGAGCCGTCTTCCTGACACTGTCCATGTCACTGATATGTCGATCTTGGCTGGCGCTGTCCTCGTCGGATCCTTGGCGGTGATAGGTCGTCTGTATGACATGGATTCAGTGAGCTTCTCGAAAACAGGGCTCGAGTCGAAGGACTCGGACTCACCTCGGGTACAAAAAAGAATACCCCGACAAAGCACACTCCGCACGCGAGGCCGGCAAGCCAGAACCCGAGCTGCCACGACAGGTTCTGGATGACGTAGCCGTAGATGAAGGGGCCTCTGTGTTCACCTCGTTAGACTGCAGACCACCTCCCACGGTCGAAACACATGGAGACACGGGATCCCCGATCTCTCACAATGTTATGCTTGCCCGCACGGCAAAGTTCCATATAAGCGTACGTGAGCCACGTTCGTGGACGCTGGGAGGAGGCAGACATAAGAGGATGCGCGCCGATCGCGATTCGCACGATGAAGCCAATGCTTACAAGAACATGTGCTCGATGGTGGTCGGGACAAGCCTGAAAGTAACGACAACCTCGTTGAGTACCACGGTGCGTGTTCTCGCGAGCTGTTCTGAGCACGCACACTTCCGGCGCAACCATCCCGAGCCCCAGGAACGTACAAGAAGCCCGGATGGACGCTAGGTCCCGGCTGAGGGCGGTCCAGGCACAGGACACAAACATCTGAGGGCATTTGGTTCAATGATATCGACGCGACCACTGGCACGAGGCCGGCAGATTACACGTACCACGAAACTGGACAGAAGGAATGCCGGCCGACGACCATATTTGAATGCCAGAGCGTTTTGCACGAGCCTATCTCACGACGCCAGCTGAGTCAGTCGCATGTCACATGGATGGGAACTGGATCGACATACGCGGACATCCCGAGTCCGAGGAAGCAAGCACTGAAGGAAGACGTGATCTCGTCCACCGACACCTCGAATTCCTTCGCCAATAATCCGTATCCTGCGGAGGCAAGAGGATACAGTGCGCCTTCCAGGGTTGAAGCAAAAACGCTACAAATCGCCGCCGAGAAGGGCCAGTGAGGGGACGAGAGGGATGTCAAGACGGTGGAACACACTCACAGCATCCAAAAGCACGTCTCCTTCTTCCACCGGGGCCAGTTCAGGCTACCACGTTCGAGGTCAGCAGTAAGCAATCAATCGACCGAATGTACAGGTCAGATGACGTACGGGTCGCGGGGGTCATCCGAAGGCTGCGGGATCAACACGATGTGGGAGTGCTTGCCAGTCCCGCGTTTGAGGTCTCCGGCCCCATCTGTCGTGACCTGGTTGACCTTGGCAGATAGAAGACCGGTTCCTGGAACACTGTCGAGCTTGTAGTCATCTAAAATTTCGGCAAGACGTCGTCAGGTCCTGATTTCTGAAAGCAAGGAGGGACTGGACACATACCGAGTATCCCAAAGGCCATGGCAGTGTGGGTAACCAGAAGGAATCGTAAGGGTAGTACGAAGGATCAATCCCCCATCCTGTGTTCCCGTCCTATATAACAACCTAAGAGCTTGGATAGTCGCACTGCGGGATCTTCGAAGTCCGGCCAGTCACCAGACGGCACTTAGATCCAAACAGCGTAACCCCCTGCTCATGAACGCCAGCCAGCCATGGAGCGCGAGCCCGCGGTAACGAATTTAGCTAACAAAAGGCGAGATGGACCTGCTCGGGTATACGAATGAGGGAAATGCATGGGTGTTAAGAGCTGACGCCGCTTCTTACTCGTACCAGGCGGCGTGCATGGATTACTTGTTGAGTTTACTGCGCCAGAGGATCCGGCGTATAGCCTGGCGCATCTCAGCTCTTAGCAGTCGAGTCGTAGCCGCCGGAAGAGACCCGACTGACATTGATGACCTGTCAAGAGGGGTGCATCAGTTGATCCGTAGGGACCGAGAGATGGAATGGGTAACACTAAGTTGAAATGAACCTCCACGCTGTATCCTGCTGCTCTACGTGCGGTCCATCTCCGACCGCTTATCGAGCAGGACCGAACAACTACATGCATCTCCCTGGACCGGACCATAAACGGAGCCAAAAGGGGGGAGAACCGATATGTCGAAGGTTTGCAAGCCCACACGAGTTTTTGTGGTGCATATATGCGCGGTCTAGCAGGGGAATCTCGGTCGCCTGGTTGATCTCAGTCGGAAATGAGCGATCTTTCATAGGGGATGCAGTAACTCCCAGCTTACCCGGTTCACGGAGACTTGAATGCTTCACCAACAACGGAATCGATGGCGGACTTCGGAGAATCTAGAGTCCTGTACATAGTGGTCAACTTGGAAACCATGCCTCATTAATATTCCGATGCCTCCGAGTTGAATATTTTACTCACCAGTGCTGGCAAAGCTTTCGCAAGAAGACGAGCTCGCAAGTCATAAGCGTAGAGATCATACAATAGACTATTGGTGTGGTGGGTTCAAGCGTAAGGAGGAAAAGTTGAATTCCGAGCCTGCCACAATTCATGCCCATGGCCAAATATTTGGCCATAGTTGGCGCCTATTCGGCGCTTGCAAGCCAGAGCACCCGACGGGCGACTGTAACCGTACACTGTACCATGTACAACCGATCCCTGACCACTGCTAACACCCAGCTGAACTACCAATCCTCTTTTCCCCTTGGTCGGCCTGAGCTTTCATGAAAACTCCTACCCTTGCAGATGTCGGCGTCTATGCCTGGATGTGGACCGAACCCCCAAGTTGAGGACGTTACTCAAATTGAAACTGCCGCAGTCCATACACGTATGAGCACGTATGAGGTGTAAGCCTGAGTCCTTTCCTTCTCCAGCGCATGCATTGAAGTCACCGTCCCTGCAGGAGGACGTCGTCAGAGAAGTACTCCCCCACCTCGTCATCATCTTGTCATGTGCTCGACCTTCTTAAGCTTGATGTCGACATGGACAACATCTCGAAGCTCCCTCTACTGGTACCGCATCGCCTTGCACTCCAGATTGGTGTCGTCGTACGCGCTGTCTATAGGCGTCGCCCTGGTACGCATGCCATGCCACCTGAAGTTCAACTTTGGCGCGTACAGGACATGACTACTGGCGGTTGGGCCTTGCTATGCACCTGAGGGCGGTGTGGGGACACCCAACCCCGATCCTCACCATCTAGGAGACGACGCGCCTCTCGCGTGCGAAATCGATTCAGGTACTCGACTTGTTGGACGGTGTGGAGTATGGTGGGGGTGGAACCGAAGTGGTACCTGGATCAACGCCCGCAAGTACGCCCCATCATTACATTGTGTTGTGTCTATCAACGCCTGCGTGCTGAATTTTCGCGCTCCTCGCCACCAGTGTTAAATATTGAAAAGTGGGGGGTCTGTCATTGCATCATCATCATGGCTTTCTACAGTACGTTCGTGCTTGTCTTGTTTCGGCATTGTCTCCTGCTTCCTGTGTCCATGGCGTCGTCTGGTTATCTCAAGTATTCCCATTTTCCTTGTCATGGAGGTGTTCCACGCGGGCGTTGCGGGTCGTGACGAAGTAGGTGAGCGCGACTCGCGAGAAGTGCATCCCTCGGATTATTGCGTGGCAGATGGTGTGGCCTAATCGACACTATGCCCTCCACTTCTGTTCCCTAGCCCAGAGACATTATAGCTAACATTGGGGCTGCTAGGGAGCAGGCTGACAATGTCCAATTGGTGCGTTTCTCTGGTCTCATTGCAACTGCAGGACCACAGTGGCTGAATTAATGACGTCCCGTGGACTCCTTTAGGTTATCAGGCAGACCTCGCATGCGGGATCAAAGACAGCGGCTTCCCGGTGATCTCGTTCAATGTACCGGTATCCCGTGCAAAAGAAGGTGATTTTCGAGGAGCGAACGAGGACGCATTCTCCCGCACGGCTGGCGAGACGGACGAATACGAGGTCACGATGTCCGTCGACGTCCTTACGATGCCAGCCCCTATCAGTTACTGTGGCCGTTCCATGCTAGGGACACTGACCTGGCCTCGCGATGCTCAACAAGCTGGCGGCATCGTTCGAGGTCAGCGCGATAGCTACCGTGAAAGGCGAGCTGGCGCGGAGGATCACATGGGTGGTGGAGAGGATCTTCGTGAGTGTGGCCGTGAATGATGTCCACCGTGTTTCTGCACGACGTCTGACGGTGCGTTCCCAGGGTGCACCGAGCAGAGTTTTCTTCGCCTTTATCGACGAGGGGCACTGCAAGGAGGCAGACTTCACAGAGCTGTTCTTGATCGACTTGGTTCGGAGAGCCGAAGGTATCTTCCAACCGACGATAGCGGTCCGCGTCCCTCCGAGTCCTCAGACTTGACAGTGCCGCTGCTTGCACTCGAGGCGTACGGTTTGAGTTTGGAGTCATGGGAGGTCCCCCGTTGTGCAGACCAAGCGGTTCAAGGAGGTCCAACATGCACGAAGAGCGGACGCGCCAGTTCAAGGCTGCGGCGGTTTTGGAGAGGGAGATAGTACTTATCGGTGCCAGATGTGTTCAAGGACACCCCGGCCCGGCTGTCACTCGAAAGTTGAGTCGAAACTGTGCGCTAGTTTTAGGTGTATACGTCACTGTCCCACTGTTCACTTAAACGTTGGCCTTTGGCCATTGTCCCATTTCATTCATCAAGGATAAATGTTCACCACGGCAGGAATCAGGTAACTTACATAACAATTGTAGTACTTAGGCGCTTGGAGTTTTGAGCCTCGGCGTCTGCACGCCCATGATGTTGACTTCTATCTACCAACCACCCACCATCCCCCAGACATCCGCCTACCAGGCCACTCCACTCCCGAAAGTCCATTAAAATCGGATGAGGTACGTTACGATGTCTATCTCGAAGGGAGCCAAGGACAAAATCGTAAGACTGGAGGAAGGCCACTTCAACTTCGACTTCAAGTTCTCCATGCCAATCCAGGATACGTTCACCTTGACTAGGGACCCAAATCGCTTTCCAATTGTGGATCGTATCTCGAATGTGAGTGGTACCGAAAATGCTGCCTACGAAGATTAAACGATGTTTCGGTCAGGGTCACATCTCGACGCCCGATCTTCCTCCTCCCAACCGCTTAACCACCGCGAATCTCGACGTGCAAAACTACATTATGGCTTTCCTCTACACAGAGGATCTGTCGTCTCTCATGAGAACCTGCCGGTATTTCCTCGATGCCTGCCTTCCAGCTCTTTGTGCACGCTCCAACGAGCTTCACTTCGACCGTAAATTGACCCGAGTTCCTTCATTCCGCCGGTTCCTACGCATCAACGCCGGCCCTTCATCCCGCGCGCACCTCGTCAAGGAACTATGCATTTATGCCAGCGGTGCGCTCGAGCTCCAGTACATCTATGAGCCCGACTTTATTTCTCTTCGGGAAGAGTGGTCCGCCGCTCTCCTGGACATTCTGCGGCATTGCCACAACATGCGATGCCTGCGAATGTACAAGTGGTTCCTTCACGACATTCCCTTCCCCTTTCTCGTGAAGACCATCAGCTCGTCGCTCCCACATCTCGAGGAGTTGACCATGCCCGTGCCGTACGACACCGACGCTGCCGTACTGCGCAGACTCGCCCGCCTTCCTCTGCGTAGCTTCTCGTTCCTCAAGTACCCCCCGAGCCAGAATATTCCTGATGCATATATCTCCGTGGACGTCCTTCCTCGCTCTGTGACTGAGCTCGACATCCACCGAAGCCCACGCACCGACACTCCGTTTCCCGGGGTTCAGAAGCTCGGCATACGAGACACGGCGTTGTCGACATTCGTGGTCAATGCGACTTCTGCGTTCCCCAACGTCTCCCATCTTGTCCTGCGCCGACAAGACATGGGTTTCACGCGCAATGTCTCTTACAACAAAGAACTCCTCGACGACGCTCGGATGTGCAACAAGACTCAATGGGAATCGTCGCAATACCGCAAAGCATGGCCAGCAGTCTCCGCGATCTGGACCGAAGACCCGACCTACCTCTACATCCTCGGATTCTCCAGGCAAGTGGCGTCCATCTCGGTCCCGATGGGTGAGCTTGTGCGGGAGGATTACATCTCCCAAGTGCTCGCCGACACCTCTCCGAGCTTCCTGGAGCTCCGCCTCCACATAGACTTCTTCAAGTACAGACGGACAGACTGGGAGTCGGTATTCGGCCCGTCCACGCGCCGCCTGACGCTGCTCCTCTACACGCGTGCCCCCACCGATAAGGACCGTGTCAGATATGTACTCGTGAGTACTCCTGTATTGCCCGTGCATCAACAATAACGTCCCCCACTCGAGGCTGACCGAGCATGCATCACTAATCGTAATCGCAGGATTGCTTTGGAGCGATGCTGCCCGCGCTCCCGTCCCTCACGCACTTGCTAGTCAGGTTCATGCCGACACCCCAGCAGCCCGGCTCCGCGCTGGAAACACCGCGCTGGGTCTACTCCTCCGCAACTGGCACGCAGATCGTGCATGGCACCATCCAGGAGCGCCTCCGCGGCTTGGCAGGGACGGGCGCGTCTCTTCGCTGGATCGGCTACGAGGTGTTCGACTGGGGCATCAAGTCGTGGGATATCTCCCGCCCCAATAACAATAACACTGGCGGCCTAGGGTCGGGCGTGGAAGATGTGGCGCGGCGAGTCAAGAGTGTCAAGATGGCTGAGGTGGGCGAATCGGAGAGCATGGCGGTTGCGAAGAGGGAGGGGATGAATGTGTTCAAGGACGTGAGACCTAGTCTCGTTCTTATGTACTGAACTGGGCGTTGGTCCTTGTCTCTGCGGCAGCAGCAGCCACGGCGGAAACCTCCCGTAACTATACAATGACCGGTGGTTTCTGCTACATGGCAAGATTTGACGACAACGTTTATATGTAAAAAGATCTTCCAGCTTATTTGTCAATGACAAGGAATGTTTATGTATCGTGTACAGAAGAGTACTGATTGAATACCAGGTCCGTACGCCTCCCGGACGTGTGCATTTCCGAGCTGTCTGCCGATCTTACCGCCTGAGTCCACTCGATTGCGATTAGCTCTCTCCCCCAACTTACGCCTTCTCCATCTTGTACACATTGAAGTACGGATCGCAGCCAGCGAGGGCCGTTCTGGAGCTTCAACCTCTCGAAGTTGGAACTTGGTCATCCAGCCCGTGCTCGCAGACGCCGCTCCCAGTTTCTTGGAGCTCCGCATCGACACGGACGACTTCATATACGTGCGGAAAGACTGGGGGCACATCTTCGGCACGTCCATCCAGCGTCTGACGCTCCTTCAAGTTCTCTACACGCGCGGCTCCAGCCTCGACAAGCATTGCGTGACCTATATGCTTGTGAGTCGATTTTACTTTACTTTAGCATGTCTGCGCGACACCGCCATCTCCCATCTCCACCCAAAGCTGACTGCGCCGCGCGGCACTTTTCCTTTCATATATATCCAGGGATGCCTTGCTGTGATGCTCCCCGCGCTCCCCTCCCTCACATATTTGGTCGTCAGCTTCGCGCCGATGCCCCGCCGGCTCGGCTTCAAGCTGTCTATGTACTGGGTCTCTGTCCCTTCTACAGAGTCCGAGGTCATGCGTGGGATTATCGAAAAGCACCTCCGCAGCTTGGCCATAAGGATCACATCTCTTCGCTGGATCGGATACGAGGTGTATGGCTGGGGCATGAAGTCCTGGAATATATCCCGTTCCAATGGTAGTCGCAATGGCTCTGGCGCAGGCGTAGATTATGTGCCAGCACGCCGACTCAAAATGGCTGAGATGGACGAATATGAGAGCATGGCGGTTGTGAAGAGGGAGGGGATGGATGTCTTCAAGGACGCGAGTAGCGGTAGCCACACCTAAAATGCTCATAACCACACTTATAGCCTCGGTTTTGTCCACTCTCTGGCGTTTCCCAATCTGTTAGCCTACAAGTGTCCCGATGCTCAATTCCTTCAATGTCCGGGAATCTTGTCTAACTCTGCATAGTAGAAGACTACCGCTGGAATAAGTACTACTAGTTGGTACGTACGCTTCCGGATTTGGTTCAGACTGTGCCGGAAAGGGCATGAATTACTGGTTATGACGGTGCAGGAGTATACCCCCCTATTCAGTCTTTACACGGTCTTCGATACGACGAACCTCAGCCACTCATCCTGAAAGATGCTGCGCGCCTACACCGTCACGTTGACCATAAAGTATGTCCATTAGCTCTCTGTCTTCGACTTCTCATGGCTTGAATAGACCGTGGTGATGACCGAAGCTCCTGACGCGGATATTGGGGGCGGCTCGCGATCGCCGGTGAGTCCTCAAATACAACGTAGCACGTTACGTCGTATCCGAACTCCTTCTCTGGGAGTGGGAACGGGTTCAAGGCAGACTTGCTAGCCTTACGACCCTTTTATAACTGGAGCTCGTCGGCAGCTGAAGTTGATGGCCGCTGCGGCGGGAACTTCACGATGTCGACGCGCGTCATGCAATAAGTAGTAAGCTGTTTAAGTGGACGCCTGGCAAGTTGCAACTGTCAGCCACACGCCTCTCTTCGATAGGTCGCACTCGAAGTGCACAGTCTGAGTTTTCGGAGGTCTTCCATTCTGCAGAGTCTCAAGGAAGTTTGATATGTGCGAGGACGAGCGAACGCGATGGTCAGAGCCAGGCTGTTAAGTTGAAACCCAGGGAGAGATGAATGTATTCAAGGACATCATCATTGCATCGTGGCACAAGATTGTGCACTAGTTACTCGTGGATGTATAAGTCTTCCCACAGTTCGCTTGAACGCTGCACTTCGAATATTGTTCTATTCATCAAGGATAAACCTTCACCACAGTAAGAATCAGGTAACAAGATCTAGAGGCGCCTGGGGGTGGTAAGCCTCGGCGTCTGCAGGCCTGTGTTGACTTCTGTCTACCAACCACCCCTCACCCACACCCACTGCCCACCAGAACACTTGCGCACCTCAATCTTTAGGTTTTGCATTAAAATTCTAATCTCTAAATCTGTCAAGGACGATACCGCAAGACGGAGGAAAGGCCATTGCAACTTTGACTTCAAGTTCCCTGGCACCATGCCCATCCAGGATACGTCACTCACGTTGACTCGGGACCCAAATCGCTTTCCAGTTGTGGATTCTATCTCGGATGTGAGTGGTACCTCAAACCTTTTCTTCCCAAATTAAGCGATGTTTTTGGTTAGGACCTCACGTCGACTCCGGATCTTCCTCGTCCCAACTGCCTAACCACCACTCATGTCGACGTGCAGAACTACATCATGGCTTTCCTCTACACGAAAGATCTGTCCTCCCTCATGAGAACCTGCCGGTATTTCCTCGATGCCTGTCTTCCATCTCTCTGTGCACGCTCCAACGAGCTCCACTTCGACTTTGAATTGTCCCGACTTCCTTCGTTCCGCCGGTTCCTGCGCATCAACGCCGGCCCTTCATCCCGCGCACACCTCGTGAAGGAACTATGTGTTTATGCGGACGGTGCCCTCGACCGCCAGTACATCTACAATCCGCACTTCATTTCCCTTCGGAAAGAGTGGTCTGCCGCGCTCCTGGACATTCTGTGCCATTGCCACAACATACGACGCTTACGGATGTACCAGTGGTTCCTGCACGACATATCCTTCACCTTGTTCGTGGAGACTATTAGCTCTTCGCTCCCCAATCTCGAGGAGCTGATGATGCCCATGCCCTACGACACCAATGCTGACGTGCTGGGTAGACTCGCCCGCCTTCCTCTGCGTAGCTTCTCGTTCCTCAAGTACCGCCCGAGGAAGGACATTCCTGACACGCACATCTCCCTGGACGTCCTTCCTCGCTCTCTGACTGAGCTCGACATCCACCGAAGCCCGCCCATCGACACTCCGTTTCTAGGGGTTCAGAAGCTCGGTATACGCGACACAGCGTTGTCGACATTCGTGGCCAATGCGACAGCTGCTTTCCCCAATGTCTCACATATTATCTTGCGCCAACAAGACATGGAGACTGAGTTCACACGCGATGTCTCTCGCAACAAGGCACTCCTCAATGACGCTCGGACGCGCAACAAGACTCAATGGGAATCGTCGCAATACCGCAACGCATGGCCAGCAGTCTCCGCGATCTGGACCGAAGACCCGACCTACCTCTACATCCTCGGATTCTCCAGGCAAGTGGCGTCCGTCTCTGTCCCGATGGGCGAGCTTGTGCGAGAGGATTACATCCCCCAAGTGCTCACCGACACCTCTCCGAGCTTCCTGGAGCTCCGCATCCACACCGAGCTCTTCAGGGAGAGACATCGGACGAACTGGGAGTCCGTCTTCGGCCGCGGGTTGCCCATCCGCCACCTGACGCTGCTCCTCTACATTCGCTCCGCTACGCACAAGAGCTGGGTCAGTTATGTGCTCGTGAGTCCTCTTTTAATATGTATATTGTCCTTCACCTCACGGCTGACCGGCCACTGAACGCAGGAATGCGTCGAGGCGATGCTCCCCGCGCTCCCGTCCCTCACGCACCTGCTCGTCAGGTTCGTGCCGACACCGCAGCAGCCGGGCTCCATGGCGGACGCCATATGCTCAGTCTTCTCCTCAACCTATACGATTGTGCATGGCTCCATCTTGACGCACCTCCGCGTTTTGGCCGGGACGGGCGTGTCTCTTCGCTGGGTCGCTTACGAGGTGTTCGACCGGGGCATCAGGTCCTGGGACATATCCCGCTCCAGTGCTGCCAGTGGTGGTGGCCAAAACTCAGGGACGCAAGATGCGGCCAGCCGACTCAAGGATGTCGAGATGGCCGAGCTGGGCGAATCGGAGAGCATGGCGGTTGTGAAGAGGGAGGGGATGGATGTGTTCAAGGACGTGAGACCTAATCTCGGCCTTAGGTCCTGAACTGCGGGTGGGTCTCTCTGTCTCTGCAGCCGTTAGTAACCACACCAAGACCGCAATGGGCTTCGACTGCATGACGAGAGTTGACCACAGCGTTTACACGTAACATCGAAAGTTCTTAAAAGATGTTTCACCTTATTTGTCGATGTCGAGGAATGTTCATGTACCATGCACAGAATAGTACTAATTGAATACTAGCTCAGTAGGCGTCCTGGACGTGCGCGCATGTCCAAGCTGTCCGACATTACTGTCCGAGTCTACTCCTTCGCGAAATGACGAACTTTAACGGCTCGCTCTCTCCCCCAACTTACGCCTGCTCCATCTTGTACCCAATGAAGTGCGGACCGCGGCGAGCGAGGGCCGTTCTGGATCTTCAACCTCTCGGAGTTGCAAGGCCGTAGTGACCGAAATAGCCCCTCACAATCACAACGGGATGTTGTGTGCCCTCTTGATCAGGTACGAGGCTCGTTCAGCGATGGCGTATACAGGAGCCTGAAGATGTGCTCCGAAAATATGAGGCTACAGGGTAGTAGTGCGGTCAGCCCTCCTCTAAGCTCCATCTCCACGTGTCACAGATCAAATATGCACGCACGAATACCGACGCGTCCACCACGCGCAGCCCGACCGCGCCCTCAACCAGCAAGCTCGAATCGACGACGCCCGGGCCCTCCGCCGTCGCGATCCTCGCGGTGCCCATCGGGTGCCGGAAGGTCGCGACCTGCTCGGCGATGTACGCCTCGATGCCCGCGTCCGCCGTCGTGTTCGCCGCGGCAGCGAACGGCGCGATGATGATGTCCCGCCATGCGGGCGCGGCAGCGAAGCGGTGCGCGGCCTTGACGGCTTCGGTTAGTGTGGTGAGGTCGGCGCGCGTCTGCAGGAAGGCGGGGTCGATGAGCGGCGCGTCGAACGCTGATGCGGACGCGAGTTTCACGGACCCGCGTGCGGGGGAGGGGAGGAAGGGAAGGGGGAGGGGAAGCATCAGAACAAGGGATCATGCGAAATTCCAGATAGCACGTACGGGACGTCGGCGCGACGAGCGCGACGCACATGCTCATAAAGCTGCCGGTGGCGGGTACGGGCTGCGTGAAGGAGAGGAAGGAGTTCTGGGGAACCACGGAGTTGGCGTCAGAAAACCGTGAGAATAGCAAGCCCCGTCGAAGCCGAAGTTCAGTTGTGCAGCGAGTCGTCCACGGCGGCGAGCGCCTTCTCATAGCCGTGCTCGTCGTTCTAGATCTTCGACGTTGCGCGTGCCAGACACGGGCATCAGGCTCAGTACTCAGTACTCAGTTTCGCTTCTGCAGTGCCACGCCGGGGGACAGACGCGGGGACGACGGGAGGTAGATGGAGGTGCGGGGGACTGGGACTGGCCACTCACTGATGTATATCTGGCTGCGGGGGATGCCGCTCTCGCGGACGGCCTCGCCCACCTGGGCTTCGTTTCCGTACATACGAGCCGAGTCGATGTGACTGCGAGGAGCCAGAGATGTGAGCGCAGCCTGGATGCGAAATGTATGGATGTTCGTACCGATAACCGGTTTTCAAAGCTGCTAGACATGCTGGCTTGGCGTCGTTGTTGAGGTAGACGCCGAGGCCGAGGAGAGGAAGCTCATAACCTGCAGAAAATTGCATGAGGAAAGCTACGTCGCGACGGCGAGGTTCTCACCGGAGCGTAGGCGTACTCTCGTATCGATGACGAGGGAGGATGACATGGTGCAGAGAGGGTTGCTTGTGCTGGATAGAGAAATGAGATTACTCACGGGCTTCCGTCCTTCGGCGTAGGTCAAGAAGGCGTATATACTACAGCCCCCGCCACGAGGTCAAAGAGAAAGAGGTCGCGAATCGGAAATTATGTTACATGGATGGTTCGAAGGTGTTCTTCGATGGTCTACGGGAGGTTAAATTGGAAGACCTCGCCTTAGAAAGACTGCAGTACGCCCCGTTGCGAAGCTGACATGAGCACTGGCGGAGAGCCAAGAGGGACAACGCAGCACTAACCCGGAAGATATCAGATAGCAACATTCAAAGATGCATTAGACTGCAGACTAACTCAGGTTACACAGCAAGCGAGAGGCATCACGGCGCGAGAACATTGGATCGAGAATCCTGAGCACTGTCCTGAGCAGGTGGGCATAACTGGAGGCAGTCGAGCATCGACCAGGGCCAAAAGGAGCTCAAGTTGCCGGATCCAGTCTGTCAGAACGAGCTCGAGCTTGGGATGATGTGATCCTAAGAGAAAGCGGCTGTTCTCGAGATTGCTATCCAGACTACCAAGATAGTCTAAATGGGGTGCTGCTGGTGATTGCGCAAGACCTCCAAGTTGGGATGTCACCTTCTTAGACAGTAGTCTGACTCGACACAGCATGAGGGACACTCCCACATGAACATCAGAATCGTGATAGAAAGACACTGACAACGATAGACAGTGAAAGATCTTCCACCGCACTCCGAGGTCCACGGGCAAGCAATCATCCAACCGAGTGGAAGGGGAACCTGATTGGATTGGAAGGCGGCGACGTTGCGGTGCCTGACATAGAAGGGCTCTTGGGGGATAACGGCGGTGTCCAGCATCAAGTAAGTTCTCATCGCTGAGGCCTGAGGACGAGGAGGTTTTCAATACGCATCCTAAGCGGCGGGTGACGATGGAGGGGGACAGACTCAGAGAGGCGGAGGCGGAGAAGCAGGGAGGCGGTGCCGACTGCCGGGAACTTTATTTGTAATCATAAGCGCGCCTGAAGAACGTGTCTGGGCGCTACCATTTTCCGTGCAGCTCGCTGGCAGACCACCAGCAGACCACCCTTTTTCACCATATTCTAATGCTCTATAGACGATGTGCAGTCTCCCCGACATAATTCTATGTAAGTACGTTCAGATCGTTCTTGTAACCTTTTTCCAACCCCATGTATTGTAGAAATGGAACAAGACACAGACGGCAAGGGAGCGTTTTACCTGCCCAACCCTCCATCATACTTCCGCCGTCTGTCACTCACGACTAAGACGGGTTCCGGCACAGGCTGTCCTCGCCCGTTCCGCGACGGCGCAGCGAAACCCGTACTCGACAAGGTCGGAACCGTCCCGGACATGGCGGTGGCCCCCCGCCGTCTTGTCATTCGCGGTACGCTGTTCTCCGACTTCTTCCCCGCCCTCTTCAGGGGCGTCTGGGACAAGTGGGTGGCATTCACAGAGACAAGCGAGAAGGTGCGCGGCTCTGCGGTGCTCTGGGACCTCACGCTCCCGGACAGGATGGCGAAGGTGCCGTCGGGCGACACCGCGCTCAACCGTCGGGCGTACTACTGGATGGTGGTGCAGGGGAGGTGCGTGGCGATCTCGCCAATCTACTTATAATCTTGCGTGCTGTCACGGCTGTGCCAGGATCGCATGATGCGCTAACGAACGGCGTGTTGTAGGTCCACAACGGATGTGTCGGTGCGGGCCTGTCGGGACTTCACGGCATTTGGTGCCAGTGGACGACCGCGTCATGGGAGACGTGGAAGATGAGGAGGGTGGCGATGCGGCGTACGAAGGCTGGGCGGACGGGCGAGAGCGAGGTCCCATCCTCCAAATCTGATGCCAGCGAGCACTGTGAATCCGAACTCGACAAGCGCGAGGACGCGATGGTAGCACCGGTACTGGAAGGGGTTGCCTCCCCGGAAGAGACGGGGGAGATCTCGCGCGGGTGTGAGCCGGGGCCGTGCATGGCGTAGGCGTCGGCGAAGAAGAGGATGGACTCCTCGAACGCCTGGACCTCTGCGTCCATCTCGTGCGCGGCGATGTGCGGCTTGAACTGGGCGAGGTTGTCGATCGCGCGCTTACCGTGCGTCGCGGCGATGACGTAGGCCGGGTCCTGGCCGATGTCGCGGGCGACTTTGCTCCATGCTGCCTCGACGGCGGCGATGGAGTCGGTCAGGGTGCCGTCCTGGTGGGTTTGTGTGGTTAGTGGGAGACGAGGATAAGTGGTTGGGAAGGCACGTACCATGTCGAAGAGGACAGCGTCGGCGAAAAAGGTAGTCTCCATGTTGATAGACCACGTGTTGATGATGTGATGGATAAGCGAGTGTATGTTTTGTGCGCTAGTAGACAGACGGAGGCGGATGTTTTGGTGGGTGTCTTAGCCGTGAAGACGGGCTCCTTTTATACCCCGAGGAACAGGGGGTAAATGTCGTCTAAAAAATAGCTAAGTCCTCACATCCTACGTGAATGGCCATATGGGGATTTTACAGAACGGAAGCGTCGCTGAGGATAACTGACTCGGATGGACGATTCGTCGGATATTCTGCTTGGATTATCACGGGACCTCCTATATGATACTGGCTTTCGGACTTTGGCTAGTCGGAACGAATACTGTTCTGCAATATATCACATACCAGATCCCCCCGAACGACGCCAGTCGGCCCCAGAACGCGGCACTCATTGAATAATGCCTGAGATCATTGGGAGACAGGCTAGACTGAGATATATGCGGGTCATTCAGCGCGGGCGAGAAGGACTGTTTCGACTGTGACGACATAGATATTCAGAATGTGAGTGGCAACACGGTCTGTGGGTACATGTACCTTCCGGAACCGATTCGCACAGTAGTCACGCCAATGGTCTTGAGGCATATCAGATCGTTCCGCCGTCTCCCATCCTAGCAAAGGATGATTTAAGTCCTTCACGCCCCAGATGCAGGGACAATGATCGACAGTTTGAACCGTACCTGTCGGTTCGTCTGGTATTTTGATTAGGCTCGAGAGTTGTTTTCCTCAGACTGGCACGAGCTGAGGTGCAACACGCCGCTTGCTGGTCCATAAGTGAGCCATTGTAAGATAGCTGGTGACCTTTGGTGAGAGGGATACTCACGAGTGGTGAACTGGACTGGACTCGAACTGCATGAGGGTCAATAACAAGACCACTGGTCTGACTCGGAGTCGGCAGCGGCGGTCGGGGGTCTCGGCAAGCCTTTGATGGCTAGCCGGGCCGCAGAGCCGACGACCAAATCGGGTCAAGCGCCGCCTCTTCCAGGACGTCGCGGACGCGCTTTTTGTTTTCAACGTCGACCACCCCGACTCCCCGAGCTCCGGTATCCGGTTGAGCACGATCTCGCTCTCGCACCCACCCTCGTAGTCCCTGCACACGAGGCTCAGGTGCGGCTCCACCCCGAGCGCCGTGCACGCCGCGAAGAGCGCCGCATCGCTCCCCTTGAGCCACGCCTCCAGGCTCTTCAGCGGGCTTTCCATGCTGCGCGTCCACACCTTGGGTATCGGGTACGCGTGGCGCAGCCCGACGAAGCCCAGTGTCCCGCTGCGCGGCAGGAACGTTGGGGCGTCCACTGGACGGCAGCGAGCGCGACTTTGGGGGCGGACGTGCTGGTGTGCGGGAAGTTTACGTACTCCTGTAACCTACTCATACTACGCCGCCACCCCATCGCGGGTCGCCGTATTCCTTCCCAGACTCCTCCTTCCGTTACGGTCTCACGCGAAAACCAAGCGTGGAAGACTGTGTGTCTTTGTGGCTGCGGAGGGAGTGCACTGCGAAAACCAAGCAGTATTGCTTCCCCTTCAAGCTTTTCTCCATATTCTTTCCTTCCAACGCTCTGGTGCTCGTTCTTCCCGTAGCCTACCTCGCCTTCCCCTCTCATATTATCCTGCTTTTCTGTGGGGCCCTGTTGCTTCATTGACCCGTCCTGCTTCCTACCACAGTCCGCATGCTTGTCTTTCCTGAATGGGATGGTTTGTAGTGCCCCTTTCACGTGCGCTTTCGTAAGCCGCTCGCTGCGCTGTCTCCTCCAAAACTTCTCGGCGTCCTCTCGGTTTCTCTCCCTGCCCACAGTTCTGTCTTTCTCGCCACCTTCTCTGTCCTCAGGAACTTCTGCCGTCGCTGGATGGCCTCTTACCCCTGCTCCTGTTGATCTGCAGTCTCTTTTCCACATGACGCGAGCTATGACGCCAATTACGTCGACTTTCGTTGACGCCGCCCTCTCGCTCGCCCTCCTATTCTCCGCTGCCTTCTTCCACGACTTCCATCTCTTCCAATATGCCTCCCAGCAACGATCTCCCGCAGCTCTCTCCAAACGTCGAAGGGGAGGATAGTCAGTCTACGCAACAGGCAGATGATAGTCAGGCTGGAACCTCCTCTGCCCTGCATATCGGGGACCAGCCTGGTCCAGTGTCGCCCCATTCCACGCGCGCTACCAAGCCCTCCTCCTCTCTTAAAGTTCGTACCTTCGATCTTCCCGACATTCGTCCCGAGTCGGTCCTTGCTACCATGTTGCTGTCGTCCGGCGTCCCGGATGACACCGCGACCAAGAACATTGCTCCCCTTAAACGCGATGTTTCCCTTCTTGCTCTCGCCATCGACAGTATCCGCACCGACTCCCACGACTACATGGCCAAGACAACTACAGACCTTCTTCACCTCACCACAGTTGCCGAGTCCATCCTCGCCCGTCTCAAGTCCCCTCATCTCTTCTCAGGGGATGGTGCAGCTGCTCTCCATTCCGTTGATGACCGGCTCTCCCGGCTCGCGGCAGACGTTGAACAGAACTCTGCCAACGTCGACATCGAGTTCAATGGCGTCCAGCAACGGTCCGATGGTATGGCAGACTCTATCGAGCATCTTCGTAACCTCTACGATGACATCGATCAAACCTTGCAGCGGGTGCTGCGTGCGCACCCGCCGCCTCTCGATCGGCCTGCTTCCGCACTCCCCGACCGCGCTCCTCCCCCCTTCCCGCAAGCCCCTCCTCCTCTTCCTCCCCCGCCCCCTTCCTATCTTGGTGCTCCCTTCCCTCTTCCTTCGCCACAGATGGGCCCGCCCCTGTCCATGGGTCCTCACCAGGGCCCTGTCCCCCAGCCGATTGCTGGTCCCTCCCAGCCCTTCCATCCTCCTGTTGTACCTATGGGCGGCTTTGGCCCCCAACAGCCCAAGCGCGCCGCCCCGACTGGTGCGGGAAATCCGGTCATAAAACGTCCCCGGCATGAGCCTCCCCCGCTCCCTGCTCCTGTCCCCCCCGGGGTTGACGTCGACGACGAAGAGGCTGAAGAACCCCACGTGTTCGTTCGTCTTGGTAGTGTCAAGTGGGACAGGCGCCTCAGTAACCCCCTTGAGGGGCAGGTCCTCTTCGCCATCACTCCCATCTTCGACGCCGATCCTACCCTTCGTCCAGCGTATCGTGGTGCTACCTTCATCCCAGGTGAGAAAACTTGGGTGGCCTTGAAGTTCACTTCTGCCGAGAAGGCTAGCACCTTCGTTAGTCTGTGGTTCCAATACCGTGACAACACTACCATCAAAAAGGCTCAGGCCAAGCTTCCGGAGTAGGCTCCTGTCGTTTCCTCATTTGTTTCGATGGTCTCTTAATCGTGTGTTGTACTTCTAGTCTGTATCCGTGTACCATACGTCTTTTGTCGTGGAATGTGCATGGCAATCTTGCTCTCAAGCTACGCACTGCCTGGTTTCAGGATGAAGTAACCCGGTGGGACATTGTCCTCTTTCAAGAAACGCATCTCCGTCCTGGCCAGGAGAGCCAACTTCCTCTGCCTCCTGGGTTCAATTGTCTCGCCGTCAGCCGCCCTGAAACCTCACATATGACACAACAACAAGGAGGTCTCCTCGCGATCTTCCGGACAGCCTTGGGCGTCGAGAACATCACGCCGCCCGCTGAAACAGAGCTTATGGTTCTCCGTGTGGCAGGCATCTCTGTCGTCAATGTTTATCTTCCTCCCGCGAGTTCCCCTTGGAATCCCGACCCTGCGCGCACACCGCTCCAGCGTCTCGCAGAGCTTGTCGCTCCCCTTGCATCCCAATTGCCTCCTTCCTTCCTGTTAGTAGGCGACTTCAATGCCAGAGTCGGTCGAGCATCGCGGTCTCTTGCCCGTGTGTCTCCGGATGCAGGACCCTCCAATGAGCGAGGGACACGCCTTCTGGACCTCTGCGACGACCTCGATATGGAAATCGTGTCTGGGTCGAGCTTTCAACAGCGGACGTCTCGTGGGAGGTTTACATCCTTCCAGCCCAATGGCTCTACAGTCATCGATCTCGTCCTTGCGTCCACCTCTCTGCTCACCCGTGCTGTCTTTCGTTCTATGACCGTCCATATCCCTCGTCGGGATTGGTCCGACCATGCACCCATTTCAGTCTCCCTGCAGACCCCGCGCCAATTACCGCCAACTCATCAGCGCCCTTCGCGTCGCCCCTCTTGTCTTGTCTCCACCTCATGGCACCTCGGCCGGAGTCGAGTGTCGACCGTGCTCTTTCTCACCTCCTCTTTCAGTACACGGTTCCGCGAGGGTCGCTGGCTGATATATACGGTGTCGTCTCTGCGTCTGACTCGCCGGTTAATATATGGCTCGCGGGGACTCAGATCTACGACAAAGCGGGTGCCGGAATTTACGTTGCAGAGAACAGTGCGATGAATCGGGCCCTGAGGCCACCTGGAGAGTCCACATCCCTTCGGGCAACCCTCTTTGCATGTGCTGTAGCCCTGTCCCTGGTCCCGGCGACAGTCTCCGTGAGGTTGTTCGTCTTGGACGCTACTGTCATACATTTGGTATGTCATTGGGCCCCTCGTCATGCCGCCTCTCGCTGGAAGGTCTGCAATGGCGACTTCCTGCTGTCTGTTGCCCGCCTCATTCGCGCGCGAGCCGGTCCCGTCGCCTTTCTTCCCCGAGCCCTTGATGGTAGTCTCCAATGCGCTCTCCGTCTTGCATCCTGCGGCGCTCAACTGTCCCGTCCGTCCCAACTCCCTCTCACGGTGCCTCCTTCGTGGCCTCCTCCGTGTGCTACTCCTGTCCCGCAATATTCACACTTACAGAAGGTGTGGACAACCCTTGCACCTATTCACGCCCCACCACGCCAACCTTTGGCAAATCGGGACATGCAACAGCAACAGGATTTCCTTTGGGACGACAGTGGCTATCAACCTTCGAAGCTTTGTGACCTTCGTCGCCACAACTTCTTGCGGTTGGTGGCCACTGACTCTGACCACTCCTTTTGGGATGCCTTTCGTGATTTCACGTCCGACAAACCTCGTCCGCCCTTAGTCTCCATGGCACAGCTGTATACTTCCTTCCAGACCCGAATGAACCCTCCACAGGTCCTTCCGCCCACGTTTGATCCCTTCCATCATGCTCTCAACCGTTTGCGCACCACAGCTATGTCCGATTGCACTCACGATGCTACGCACGATCGCTCATTCTCACGGCCATTTACGGTTTCAGAGATTGACGCAGTCAAGGACCACATTCGGGCCAACTGTCGCGGAACAGCACACGGCTTGGATGACATCGGCTATGATGAGGTGCTCGACATTCCTTCCGAGCGACTGGCTGCCCTCTTTCAGCTCTGCATTGATGACCTTTCCATCCCTCAGGCGTGGCTTACAGCTGCTATTGCCGCTGTCAAGAAGCCGCGCAAGGATGGTACGGACCCCGAGAGCTACAGAACTATTGGGCTCGAGAGTTGCTTGTTGAAGGCTCTAACCTTGCTCATTGATCGCCGCTTTCGTGAGTGGGCCGAAGGTGCTGCGAAGCTTCCAGACGAGCAGAGTGGCTTCAGGAAGGGTCACCGCGCCATCAATAACGTTTTTATCCTCCGCACTCTCATCGACAAGGCACGCCATATTCGTCGGCCCCTTTACGTCGTCTATCTCGACCTGTCCAATGCCTACCCCTCCGTGGATCAGCCTTCGTTGTGGGTCAAGTTAGCTGACGCTGGTGCACAGGGGCCGCTTGTTGACTGGCTCCGCCTCCTCTACGCTAATCTTTCCTACGTCGTTCGGCATGACGGAGAGTTGTCGGAATCTTTTCGCGCTCTCGCAGGTATCCTAACGGGAGACCCGCTTTCTCCAATCTTGTGGATCTTGTTTGTTGCGGACCTCCGCGTCCCGCCACATCCGGACGACCTTGTACTCGGTGGGATCCCTGTTTCCCTTCTTCTCGTCGCGGATGACATTCTTTTGGCGTCCGCTTCGCCACAAGGGGTCCAGTGCAAGTTGCGCCACGTTCAGGCGTTCTGCGACGCTAATTTTTTGTCTATTAACGTCGTCAAAACTGTCGCCTGTGTCTTCGGTCCTCTTCCTCGGATCCTTCCTACTTTGTGGCTACATGGTCAACCGGTTCGGTACGTTGACGAGGCGACCTACGTCGGCGTCACCCTCTCGACCACGACTCCAGATATTTTCCACCGCCACTATGCACGGAAGGCCCAAGCGGCCAGAACGTTGGCAAATGCTTCGCTCTCTCTCCAGTCGTACGTCGGGGTTCTCCCTCCCCGCACCATTTATACCCTATACCAGGCACGAGTGGACCCCCACTTGACCTATGGCTGCGAAGTCGCCCTTGACGTCTGCCCCTCTTCCGTCGTCTTACTGGAGGACGTACAGCATACAGTGCTGCGCAGGGCGCTTGGATTAGGAATGCGCTCTCCGCTTCTTCCTCTCGCTTCTGAGACGGGTTGTTGGCCAATACGCTACCGTCGCCTGCAGCTTGCACTTCGCTATGGGAAGTATATTCTTACGCAGCGCCCGCCCATCCTCCTTGCCGCTCTTCACGAAGCGGCACATTTGGCGACCCTCGGCGCTATGTCATGGTTCAGCGACTTGCACCATGCCTTTCAGGCCCTTCCATCCACAATCCCATTCAATGTCTCGTCATTGCAGCCGTCATCTCAGTTGTTCGATCACCTCACCACGGCGCTCCAAAGCTCCCTCGCCCATCATCTCTTCAATACCATGCTTCATACAGATCGTCTTCCCCTCTTGCAAGCACGTGCTCGAAGGTTACTACCTCCGACGTCAGCTTCTCCATGCCCTCCTCTTTCCCACCTTTGCAAGTGGCAGCCGTACCTCTCGCTCCGCGATAGTGCGCACCGCCGGGCGACAGTTCGCCTTCTTGCGTCTGAACACACCCTCGCCGTTGAAACCATGCGCAGGTTCCGTCCGGAGGTTCCTCGTCATCGTAGACTATGCCGCTTTTGCCAGCATAGAAGGGCGGTGGAGACGGAGGACCATGTCCTTCTCCAGTGTAGCGATAACCGACTTCTCGTGTTGCGCACTCCCTTCCTTGCTGACATTTCGCGTATTTACGGGCCAGTGCGAACACTAGGCTTGTTGTCTTCTCAGTCATCTATACATGTGCTTGATACTATACTTACTACAGATTCTCTTCTTCCTCGTTTTGCGCAGTTCGTGTCAGATGTGTTCGGTCTCCTAGATACGGTCCCTGTTTTTCATGTACTCTCTGAAGACATGTATAGGGCTTTGCCATGGTAATGCTGTTGTTTCCCCCTTGCTTTCCTTTCTTGTGCGCTCCTCAACGTGGCTCCCATGGTGCACATCGTTGTGTGGTCCCCAAGGTGTCCGTAATAGGGTACCAGGTTGTCAAGTGCCCAATGAGCACGATATACCTGTGTACCTTGCGATGCCGCGCAGGATGACGGTGGGTGTGTCATAGCCCATGACGTTGTTTAAGTGCGGGGTCGCGGGTTGCCTAGATGCGTAGCTGCTGGGGACGTAGCTGTCTATAGCGCGCTAGAGCAATCTGAAACCTATCCCACCTCCCCCCCCCGACACTCTCCCTGCAATTCAGCTGTATCTAACATCGTACATATGTTCTCAGGCACAGTATTTATCCGCCCGTGTCACCTTGGACGGCTGCGACCGCTACTTCATTCAAACGGGCACTGGCAGGACCCCTCAACATCAGGAAAAACCCCAAACGCTATTCAGCCATATTTACCAATAATTCGAGCGATTAGAGCGTTAGTCTAATTCGCTTAGTCCCCAGCTAATAAGTTCATCATAGAGTCATTAGCACACATTATTGAGGGAGCAGAGCTCGGTAGAAATAGTTGATTACTGGCACGCTTTCGAGGTATGCGAACACAGCACCATTATTATTGCTACTCAACTAGTACATATACAGCACAGCTACCAGCGGAGATATTTACATCGGGATATACGTGACAGCGGCGAGAGATGGGAATGGTAGTTACCAAGGAACAACCATAGGATTTTAGCTTACCTGCTCACCCGTCAAAGTAGTGCCACGCGCTCCACGCTCGCAATGGCGAGTTTGCCGCAATTACCATCGCTAGCCCATCACAACACGAGCGACTCCCTGTGCGGTGGTGGACTCAGGCAAGGCGAGGCGATGGATGTGTGCATCCGGAGCACCTCACACCGCAAGGCGATGCTGAGGGACTCGCAGACAACACGGGGCGTCTCTGACTTCCTGGAGATCATTCAAGATGGCGTACATCTGTGCCTCAAGGTGCGGGAGCAGGGTGCCGCACATCGGGAGACCGGGGAACGTGATGGCCTGTGTCGACGAGGACAAAAGAGTGACTCACCGGGAGATACATGATGGATGTCGGTTATAAAAGGTCACAGGGAGAGGGGAATCGAGAGGGGGGAACTGGTAGGTGCAGCATGGCAAGCGAGAAAGATAGCAGGAGGTTGGGTGTGGAGGCCGCCATGGCCAGGAAACGGGTCACACACGTCCAAATGAAGACTCACCAATAGTGCTGAACCTCTTTAATAATGTTCCCACCAAGCAACTAGTACCATCGGGGCCCAATTCTGCTCCTATGAGTTTGGCCTGAGGCAATGAAAAATTTCGACGTAAGGATTTCATACCTGAATCGCAGTCCGACAGGGATAGTGCAATGCTAAAGCGTAATCTCACATGCAGCTGCTACTGAGGGAAGCGAAGCCGGAGAACAGAGGTTGGTGGAGGAGAAGCGTCAGACACTGCCGTCCGTCGTCGTCGTTGTTGTCGCAAGTCAAGTCGTGGTGTTAGGCGCCAACAGGCGCTTGCGCCGTTGGGAGCGGACGCTGCGAGCGTCTAACTCCAGGTCCTCTCCGTCCCAAGTCAGCGCGCAGCTGGTTCCCGTCCCAAATTATGTCTCTGGTGCTAAACTCCACCCTTCAGCGACTTCAAATGCTTTCCCTAGTTGAAACAAAGTAAGTATAACCTTGTTCAGGACCATAATAGCACATACAACGCCCGATGTTTGATTAGGATTCCGATAGGGTGCGTTATGGATGTTATCACTAACTTAGTGCTAATTCGCATTTGGGGGTTTTCCTGATGAAAAGACCTCCAAGTCGGCTAAGAGCGCCCCTATTCCTAGCAAAGGCAAGTCATTCGTATTCTGCGGATATGCCAAAGCTTATTGGAAACAGGACAAAGCGCACATAAAGCTTATGTAACTGACAACCGCTTTGTCGGCGGCGAGAAGAGCCGGTCGACAGCTTAATAGCGAGGCAAAGCACGGTGGGGCATCACGCCGTTGCCGATACGTTGCGCGTCCTAATTGTCATCCCAAAGCTGCCGGTACGAAAGACACGTGGAAGGTAGACTCCTCGTCGCGCCCGTGTCGCGCGAGCGAGGGTCGGCCAGCATCGATGGGGAGCACCATCGTGTGCACATGTCGGCCTCGGTCAAGTTGTTCAGGCTGCGGGCATACTCGAATGATGGTAGCCCTGGACGGACGGTTCGCAACCGGGGGGGAGATGTATCGAATATTCACAGAGACGTCGCCCGGATCCGGAGAGGAGGGGAGGTGCCACTGGCAGTGACGGCGCAGACAGGTTGCGAGTCGAACCAAACAGCAGCATATACGAGCGAGAGGGAGACCTACTTCGTATGGTAAGTTTCAGAGCGAGCGGCGCGAACAAATAAACTCACAAATAGATGGCAACAGACAGCAGCAAACATCATTTGAGACATTTTCCATGTACGGTAGGTGACGCGGAGGCACGAAGGCCCCTCCGTCGTGGCTGTTTGGTCGTGATTGTCAACTGCCATACATAGCGAAAAGCAATCGCTGCTCGTCCACAAAGCGATCGAGAGGCAATTGCAGGCGGGATGGGGAGGTATAAAGCGGGGGCTTCTTCGGCTGTTTGGAAGGCATCACCGGCCTCTCGGAATCCGCCTCTCCCATCTGCGAGCACTTCTGCTCCCTTTGAACACTCCCCTCGTCGTCTAGAACCACAATCCCCTCATTAACTGCCGCACCACCGTTCACCATCCGACCCTACTCCTCGCCATGGATCCTACCCACCTCCCAGCCTCCTTGAGCACCGAGAATTGTTGCATTGAGAAGACCGTGTTTGAGAATGGAATTCTGGTGACCAGAGTACGCCCCTATTGCATCTGGAGAATGGTGACTCGTGCTAAAGGGTCTTCCCTCTATCCAGTTCTTCTGCAGACTCTGCAATTCCTCCGTTGGACGCAAATCTGATTTTCAACGCCACATGCGCACGCACTCCGACCAAGGGTACGTGGTTAACTCTCTTCTAAAACCATGCAGCGACTGAGCGATATCTCTAGGCTTTTCTTCTGCACATGGGACGGATGCACGCACACCAACGGCTTCCTTCAGATGAGCAATCTGAAGCTCCACATCAAACACGTACAGTGAGTCGCAATCCGTGTCCCGTACGGCCCTCGACGCGCTGACACGCGTGTGGCTCTAGCCTCTGCAAGCGGTGCCGCTGCCCCCATTTATGGCGGGGTGCGGACGGCAAGGTGTTCAAGTGTGACCACGAGGCCTCGAACCCATCCAGCCTGATCCGCCACAGGAGCCTGAAGCACGGCTTCGACGCTGGAGACGACGAGAAGAAGGTCGAGACCCCCACTCCCGTGGGGATGACGTTTCGAAACTCCAAGTACTACAGGGGGAGCCACGCCAAGTCAGCCAAACGCCCTGCTGGCGACGACGACTCGGCCAAGGGCCCTCATCCGAATCGCCCAGCGAAACGCTCAAAGACTACGTCCACCGCCCCATCCGCGCCGCGCTGCGCCGCCCCAAAGAAGAAGAAGCCGACGCGGAAGACCTCCGCGCCCAACCACTCGCGGGAGCAGCCTGTCGACTTCAGCTCCGCTCACACCTCTCCCGCCTCCCGGTCCTCCCCGGCCGAGTCCATACCCAGCCCCATCACCGCCGCCGACTGGGACATCGACTTGGGCGGCACGGAGGAGCAGCCCGCCCCCAGCACGAACCCTGCAACCGGGCCCGCTGCCGTCTCTGACCCGGCCACGCCTGCGCCAGTCGACGCCCCCCTCAACTCCGAGTCGCAGCCTGAGACTCGGACGGCGACTGCGATGAACAACTGGTCGTTCGTCCCGCTTGTGACCGACGTCGCCTTCACCTTTACCATGCCGGCCGTGCCAGTGACCCTCCTCGTCCCGCCCAGCAACGGTACCATCGACTCTCGCGATCCCCGCGCGTTCTTGCCGACTCAGGTCGCCGTGCCAGTGCCCGTCCAGCCGCCCCCAGCCTACATCACCGCTCGCTTCGCCTCATCCTCATCCTCATCGTCGTCGTCATCCTCAGCCTCAGCCTCGACGCCGAACGTCTATGGGATGGGCTGGCAGACCCAGAGCTACTACCCGACGCCGGGGTCATCGCGCGAGTCGACCGCTCCGCCGGCCCCGCGCTTGAGTGTGTTCGCTGGGATGCCCGAGTGGATGCCGCACGCCGTCCCCGTCTCCGCCCCGGCCGCGGACCGCGACGCTCGCGCGTATAACGGCTTCTTCACCGGTACCCCTCTGTGAGTGCGCGCCGTGGTGTATGGCGTGGCGCTGTGGTTCTCCCGTTTCTCCGCCCTCCTCTCCCCTATCATGCTTCCCTCAGTCTTCTCTCGACATGCCTTCCTACTCTTCATTCGCATTCCACGTCTTGGATCCCGTTCCATGGCACCTCATCTCAACCTCAGCTCAACCCCATGCCCCTCTCATTCTCGGCACCTTCATATCGACATCGGACTCTTGCATCTTCACATATTGTTATATCCTCTTTGGCTTGCACATACCCCCGCAGTTTACCTCCCCTCATCGCATCCATATGTGTTACTAGAATCGTTTTTAGACGCATACTCTTTTCATTGGTTATATATACTGTAAGTAGTTTATACCGCCTACTATATGTGTCTCGACATATGCCACTGTATGCCCAACTTTCCTTAGCTTCACTGTCCTACTGTATGCGCCCTCTCGGAGCGATAGTCGTCAATACAAATATGCTTCGTACTCGTTAATTACGTGTGATGATGTTCGCGGGACGACATCCTCGCGCCATGTCCGACTCGGAAGGAGATCTGGGCCGCGTCGAGAAGATCGTATGAAGGGTGTGGGAAATTTGAATGCAAATATTGTATACAGACTACACTCGAGCTCGCGAGTCGAACCTGGCATCGATATTCAGTCCGCAGCCACCTTGACCAAGTACTTCCCGGACGTCCTGCCCTCCGCCATGGCCTGCTCCGCCTCGCGCACGCCCGCCGCGCTGAGCGGGTACTCCCCGTGCACGACCGGTTTTAACGCCCCGCTCGCGACGAGCCTGAACACCTCCGCGACGTACTCCCGCCCGGCCTTCTTGTCCCCGGTGTACGCAATCGACCTACACGCACATACAGTACGTCAGTCACCAGCAGGATAACGAGGTGGAGAGGAAGCCCGAGAAGGCATCGGAACGAGGACTTACGAGGCGAAGAGATACTTGACGGCCTTGGACGCCGTGATGTGCGGCGCGAAGGGTTCGACGGGCCCCGAGGCGAACCCGAGCCAGACGATCGTGCCCTTCGCGCGGATGCACGCCAGGTCCGTTTGGAATCTGCAGCGTCAGCGCTCAGCGCTCCCCGCCTTCAAGTGGACCCCGCGTAGTAGAAAACTAAAACTCACGTATCCTTGCCGACCCCGTCGAAGATGGCGTGCACCCCGAGCCCGCCCGTGAGCTCGAGCACGCGCGCGGCGACGTCCTCCTCCTTGTACACGATGACGTGGTCCACGCCGCTCTGCGCGGCAAACGCGGCCTTCGCGCGCGTGCTCGTCGTTCCGATGACGGTGGCCCCGCGCGCCTTGGCGAGCTGCGCGAAGGCGAGCCCGACGCTGCCCGCGACGGTGTGCACGAGCACGGTGTCGCCGGGCTGCACGTTGTACGCTTCGGTCGCCAGGGGCACCGCTGTGCAGCCTGCAGTGGGTGCATATCCGTGGTCAGCAGGGTTTGGAGAGGGCCACGGGGAGAGGAAGGAGGAGAGGGGAGAAGAGGGAAGACGGGGACGGGGACAGACCTGGAACGAAGGACGCGACGGCAGTGCGGTCCGGGATCCCGTCGGGCACGGGGAAGACGTCGCTCCATTCCGCGACCAGGTACTCTGCGAACGTGCCGGCCGAGGTCATACCGGCGGACCACTGCGGTGCACCGTGCGGGTTGGTTGAGCATATATTCACTGTGTGTTCCGAGTTGGATTGCCGTAGAAGCTGTGCACGTACCGAAACTACCTTGCTGCCGACAGCGAACCTGCGGACGGTATATTCCTCGTCGGAGAGCACGGCCTTGTCCGTCGGGAGAGCTACGATGGTCCCGAGGCACTCGATCCCGAGGGTAAACGGGAACGGGGGAAGCGGCAAGGGCCACGTGCCTTGGATCTTCTGGGTGTCCGAAAAGTTCACTCCCGCCCAGTGGACCTGACATGGAAGAGGTCAGCACCCCCGACATAATTACTCTGCCAGGAGAACATGCCTTGATGGGGATCTGGGTGGGGGAGGGAGTGGGAACGGGAAACTTGAATTCCTCGATGACGTCGAAGGAAGGTCCGGTCTTGGAGAGCCCGACGGCGGTCATCGTAGCGGGGAGGGCCATTGTTGAGTAGGGTTAGGCGAAGTGGAGGGACTATGAGTGACTTGGGGTGCTGAAAGCTAGGTCTGTGTCGTTGCTATTTAATGGCATGGCCGCTGCCGATACCGGAGGGCCGGCGGCCCGCATAACGCCAAAACGCTGAGAAGAGCAGAGGTACGACCCACCAGCATCTCCGGTGCCAACCATGACGCGCTCATAGGGCAAGAACGCCCACCTCACACGGGTAGCGTACCCACATGTATCCCGATATGATTGCCCTAAAGACTCCTCTCAAGTGATCTGAAGTAGTGGGGAACCAGAAGATGACGGCTCTAATGAAAGCCGCTGTTAGTTTTGGTCGAGACTAGAACTTCAGCTCGAGTTGGATGAGTCATACATTATGCGAGCTGGCATGCCCCACTGGGAGAGGCGCCGTCCGAGGACTATGAGCGATGCGGATAACGGCCGATCCACTCGGCTTCGGGGGCTGGTGGGCTATTGGGAGTAGGACACGGTTCCTGTCATTCGCCGCCGCGTTCCGATGGCTCTTAGCACTCGTTCCGGAGAAGACGTTCCCAGGGCATAGTCGGGATGCTAACCACGGCTGACACCTCCACTCAGCAACGTTGACCAAAAGGAATCAGATGGGACATACACGGTACCAGTCACCACATGGTTAGCGGGACCGTTGGGATTTGGGCCAACCTCTGCCTATGATGGGTTGGCTGAGAATCTCGCCTACCTAGTTCAGATGCGGCCTTCTCTTCGACATGTTTCAACGGTATGTTCAGTTCCGGCTGTCCTATGAGGATCCTAGTTCCGTGAACGGGAAGGGGAGCCAAAAGGAAAAGATCGCGCACCTTCAAGTTGTATCCACCATAGTGACGACTCAAAGAGCGTGCCGCAGTATCCAACCGATTTCCGACGAGAGAGGGACCAGCCTTCCAGCCCACGAAATATGCCTTATCCATCATGGAAACGTGCACCGTTGTGCCCTGCAACGTAAACCGACAACACAGTCGGTAGCGTTGCCGCGCCAGATCCGTCAACACCGTACAAAAAGCCAAGAACTTTTCGATTTTTCAGGCCCATGTCAAGCAAGATGATTGTAGAGGACAAGAAGAACGACCTCGTAAGCTCGAAGATGAGTTGATGGTCGAAGGTCAAGCTGAGCTCGACCGTGACAGGCGCCGGGCGGCATGCGCAGCGAAGCCCCAGTTCGGAAACAAGACTCAAGCGCCGAGCGCCGAGCGCCGGCGCTGATTGGCTTTTTTGTCTTGAACTCCACGCTACGAGAATGTGTTCGCCCTATAGCTCCAATCAAATGAATAAAACAGACTCTTAGATTGGCTAGAGATGCGTATACTGCTCCTTATACAATCTTGACCGCTACTTCTCTGAATTCAGACTCCTCAGAATCTTGTTACGTCAAGAGCCTGAGGCCGGCGCCGGCACTGCCAGTGGCAGACATACTGTGCAAATCAGCCCCCTATTCCAGCAGGTGTGCTCGCTCGATTCACGCTTTGCATGATAATAAACGTTGATTTGATGCAGGCGGGACATATCGGACAAGGATAGCGGCATTGTCACGGACCTTCGTTTATCGCCGACCATAAGAGCCACTGCTTGACCCCGACGTCGGCTACTAGTAGGATGCCAAAGCATCTTGCAGCATGGCAGGCACCCTTTTTGATGGTTTTGTATTGAGTACGACTCGCGTATACTGCGTCATCGAAGTCGTATCTGCAGTCACGCCAACAGAGGTCGGAAGGGTATTCAAGATCCCCAAGAAGTATGCTATATAGGACGATGTGTACAGATTCCCGCAGTGACATCCAACGGAATATTGATGCCTCGAATATAGGAGTCCTTCTCTTCGAGTATATAATCACCAGTGTTGTCACTCATGACTGGCTCATGGGGCACAGATGCCCTCAAATAGGAACCAAACAGCAGCATATATTGCGGGTGGGAAACCTACTTCGTACGGTGAGTTTTTAGCACGAGCGGCGTGGGCGAACGTGACATTAACATACGCATTGAAACAGAAAACAGCAAATCAAAGCGTGCAGAAAATTCCAGGCACTGCAGATCCCAGGCGGCTCGCTTTGGTCCGCTGCTGTGGGTGCTTGGAAATGATTCCGAATCGTGATAGATGGTCGACTCCCCGATTGCTGCTCGCTAGGGAGCAATCGAGAGGCACTTGTGGGAAGTTTGCAATGGTATAAAATGGCGGCTGTGTCGCCTGAGGAGCCGTCATCCCGACCTTCACGGCCGGAGCCCTCCCGCCACCCGACACTCCTTGCTCAGCATCGGTGTCGTCCCGCCATCCCGCCAGCTTAACATTCGTGATACCTGGACTCTATGCATCGTGATACATTAATTTCGTCTCATGACACGTTCATTTTCGTCCCAAGGAATCAGGAACTTTCCCCAACCCTACGGGTGAGTCGCATATGATAAAAAGAATCTTCATACACTAATGTCTCGTCTACTCATCCACTAGTACCGGTGTAACACATGCGGAGAGTCCGTGAGTAGGAAGTCCGATATTCCTCGGCATATGGCCCTTCACTCAGACAGCTTGTGCGCAACCACCTTGGTTCCATCTTCCTACATCCACTAACACAGACACTTGCAGCGAGTTCAAGTGCGAGCGGTCGGGTTGCAGGCAGGTCAGAGGAGGTGTGAGGTTTCGTCAGCGGGGCAATCTGAAGACACACTGGGAGAATGCACAGTGAGTACCACCTCTGTCTCGTCAGCGCATACCCCTCTTCACATTTCGCCATTGCCCAGCGGCCCGGATAACAAGTACACGTGCCCGCATGTGTGGTTGAACAGCGACGGCACTCGCGAGGACTGCCCAGCCCGCTTCAAATCCAGAAATGCTCTCTTATCGCATCGCAGCCTCGCTCATGGCTACAAGAAGGGCGACGACGATGCCAAGATCAAGGAAAACCCCACCCCCGAAGGGTTCGTCTCCGAGGAGGATGCGTCGCAGCGCAGAGGCCGTGGACGGCGTCCCGTCTCTCAGGCCGACGGCGCGTTCATAGCGTTCCCAGAGAGCTCTCGCGACGACGACGAGGCGGAGGTGAACTTCGTGCTGGACACCTTGGCGGACACGGAGGGGCTCAAGCGGATTCTCGACGCGCAGGGCGTCCCTTTCCCCACCCTTCCGTTCAAGTGGCCGCAGGGCTCCAGCGGGGGCAAGGTGAAGTCGTCGAGGTCCTCTCGGAAGTCGACGCCGAGGTCCTCCCCAGAGTCGACGGCAACCTCGACACTGTCGCCGTCGCCGGACTCGGGGCACTACCACCAGATCGCCGCCACCTTGGCCGCCACTCAGGCTGTGTACGCTCAGCCCTTGCCGTACCCGTTGACCGCGAACGTCCCCACCCTCCCCACTGCTTCCCGCCTCCCTGCCCTCGCCCCCACCACCGAGCTTGGCCAGCAGGATGCCATCCACAACGCCGCGCCTCCTGCCTGGAGCCCCACCCTCTTCCAGCCCTTCGCTTCCAGCTCTGCCTTGCCTCAACCACAACCAGCTCCAGCGCTGGGAATGGCGACGACGGGTGGCTCGATGGTCGCACCACAGTTCGCGAACCAGGCGTACGACCCCACCGACGCCTTGCTTGCCTCGCTTGGCTTGCCACTGCCCCCGTTACAAGCATCCTACGGGACTCAGACGAATGCCCAGCAGACCGGCGCGCTCATGGGCCCCATGCCGCCTGCTCCGCCCTCTCATGGAGAGCTCGGCTTCGGTGCCTTCAGCCTCGGACCCGTCGCCGCCTCGAGATCGTCCCCGAGCTTCAATGACCTGCCAGTGGGCACGCCTATGCCGCTGCATGCATACGGCGCGGAGGGTGTTGTCCTCTCTCGAGCCGGCGGGTACCTGTCGGTGGTTGCGACCGCGCCGCCTGCAGCTCTGCCGGCAGTCACCGAGCCGCGCCCCTCTCAGGCCCCCCTGGACCTGTCGAACTTTTTCCATTGGGTTGTGAGCCTTGGGCCACCTGCGCCGTGAGTGGCATATTGCCGACGTCGTGACTCTTGGTGGTTCAATTTTCCCTCTGAATCGTCTTCCTCCATCCGGGTCCGAGTCCCTTTTCCTTTTTGCTCCTCTCGTTCTCCTGCATCGCTTCTGTTGTTGTTCTCGTGGTTGTCTCGCTCACCGTCCACTGCTATGTCTCCCATCGGCTCTCGTTGATCGTCTTCACGTGTCGTGCTTTCCTATAGTATACCATATAGCTTTATTCGTCTGAGCATAGTATCTCCCTAGGAGAACTTCGGTTCAGGATCTTACACTGTATATATACCATCTCCGTTGCACTCACCACACTTCCTCTGCGGCTAATATGTATGTATTTGTCTGCTGTTGTTGTCGTACTAATCATTCATCTCCGTTGTTGTCGTCCCGCTGGCACAAGCCGTCAGTTACTAGTAGTAGTAGTAGTAGTACTAGTCATTCAAGTTGATCTGCCAGTGAGTCTGAGGTCTGAGTCTATCATTACTTAGTATGACGGTCCCCACTGCCCTGCTCCCCTTTTCCCCTCAAATTTCATGTTGTCAGTTCCTTATATTCTCCCTCATGAAGCTATATCTGTATGTCGTCGTCGGTCGATGTCAGCGGCATATACCAGCAGCTTCCAAGGATAACCTTGGATAACCTCCTGGAGTCATAGTAGCCGAGTGGCGGTGCAACATTGTGGGGACCGGCGCTCCCAGTTGGCTCCCAGCCTGTCGCCGCTGAGCGCTAAGCCTCTCGTTTCCTCCTTTCACCATCTACGTTCCTCTACATTCTTCTGCACAGCCTATTCTATTCCGCCATGCACGACATACCGCCTCAAAGACAGGACGTTCTTTTCCAGAGAGCATTCCTGGACTGGCCGAATATGTGGTGGTAGATCATATGCGTCACACAGGTGCGGTGTTCGATGATGGCTCGCTGTCGTCCTTGTTTTTGCGGATCTCGTTCCACTTGCTCATGCCGTATCCTCATTTATAGACTTAGTATTACCTACTTGTTGTCGGTGAAACTCTGCGTACGTCAGTAATGGGTGCAGCTTCTTTGAACTCGACCTCATGGCCATGCGTGTACAGGATGACGCCCTTACCGCAGCACACTCAGTAGACACACGAGGCTTCCTTTCTGGCTGATCCTGCTATAATGGCTCAGAACCCCCTTGCAATGTGTTGCGGGCGTCATCCTGAGACCTACTTGACCTTGACCCTCTACAATGGCTTCGTCTCTCTATTTCCCCGGGAAATATTGGTTCTACCCCATCGGAAACACCTCCGCCGTCTGTCTCACCAGAGATGTTCCTCCAGACCTGCCGGTTAGTATTCTTCTCCTCCCATGCGGTGACCCGAGGAATGTGCTGTACACGGTGTATTGCGAGCACTCGAACCGTCGTACGTGCCATATCATCCACTATATGCGTCTTGACTAACTCCGAGTTGCCATTGCAGTTGGGAGGACCTTGGACTTCACTTGCAGCGATTTCGACCCTGGGGTCCTAGGTGAGTACGCCGTTGCTTCCCGCCCCCTATCCCCATCCTCATGCGCGGATAGCGAGGAATGTCCTCCTGTTGACGATGATCATGGACCGCGTCGCGACGCCGACCATGTGGAACATCTTCTTCCACATGTACCTCGACATCGACTCCCGTTCGACTCTCGTATCCCAGTCTCAGAAGCTCGCAGCCTACGATTCGATGGACTCGTGGCGGTCGTCACCATACGGTGCGATTGTCAAGATCGGGACCGATCACACCCTCTCGGAGCTGCGACGCCATTGGGAGCTCTATGCCGACTTCTACCACCCATCGAAGCTGCACCGACTCCGGACCCTTCAGGGTACCATGCAGAACAAACTCAAGAAGAATTCCGAAGGGGTCGGGTTCAGTATCACTTCCGCCCGGTCCGCCGGTCCATTATTTATACGATATCAGACCAACGGCCTCATCGCCTCTCAGTTCAGACGCTACTGGGAAACCGGAACTACGTTCACAGATAAACGCGCCCTAGCTGCTACGACGCACCCGAACTCGACGTTCTTCTACTCCCGTGCACATGAAGGTTTCGACGTCCATTACGGCACCGATCCCATGATCCCCTTCCATCACGCCGCCCTCTTGGGGAACACGAAACGGACTTTCGGCGTCGGAGACCTAGTCGAGTCTGCCAAAACCCAGTTCAAGGACTGGTGTTCTGCATTCCAAAGCGCCACTACCACCGAAGCTGGGAAGATGCGCGGCGCGCATGGGGCTCTCGTGGTACGCTTCGTCCTCGGAGACGCACTAGCTGTCGCCAGAGCTCTTCGGGACTGCCCTGAACCCGTCAGCGTCCATGTTCACCCATTCTCAGCACCCAAGGTGGCACTGTGGACTACGTCTGTGATGAAGTTAAACCTGGAGGAGTACACTAACCTTGGTGCGCCCTCCCGGTTTGACGTCATCGACACCTCGAACCTTTCCGACCATATTGGCATGCTCAATATGTTACTCGCTGCTGCTCCTCTTCTTGCGGGCTCCCCAAGCTCCGTGCTTTACACTGAAACCCTGTTGACCCACGCTGACGATCCAAGCACTGAGCTGGAATCGAAGCTCTTCGCTAGCCTCCCTATCGTGGCGACCCTGATGGATCTCGCCCCCGTAGATGCGTTGTCCGGGTTCACCACCCGGTGCAACACCCATGAACTCCTCTCTACTGGTTTGTATACGTACGCCGATGAAGACAAAGCGCGCCAACATCATCAGACTCTCACTTGGCGACGACCCAGCGGTGGAGATCATTCCACGTATCGTCATGGTTGCCCTCACCCGCCCATGTCCTTCGATACTCGCCAGCTCGCTCAATTACTTCATACCATCTACGTTCGTCTTTACAAGAGCGAAGACCCAATGTCACTGCTCAACACGGACCGTGGCGACCTCCTAGGGAGCATCAGACGATCCTCGTCTACATGTCCCTCGCGCGAGGCCATAGTCGTTCTCCTCGACTTCATCCGCACTCACCTGCAAATATCACCAGACCAATGGTCCGATGTCGTAACCTCCTTCCTCAGTCTCCGCTCCCAGGATCCCACTCCCACTAGGCTCTTCGATCGGCTAGGAGATAGCGAGCTCCACGCCCAACTACACCGTTACGGGCTGTACGCTGTCCCCGGACCCGACCAGGTCCACAGACCCCGGACCGGGCGATTATCGCTTTGGACGAGCATCCCTCCGCTCGTCCGCGTCTTTCTGACGGTTCCGCGCACACACCTCGCCAAACTGGAGAGCGTTTCCCAATCGGTGCCCACCCCATGGCTGCGCTGCGCGATCGGGACCCCACAGGGGGAGCACATCTTCCAGTCGGTCGACGCGGCGTTTGGCAAGCTCACGAGGACTGGGACCACGCCCGAGCCTAGGCAGGACCTCTCCTTCCAGGAGGAGGCGGATGGACTGAAGAACGGCTCTGACCTTGTGTTCTCTTTTGTCGTCCCCGGCAGAGTCCTGGTCGAGGCACCCACCAGCACCATTTCCATCGCTTTGACGGTCCGAGCTGACCCAGTTGTGGTACGGATCCTTACGCCGGTCCTGGGACTTGCGTTGTGTGTGTTCCGCGCATCCTTGCAGGACGCGGACTACGTCCACCTCCTCCCCGAGCAGCCTCTCCGATCTCAGGTTCAGCCTAAGTCAGGCCTGATCCCCCCAGAGGGCTCGGAGTTGGACGGGCTCAATACCCTCGGCCGCCAACAACCTGTGCGAGTGGACTTGGACGGCGCAGGGAAGCGCGTCACATCTCTGACGGCGAAGCTCGATATCACGAATACTACAGCCCAAGCGGATTTCGCAGGGGGTGTCACGCCTGACGTCTCACAGTGCTCACCTTGCGCGATCCAGATCGATCTCGGTGGCCGCACACAAACACTTGCGTACCCCATGCCGATCGTGGGCAGTCGGCGCAAAGTGCGCTTTGCACGCAAGTCTTCGTACATCGAGGTACGTCAGAGCGCATACGGTGACTCACAATGCACAGTGAGTTTGTACTTACCAATCACATTTCTCTAGGTTGTTGTCCCGGTGGCTATTCCCTTCTTGGAGCCCGATGGCTTCAAGCTGAACCCGTTCCCCGTGATCCGCGCAAACACATCCCTTTCGCCTTGGAACATTCATCGCGTCTTCCTCGATAGCCTCCCCATCCTGAATATAACCAAAGCGAACGTCTCTCAGCTCCAGGAGTGGTACAACCCCCACGTCGGCTCCCAGCTCTGCATGCGCGAGCGCGCCTCGCTCAAGGACCCCGTGCGTCCCGACGTGCTCGCGAACATCAAAGAGACCATCCACTGTATCATGATGCGCTGCGCAGGCACCCAGGGTAGCCAGGAGGCCTCGCGGACGTTCGCACTGCGCGACGACGCCTCGGGCGACTGCGACACGCTCCTCTTCGTCGACAAGGTCCGCTTCGACCTCTCCGCGCACGCGATGGTCTGCGACGCGTTCGTCCTCCCGCTCTGTCACGCGCTCATGCCGCGCATCGAGCAGGCGTTCCAGCAGCTGCTCCGGCGCGGCGGGATCGAGAACGTCAAGCTGTACGGGCAGGAGATGCGCGCGTGGAAGCGGCTGCTGCCCGCGCTCGTCGAGCGCTGTCGCGCGTCGTGGGTGCACGGCGCGAACTGCGAGTACGCGGCGCAAGGGCGGATACCGCTCGAGGTAGAGCTCAGCGAGGGAGACCCGCTGTGCGGGTGCGGAAGGGGGAAGGACGTCGAGGGGATGCTCAGGGACGCGGTGTGGAAGCGCTTCGCGCCGTTCGTGACGCGCGTTGCGCTGTCGCCCCTCTTCGCTGTCTCGTACATGGAGCCGGTCTTCGAGGGCTTGGGTCGGGAAATGGCTGGTGCTTTGACACGGGCTTCTCAGGATGCTCGCGAGGCGGATGGCAAAATTGAGGCGACGTCTTCACTGGCGAGGTGCAGGAAGTGTGCCAAGGAAGAAGCCGGTGACTTGACGCTGCTCAGGTGCTCGCGCTGCAAGACGACGTTGTATTGCTCGGAGGCGTGCCAGAAAGCAGACTGGAAGGCTCATAAGCTGCAATGCGGGAAATGAACACACGTGTACGTCTTCCGGTTCTATAAAGAAAATGCTGTCACCATACGTTGCGCTCATGCCTGTGTAGCAGTGTTCTTTGAGCTGTTCCTTTCCGATGGACATGTCTTGTAGCACGGACTGTCTCAGAAACGCTACGTCCTCGTTCGAAAGATTCAAGCTTGATTCCGTTGTTGCAACCTGGTGTGGAAATATAACGCCATCGAATGTCACGATCGGTCTTAGCATATACACAAGTTTGATCGCCGAAGTTGGGCTGCGCTCGAACAAGTTTACGGTCCCCCGGTAATCTGACATAATCGGGTTTCAGGTCCTCAGACGTCGCTTATCGTAAGCGACCGGACGACGGCGGAGGACCCCCGGCATCGGGATGGGCGCCGCAAGGCACGCACGCCCGCGACATTTCATGGAAATAGTGACACTGGCTCGGATGACCCCGCACGTCGGTGAACACAACCCTTGTGTGGAAGCATGAAGGATGACGGGAGATCGGTGCTCCTCAGAAGATCGGCACCCTTTGGAATGTTGCTGCATAACGACTGACAAGGACAACGTGCATAGTACACTCCACAAAACGCGTGTACTCGTTCTTGATCTGGAACGCAAGCTCGCGGGTGTGGCTGAAAGCGGTGACTAGCACAAGGACATCGCGCATGTACTTCGCGAAACGCGTGTACTCGTTCTTGGTCTGGAACGCAAGCTCACGGGTGTGGCACAAAACAATGGCCGACAACTTGCCATTGACCAGCTCGAGCCGCTGCAAGGTTGCAAGAAGTGTGAACCGCGGTTCATGTGGCATGGTGCGTGGCATGCGAACTCAAAGACGTATCGGTGGGAAAAGGAAGAACAAGCCGGGAAGGAAGCAATGAAACTCACCATATTGTCTCTAGGATCTAATCCCCAGCCTCGGACTCTCAAGTCAATCAATCTCGTTAATCCTATTGAAGATGCAGGCCAAAGGAGGTATAAGGCGGTGCAGCGGCTGAGAGCTGCGAGGGTATGAGATATGGAGAAGGATCGGTTGGTTAGCCGATTACTAGAGCTAGTTAGATATATAGTGAAAGAGGGCGGCCGGTGAGGGAGGAGTTGGGGAGGAGGGAGGCGTAGCAGGAAGAGTCTTGTGAGCGCCCGTGGACCGCCCATCTCTGGCTGGCAGGCACACCGCTCGGTGGCTTTTGCGACTATTATTAGTGTTAAGTAATATGTGTAAGTACCCTCTGCCGACCTCCGGAATTCCTGCCGGCTTCCCAAGGTGTCGTGCCAACGGGACCAAGGACCTCGTGCCTTACTCGTGCCACTGAGACTGCAAATCTGTGTTGAACGCGCACAGCCTAGCATAGCATGCATGGCATAGCTGCGTACATGGACATCGGCACAGCCCGATATCTCATCCATCTACACAGGCGCTGTATAGCCGCCCCACATGATCATCTCATGTGCCGCACTGCCCATCTATCCAGATGTTCCAGGCAGTGCATCCTTGTACTGTATAGCATTACTAATCCAGTACATCCTGTAGTATATATACGGCCCTCATTGGCCCTAATATACAGACCTCTTCTCGCTCTTCTCCTCACTCGATATACAAGCCTCTACCTCTCACTAGCCAGGTGAGTATGTGTGCACACTGCGTGTAGTGCGCCCCCCATAGTGGGCATCCCCCACTATGTTCCACAATCTGAGCCTCCGCAGCTAGCTGCGAACCCCCCTCCCTGTCGCAGGATGCTCAGCAAAATCGCCGACCGCAGCTGTCCCGCCTCCTCGGATTTGCAGTCTCTCGGATTTGCAGTCCCCCCGGATTTGCAGTCCCTCCCCACTACCTGTCGCGCCGATGGAACACTGGTTGTAAGGGCGCTCGACATTGTAGTTCCCACCCTCGTTCCACGTGATCCCTTCTCCCTCGTCTCTCGACCGTCCACTGCTTGCCCTCCCCCAACATTCTGCCTAGCAGACAGCTGATCCTTGTCTTGTTCGACTGCCCATCTGTACACTCTGAACAAACCACGCCCGAGCTGCTATGTCATCTGTCACGTTCCGAGCTCCACTGACACCCCTCTCTCGACCTCGCCTGTGCACCACCTTTGTTGTCAACGCCCACGGCACCTCGACTATCTAGGCCCAAGTACGACATACCCCGGAACCCCATCCAGACACCGTTGTACTACCCTCAGGTCCCACACCCCCTGCTCAACACGCCGGGAATCTTCTCGCAGTTGGATGTCGAGACGCTCTTCTACGTGTTCTACTATCACCCAGGCACATACCAGCAGTCGCATACACAGCCAGGCATATCATCAGGACACTTTCTTTCTCAGTCATGGGTGTGCACGGTCTCTGGGAGGTACGTTCCATCCACTGTTAGGCTTTTGTTATCTTCATGCCTACTCCCGACACTACGATTCCTGGCCTCGCCATTTATCGTCTCAGTTCATGCCCATTTATGTTTTCCAAAGCTGACCTGGTCTCCCTCGTGTGCAGCTCATTAAGGAGGGGTCCGAAAATGTTTCCCTCCAAACACTCACAGTCCGTGAAGGTTTTGAGGCGAAGCAGGAGCGGCTTTATGTCATTGGGGTAGATGTCAGGTACGTCAGTTTTTTCTGTCAACGTTAGTTTCCGTGCGAACTCCTCGCATGTCACAGCATCTGGATGAAGCAATTTGAGCACAAGTTCAGCGTCGGACACACACAAACAGGGGAGAATCCCGAGCTGAGAACCTTTTTATTTTGACTGTCGGCCCTGGCCAACTATCCTGTCCATCTTGTGTTCGTTGCCGATGGCCCGCTCCGCCCCAAGATCAAGCGAGGCACACAAGTCAAGATGGCGCTGCCCTGGTTAACGGAGGGAATGCGTGATCTGGCGGAAGCTTTTGGGTTTGGGTGGATACAGGTGCGTCTCGTTGTTGTTATGCCTATTTATAACATTGAAAATTGTGCCTAAGGCTGCCGGTGAAGCTGAGGCTGAGCTTGCTGAGATGAACAGATTAGGACACATCGACGCTGTTATGACTGATGATAGCGACGTGCTGCTCTTTGGCGCAAACGTGGTCATTCGAAAGTGAGTATCGATCATGCCTTACGCTTCTTTTCCTATCTGATGCGGTGTCAGTTGTGAGCTCAAGCGCAATGAGAAGCACGCTGTCGAGGTCTACCGTGCCAATGCTATATTCACAAGGGCGAAGCTGTCTCAAGCTGATCTGCTCCTTTACGCACTCCTAGTTGGGTGTGATTACGACTCGGTATGTCGACTCTTACTACAATATCCAGCTGTCCTTGTCCTCATAGACATATCGAGACCGGCCTTGACAGATGTGGTGACCAGACTGCCCGAGGGCTTATTCGTTACAGCGTTGCACAGATGCTCTTCGACATGCTCGCTGCACACAAGGACAACAATGACGACCTTCGCAGCGCCCTTGGAGACTGGCGCGATCACATCTGCGCCATCTTGCGTACAGATCCGGAAGGCTTCATTGGGCGCACAAACCGTGTGCTCGCGGCGAGGGTGCCCTCTTCGTTCCCCAACATCCACGTTCTTCATGCATTCTTATCTCCTCCCGTACTCTCAGCATCGTCATATAGCGGTGCGCTCAGCCCCCGGTTTATCGATTTCGCACGTCTTGGAGTTCTGTGCAAGCTCCACTTCGGCTGGGGCAACCGCCCTCAGCTCCTGCAGAAGTGTCGCAATCTCTTCTGGTCAAATGAGGTCGTCAGGATGCTTGTCGTCGAGGGCTTGCGACAAGAGGAGCATGCTGAACGCGTGAGTAATCAACTTTGCTCCTGCTGGGCTTGCTGCAACTGCGCTTACTGAGTTGCAGGTTCCTGCTATTCGTCGTCTTGTTGGTATGGCTGTGGAGGACGTTGACGAGCCCCCTGCCTTTGGGTATGCCCATTGCAGGGTTCGGATCTTTGATGATGGGATTGGCGATGCTATCACGTCGGCGTTGCACAGGCTGCGCGAGTACCATGGCTCCGAGAACACCCCGCAAGAGCGGGTGCTCCTCGAAGCTGGACGGTCTGCGACATTTCGCCTGCCCGCTGTCATCGTCGAGCGTGCTCGGCCACTCAAAGTAAACCCACTGTTTACAACAGAGGGTTATTTGTATGGTCGAGTCCATTTAAATCCCGCAATGGGCCCGAACGTTCAGGTCCGTCCTTGTTTAGGCTGATAGCTAAGGTTTTTTTTGACTGACATGTATCATCAACAGTATAGCTCTGGTCATTCGCGCAGCGCATCACCTAGACCCTTGCGTGCAGCTCTCTCCATGTCGACCTCATCGTGCGCCGCTCTCCCAGCATCAACCTCATCGCGCGCCACCCTCCCCGTGTCAGCCTCGTCGCGCGCAGCTCTCCCGGCATCAGTCTCGCCACACGCTGCACCCCCGGTGTCGACTGCGTCGCGCGCAGCTCTCCCGGCGTCGACCTCATCGTGCGCTGCTCTCCCAGCATCAGCCTCGTCGCGCGGTGCTGTTCCAGCTTCATTTGTGTCAAGTGGTGAGGTTATTGACCTCACAGTTTCCGATTCAGAGTAGCAGATGTCTAGTGCATATTATCTGTTTTTGTATTATAGGGCTTCGGTGTGCTGGTAGTTACAAAATGAAAGTCATTGTATTGTGGTTGTGTACGTAGATGAGCGGGAGACTGCATCAAGCACAGTGACAAGTGCGACCACATGCTGTACATGGGTCGGTGCCGGGGCGATCAGGATTGAAGTAGTCATTCCGTGGTGCATGTGGACTGTCTACCCACGAGAGTAAGTACCGGAAGATGGTGCCTGGATTGTCAAAGTCCTCGGCCCATCCTCCCCAGTCACAAATCTTGCGCATTGGCCAGCGCAGCTCCGTGTGGAGGTACTGACACCCTCCGCGTCTGAACGAATGAGTTCCATATGAGCGGGGATCAATGTTGATGTCCAAAAGGTTGTTCCGAAAACACTGGAGGAAGTTTTTGGATGACTATGCCCATAATACAGTAATACGCTGAGCATATTCAGTGTCACGAACGTTCCGTTTGGCGCCTACCTTGGCGTCTCTGTTTCCTTTTCTGGACGGTTTACTTCCCATGTCGTCCCTATGGTCCTTTGTTGCATTGTAACCCGTCTCCTTGTCTCGTAGTACAATAGCTCCTATTGTCCCTGTTGTTCCCTAGTCACTATTGTCCTACATTCCATTGTTCTCTCTTCCACTCCCGCGTCCATAGTTACCTATTGTCCTTGGACCCCATTGTTCTGTACATGTATATAAGACCTGTACCTTGCTGCCTGGAGACTTCAGTTTCGACCTCTTGTCTCCAGGTAAGCCACTCTGTATTCTCGCTCGTACATACTCACTCAATACATCTTGTCTCCAGCCTGACTGTCGAGCCCTGCTCCGCTCTCGCTGCACAAGTGCTCGTCGACGCCCTTGCTCGTCTTCGTAAGCCTCCCTGATCTTACTCGACAGCCAGTCGTAACATTAGGTCGAAACTTCTTCACGAGCACCGGCGTACTCCTTACTCCCTTTTCTCTCGTACGGTACGCACTTGATCCTCTGTGTTGGCCTCGCGTAGTACGCGCTCTAGTCACACCATCGGACGTGGTCTTGGTTCAACCCGAGGCTTGCCACTTAGTGGTACAGTACGCGGAAAGCTCCTAACCCGAGACCCCGGTACTGACAGAAGTGGTCCGCCTCACGGCGTGGGAGGCTAGAGAAAGGCGGCGAAACAAAGCCAAGGCAGAACACCCTTGGGCTCGTGTCCCTTGAGGCTAAGACACAGCAATAGGCCGAGGAGGCTGAGCAGACAGTGTTGGATCGTGCACCTGCCGTTTTCATTCCTGGGATAGGAAGCGAGCTATCCCTACCCCATCCACCCTGGCTTGTGAAAGAAGACCACACGTCTTTCACCCAACTGAAGTTCAGCACGAACACCTGCTTAACGAGCTCGGTGACTGGGCTGTCTGTGAAGAACAACCGTGTCCCAATTGGCACTGGATCTTTGCGGATACTGAGGAGAATCGTCGTGCGGTTGCACCTCGCCTCTATCCCACACCAGCACGCGTTAGACGTAATCCGCAACCACCTTGCCAACCCTCCAGAGCCACCTCCCCGAGACCCAGAACGACCCCCTGTTCGTCAAGCAGCAGCTATTGCAGCCAGGAACCCCTCACTCCCGACCTGCCTCTCGACCTCGGAGCCACGCTCCAAGCCGTGTTCCCACTCCACCTCGATCTACACGTTCTCCGATCCTTGATCGGACCATTGAACTAGTACGAGAACGACTCCAAGGTCTCCGACCAATCACCCCTCCGGTTGACCCGAACCGACCCACTGTCAACCTCAACAGTCCCACTCCTCCCTCATCACATCACTCTTCATCGCACCACTCGTCGGCAGCTTCCTCGCGCTCACAATCACCAACGCCCTCATCGACCATGAGCAACGCTGGCACCACACCCGCACCTCCGCAACTGCCGGCTGGTTATGATGTCTCAAAGCTGGTCACCCAACTCGCCCCTCGCGAATACGATGGAAAGATGGCTCAGGATGGCCTCCGCTTCGTTTCTGCGGCCAGCATCTACCACTCGAACATTACCACCTTTTCGCCAAGCTTTCCAGAAACGATCCTCTGGATCACCCTCCTCAATAAGCTTATGGAAGGAGCGGCAGAGTGGGCAGGCCCCCATATTGTGACGCTCGCGAGCGGTACTCAGCCGTGGGCAGACTTCGCGGCTTTTGAGACGGCCTTCAAAGCCCACTTCTGCGCTGCGGATGACAAGGAAGCAGCCATCGCAGAGCTCGTTAAGCTCTGTAAAGGGCAGCACAGATCGGCACCGTGCAGGACTACACGGTGAAGTTCAACGCAATCGCGGCTCGTACCAGCTTCAGTGCCGAGGACAAGCGCGAGCGGTACCGCACCGGCCTGCCTTACAAGATCAAGGACATCCTCGCTACCACAGGCCACGATACTTCATCGATCACGAAGATCCAGGCGGTCGCACTGACCATGGATCAGAATTTGTTAGTGCGTGAAGAAGAACGGCCCAAGCAGTTCAGTGGCGGGTGGAGAAAGAAGGGCGAGAAGGCCGCTGCCACTGGTAAGAAGCCGTTCACAGGGAACTGCTTCAACTGTGGCAAGCCAGGCCACGTTCCTTGAGTGCAAGCTGAGCCCAAACAGGAGCAGCAAGCAGCCTCCTCGTCTGGCGAGACGACGGATCTGGCTACGCTCCGGGCTGAGCTCAAGGAGATAAAGGAACGGCTCAATGCCGTATCGGTGAACGAGACGAAGGAGGGTTTCTGATCAGAGCCGCACTGGACGCTGCGCGTGCCGGCTCTTGTAGTAGTAGTCGATTTTCTGTACTAAGTTCCGCGTTCGTATATGAAGTGAATCATGATAGTCAACACTTTCACATACCAGTACGGTTAATCGGCAAGCAGCGACATAAGGATATTGTAGCAATGGTAGATAGTGGAGCTACTACCAAGTTTTTACATAGACGTTTCGTAGATCAGAACCATGTTACAACGAGGAAGTTGGCAAAGCCGATTCCTCTATACAACATAGATGGTACTGAGAACCGTGATGGGACAATCACGGAGGT